>WOVY01009257.1:0-175000 GCA_013436015.1 Rhipicephalus annulatus
GGCTGCTCCGCCATTGAAGAAGGCCCCACCAGCCTCCGGGCTGGGGGCCGCGAAGGCCTTGTCTTTAGAGGCGAGGCCCTCACAAACAAATGCAGCGCATCGCGCAAGAGCGCGTGTCTAGCGCCTCGCAAGAGGCAATGGACCAACACCGAGCGTGAGGGCGCAGCCAGCGCCTAGGGATCGGCGCGACTCTGTCGACCGATCCAAAAAAGAAAAATCTCGTGTCACGGCCCCTGGAAAGGGTCTGTGAGCTTACTTTCCACCCTTGAGCACAGAACACAAAATACACCTAAATGGACACAAAATACTACAGTGGAAGCCATGAGAGGCCTATTTAAAAACCTAGATGATATCAAGGACTTGCTTAATGACTATCAGCCAAAGTGTTCTGTGTTCAAGAAACTCATTTAAGTCGTCGACTCATGTGAATTTCTTGAATCAATATGTGGTTTGTCGTAAAGATCGAAATGGTGGCAATTTCTCTTCTGGAGGTGTGGCCATCATTGCACAAAGAAGCGTAGCATGCCAGCACATTGTGCTACAAAGCTCTCTTGAGGTTGTGGCTGTTCGCGCTATTCTATTCAACCGTCTTTATCTATCTGCTCGATCTACATAGCCCCTGACGAACCATTCAATAAAACAGAGTTCGAAAAGCTTATTGATCAGCTTCCAGAACCATATGTGTTAATGGAGATTTTAATGCTCACAGTTCGCTATGGGGTGATACCAAATGTGATGCGAGAGGTCGTGCAATAGAAAACTTTCTTCTCGCATCCGGAGCCTGCCTGCTCAATAAGGCAGAGCCACCTACTTCAGTACCACACACAATACATATTCATGCATAGATTTAGCCATTGGATCACCGTCACTCCTACCTTACTTAGATTGGAAAGTTATTAATAATCCATACGGAAGTGACCATTTTCCAACTCTTTAGCAACAAAACAATGGGATGACGGCCGTCTTATCCCAAAAAGTGGAACTTTCATGTTGCAAACTGGGTCAAATTCAGAGAGCTATGTACACTACGCCTCGAAGAGGTAGACCATTTGGAAGTAGAAGAGATGGCCAACTATATTTCGGAATATGTCTTACTTGTGCAAAAAAGTGCATACCGCAGTCCAGGAATGATAAGGTTAACGCAAAGCCATGGGTGGAATCGGGAGTGTGAAATTGCTAAAAACGGCAACAAACAAAGCATGGAGGGTTTTTTCTCGCTACCCAACAGCAGAAAACTTGATAACCTTTAAATGTTGCAAAGCGAATGGCAGGCGTGTTCGCCGTATAGCCCAAACGGGAAAGCTGGGAACGCTATATATCCTCAATAACTCCTACACAGACGCCAGCAAGGTTATAATAGGGTGCATAAACTCAAAGGACAAGGCCCAAATCCCTTCCCTTGGTGAATGACTGCGGTGATACAATAGAAGAACAGGCAAACGCTCTTGGCGTACACTTCGAGAAAATGTCAAGCTCGGAAAACTATACCACTAAGTTCTTACGCCACAAAAGCATAGCTGAAAGTGTACCTCTGTGCCGGAACAAGCCTCGATCAGACGGATACAATAAACCACTAACAGTATATGAACTGAAGCTCGCCCTTGGTTCCTGTGGGAGTTCTGCTCCTGGTTCTGATGCAATTACTTATGAAATGATCGGAAATCTCCCTGATGACAAACCCTAAATGCCTTTTAGCTCTTTACAACAAGATTTTCAGTACCGGCAAAATACCCTCTGCTTGGAAAGAGGCAATAGTACTACCAATCCTTAAACAGGGCAAGATCCCTCTTCGGTAAATAGTTACAGGGCTATTGCCCTCACGAGCTGCCTACTCAAAGTGTTTGAAAAAATGATTAACCGCCGCTTGGTCTATTACTGGAGTACAATGGCATATTGGACCCGTGCCAGTCTGGTTCCGTACAGCTTAGATCCACAACCGACAATCTTGTCCTCCTCGATCGTATATACGTGACGCGTTTGTACACAATCAATACTGCCTGTGTTTTTTCGATCTTGAGAAGGCATATGATACTGCCTGGCGATATGGAATCTTGCAAGATCTACTGTCTTTCGGAATATGTGGCAGGGTTTTTACCATCTTAAAAGATTACCTGTCTGAAAGGAAGTTCCGTGTAAGAATAGGTACTGTGTTATCGCGCACATTTCTTCAAGAAAATGGAGTGCCGCAGGGAGGAGTATTAAGCTGCACACTGTTTATAGTCAAATGAACTCTCTTCGCTCTGTTATTCCACCTGCGATATCGTACTCTCTATACGTGGACGACATTCAAATCAGTTTCAAATCGTGTAACTTGACTGTATGTGAACGCCAGATACAGTTAGGTGTTAACCGACTTGCAAAATGGGCTGACGAGAATGGTTTTAAGTTTAACACTGACAAGACTACTAGTGTTGTGTTCTCGAGACGACGAGGTGTGCATCCTGACCCCTGCATACTAATGAATGGACAAAACATAGTCATCGCGAAAGAACAAAAATCCTCGGTGTAATTTTCGATTTCCAAACTCACCTTCATCCAGCACATAAAACAGCTGAAGTAAAAATGTCTCAAGACCATGAACCTTTAAAGATTTTATCGCATCAGTCGTGGGGGGACAGACAGGCACTGCCTCATATCTCTGTTTCGAAGCCTGGTTCTGTCACGCATAGACTATGGATGCATAGTATATCAGTCAGCTTCAAGAACAGCACTGAAAATGTTGGACCCTGTATACCACCTAGGTATCGGTTGGCACTTGGTGCCTTTCGTACCAGCCCTATTCAAAGCCTTTATGCAGAGTCAGATCAGTGGCCACTAGACTATCAGCGCACGTATCTAGGAGTCAACTATGCAGTTAAGATCAGTCTGAAGCAGCACCCATGTAAAACACTATGAACGATGTGTCTTACTACCCAGTTATACCTAAACCGTCCTTCTATCGCCCCACCGTTTCCATTGGCAATACGGACCTGCATAGAAAACAACTTGCAATTTTTTTTCAATGACTTGGAGGAAAGTGACCTTGTCGAACACATCCCTCCCTGGCAGCAAAGTCCAGTCACTGTGACTGGTCTTTCAAAGACATCATGAAGGAAAACTGTCCAAGTGCATCATTGAGCAACATTTCTTAGCCCTTGAACACAAATATCGTTCAACCCGCGTTCTTCTCTGATGGCTCAAAATCTCAAACATCTGTATCTTGTGCAGCCTATGGACAAAAGCTCTCGGACACCAGAACCATGCATACACATACCAGCATTTTCACAGCGGAAGCCTATGGTATCCTGCTCATTATACAACATATTAAACAACACAAGATACAAAAGTCTATAGTGTACACAGATTCATTAAGTGTTGTCAGGGCCTTGTCTTGTGGCAAGTACAGCAAGAACCCTACTTTTAATAAGCTCCTTAACGAAATCTATGCAGCCTACAACCTAAAACTTTCTATTGTTATTTGCTGGGTTCCAGGTCATTCTGGAATTGCGGGCAATGAAATAGTGGACAAGAATGCACGAGAAGCCGCTGGTCGGCAAACCATAGATATAACCTCTGTTCCGGGTGTAGATCTAAAACCTGTTGTACGTAGAGATCTACGCAACCACTGGCAAGCTGAATTGACAGAGAAGTCGACAACAAACTCCACCTAGTAAAACCCCAGCTGAGAAAAGTTATCCCCCAAAAACTCAACAGGTTCGCTGAAGTCACTCTAACACGGCTCAGAATAGGCCACACTTATGCCACACATAAACACCTTTTGACAGGCACTGATCCACCTACATGTATACACTGTGGAGAGAGTCTAACTGTTGTGCATGTTCTCATACAATGTCTGTTCTTCACCAAGCACGACTGACCCATTTCAGGGAGCTCTATCGACATCATGTCCCACTTCATCCAGCGTTGTTTTTATCACTAGATGCAGTGGTTGACCTTAAGAGACTTCTCCATTATCTTGCGAAAGTGCAATTTTTTAACAATAATATCATTCCATCCTAGGCACCAGCTGCGCCTCAAGTGTGAGGTACTGCCTGGTGCATAAAAAGTATGTCTTAGCCTTCGCAGTCCTTGCTCAGGCAAGGACTTCAGCTGCGAGGGTCTTGGGCCTTGCAGACTAATTTATTAGCACAGATTTCAGCCAACAAAATGAAGGTTTTAGCAAAGTGACATTCTTTTTTAAACAAAGTTACATTCTTTTAAATATACTGCATTTTAAATGGTTCGTAGATATTTGTTTTAATATTTAACCATGTTTTAATCATTGTTTTAATTTTTAAACTAATAACCGAATTGAAAGAACACTTGTACTGGCGCTCTTTGGCCTTAGATGCCCTTGCGCCAATAAAACTTAACGTAATAATAATAATAATAATATTTTGTTAATTTATGTTCTTGTTATTGGTATTGTTAAATTGTATAAGTGCCCATTTCCGTATGTATTATGGGCACTCCTTTCAGTAATGCCCCCGGGCTCTGAAAGCATTTGAAATAAATAAATAATAAATAAACAAATAAAAAAATAAATGAGCTGCTTCCAAGCTACTTGGCGACGGCGGTGATCTCGTGTGCAATTATCGTTCCACCAAGGACTAGAGCGCACCCTTTTGACCAATTCAACAGTAAATTCCGCTGTTTATAGCCTCTTTTAATAATGTGTTTAACTTTATCGCTTTCCGATTCTTACTCTCGCCTGAGGAAGTCAATAAAGCTGATGTTAAGTTATCTCTAAGTTTTTTGTAATGCACGAAGACTCTGACTTGGAAGCAAGGAGGGGTTCTCGGGCAAACAATTTCAGAACTTACAGGCAAATGATCACTATCTGTGGCACAGTCCAGCACTGCCCAAGACGAACGAGAAATACTCTAACTTACGAAACTGAAATCTAAGGCTGGTCCGCATCCATTAAAAATAAATGTGGGGGTTCTGTTGTTTAAGCACGATAGATTATTATCTTTTATTCATTCCCACAAATGTTTTCAACACTGATCTGTTTCCAAACACCAACTCGTGATGTGAGTGTTAAATCGCCGACTACGATTTTCTCCTTACGCCATGATCTGATTGCCATATCCAATCGTCAAGTGTATCGCACACCGTCCTGAAAGTACACACTAAATACATAGAAAGTGTCGGCACCGGATAATGTGACGTCTATTGCGAGAATTTCACATTCTGGAGACATATATTTGTACGACATTTTCGCCTCTAAACTGATTTTGTTAGAAAAAAAAATGCTAGTCCTCCACATCCGGACGTACAGTCTAGCCTAAACGAAAGGTAACTGGTTAAATGAAACGGTTCACTCACGGAGAGCCATGTCTTATGCAGTGCAATTACATCTGGGGTGAATATTGAAGACAAATATACTAAATCAGATACTGACGAGTAAATCAATCTACGATACCAATGGAGAATATAAATTGCCCTATTTTCCCGAAAGAATTGTCTCCACGACTGCCTTATCCCGAATGGTTTCCTTTAAGAAATCTATCTTTGAGAGGCTTGCCTTGTTCTTCAGGTACTTTTTGTTTTTTGCGTGCCTTGGGGACGTTTACTTCGATAGAGGGGACCTAGTGCGTTTTAATGATCTAGGGTCCAAATCCATGTCACCATACTTCTCAGTTTCGTCATTTACATTATTCCTTTCGCTCTGGTTGTCGTATAGAGATGGTCCTGTGTGGACGAAGTCAGACGGCGTGTTTGCAGTTTTCTACTTCATTAATCGGTCGTGGAAGTTCTACAGTCTGTGCGATTATATTATTCACCGGCGTTCCTAATATATCAGCCATTTGGTTTGCCAAAGTTTGAGATAGAGTCTCAAAAACGTTTGCAGCAAGGCACTCCATAGCCTTCTCCATTGTTCTTTCGACCACTTCCACTATGGATTGAGACAAAGATGACTCCGCCTACATGGTATGACGAGCTGCTACCCCTGCGTAACCCTGACTTCAAGCCTGAATTTATGCTAAGGCCTCTTTTCAAAAGCAGCGTCTGCGATCTATGATTTCGAGAATTTTGATTTCTCGAACCTTAGCAGAGCAAGTTCAATTGTCCCCACTGTGTGCTTCATTGCATAGACAACATCTTTTTTTTTTTTGCCCTGACACTCATTTGTGTTGTGAAGCTCCCCGCACATCTGGCATCTACGAGCGGACCTACAGCCTTTCGCCGCGTGGCCATAATGCCAGCATTTTATGCACTGCAGCGGTCGAGGTGAGAGTGGTTCGATTCGACAGATAAGGGTCCACGCCTTGATTTGCGTTGGTCGACTCGATCCGGCCAACGTAGCAATCACCGACTCCGTTGGAACTTTGGTCTCATCAATCGCACGGCCGCACCTATGGACAGAGATTGCACCACGAGCTGCAAACATCTCCAATACCTCTGATGGAGTCAAATTGTTGTCTACGCTTCGCACTAACATTTTCACGCATGCTAAGTGATGAGATGAATGTGCTCACCGGGTTGGAGGAAAACATAGAACACATCAAGAAGTCTTGAACAGAAAGCTGCTCTGATGAAAAACAGAGGATACCACCCTTGCCGAACTGTCGGACCTCTGAGATACTCTGGAAATGAGCTGGGGCTGCTCGCAGCTCAGCTTGAATTACTTTCGAATTCTTCATCCGTATGGTACCCTCAATCGTTGAGACCTGGGCCACAGGAACTGGGGAGATACTGTTACGCAAGAACCGGTATACGAGGGTCCCCAGCGGCGAAAGAGAAGCGGACCAGGGGAAAGCGCCCGACCCAGGCGAGGAAAACGGCATGCCTGGACTTACAAGCGCAAAAAGCACTCACTGATCGACGATAGCGCTACAAAAACATTGTTCAGGAATTAAATTGAGCTGGAAACACGTAAACTTTGGCTCCAAAACGAGCACGAGCCGATGAAACGTCGTCGTCTTTCTTCACTGTCCACAGAAGGCCACGCGTATTTCCAACACAAGTGTAACCTGCACGAACAAAATAATTTTCGGCAGCAGTGACAGTGGTGTACGCTCGTCTTTTTACAAGTATCTACTGCTTTTACCAGATCTTGACTCCGTTGGTTATCGAGCACTTCTGAACACTGCTAAACGGCTGCGTGTGGGAACTACCATCGTATGAACGCCTGCGAGCGAGCACGACGATTGACTGCAAGCGACGACTGGTGTACGAGGCTTCAACCAGCCACCTTATATATCTGGAACCGCCTTCCGAACCAGTATTTCGGCAGCAGTGACAGTGGTGTACGCTTGTCTTTTCACAAGCATCTACTGCTTATTCCGGGTTGGTGCACAGGTTCTTGCATTGATCTATGATAGGTTTACGCAATATTTCTAGCCGCTGTCGCTGCTGCCCTGTGATTTATTTTTCTTTGTGTTTGCTGTGAGTCTGTACTTATCATGTCAAAATAAATTGCCAAACTATTGCAAGAATTGAAAGAGGAAATGAGAACCGAGTGGAAAAGCACGAAAGAGGTTTTTGAACGAGGCATGCGCACAGACGAGCGCAAGATGCGTGCGGAACTTTAGGAAATTAAATCCAGCTTAAGTCATCTTAGCAACAGTCTCGAAAATGTGAATCGCCGACTTGGTTTTGTTCTGAATGAGAACAAACAAATCAAGAAAGAAAATGACGCTCTCAAACTCAGAATCATCACTCTAGAAAAGGGTCTTGCTACCTGTGAAACGAACATGCTAAAATCGGAGCAATACTCGTGAAATCGAAACATTGAAATCAAGGGAATTGTAAAGGCAACCGATGAGAACATTGCACAGCTTTTGATGAAAGTTGAACAGGCTATCAGAGAACCCATATCAGCCTTTGACGTTGATGTAAATCACCGGGTGCCGAGTAAAGATAAAGAAAAACCAAACATCATTGTTCAGTTCAAACGCCGTGAAAAGCGTGAAGGGTTCTCAATGTCGCTCAAAAAAAGAAGATAACGAACGCTACCATCGGCTTGCAAAGTGGCGCCCTTATCTATATCAATGAGCACTTGTGTTCGGAAATAAAGAGACTACTGGGAATGGCGATTTCACGAAGGCGTGAACATGGTTTGAAGTTTGTTTGGACAAGAAACGGAAACATTTTTGCCCGTCGCACGGAGACGTCACCGAAAGTGGTAATCTGTCGAGAAAGCGATCTTGAAAAAATTAGCGCCACCTAATTAGTGAAGCTTTTGAAGTATTGGGTGACGTATCTTTTTACCGTGTTGTCGCTGAAGACATTCGGCGCATTTCGAAATTTAGAAAAAACGCCCGTAGTGTGTTCAAAGTGATGCATTTGAACGCCCGATCACTGCAACCAAAAAGAATGATGTCACTTCGCTGTTGGAATCGTGTGGCACAAACTTTGACCTTTTAATGTTCACAGAAACGTGGTATACTGATGAATTAGAACATTTCATGCTACCAGGGTACAAGCATTTCTTTTTAAATCGCATGGAGAGTAAAGGGGGAGGCGTCGCCATTCTAACAACACTTGAGTCTTGTGAAGTAATCGAAGAATATAGTCTTATAACAAAAACTACAAATCACTTTGTCTAAAGAAGGGCACAAATATATTTGCTGTTGTTTATTGCCCTCTTAGTGGTTCTACGGCTGATTTCCTAACAATTATTGATCGTCTTTTGTCACATGCAAGTGTCATGGATTATATGCTTACCGTAGGTGGCGATTTACACATAGATGTCTCGAAGAACTCAGCCACAAGTACTGAATTTTTATTCGTGCTTGAGTGCCACTCTTAAAAAAATGTCACTACTATGCCTACGCGTATTACTGAATCTACAGTGTCATTGCTAGACATGTTTGTTAAAAATTCTACTGCAAAAGAAACAATTTCCGGGGTGATCAGTTCTGACATAAGTGATCAATTGCCTATATTCATTTTCTTCAAAATGCATACAAATTTGTCTTATGTAAAGCCGGAAAAATTCATGTACCGTTCAATAACACCAAATACATTGGAGCACTTTAGGTGCCGCATCATGCAGACACATTGGGATGATCTAATGGCTGATGAAGATGCAAACAACGCATATAACAACTTTATTGCAACATTCAAGGAACTTTACTTCGAATCATTTCCTCTCAAGGCACATCACAGGCCGAGCAAATTGCGGAAGCCCTGGATAACAAACTACCTTAAGCGTCAGATAAAGCATAAAAATAAACTTTACCAGCAGTTCGTCAAAACACGTAATACGGACCTATGGGTTGAATACAAGGCTCTTAGAAATCGATTGAATAAAGAAAAAGAAAGGGCGAAAAGAGACTACTACAGTCGTATTTTTGACCTGGAACGTCCAAAGCAACGTAAATCCATGTGCAAAAAGTTCAATGAAGTATTCAACAGAGGAGCCTCTGCCACAAAAATCGATAATCTTGAAATAGATGGAAGGATATTAAATGGCATCAACCTTGCTGAAACATTAATTGACTTCTTTGTGAAAATAGGAAATGCCAGCCAGAGCGTGCAAGCATGACGTTAGTCACTTACCAAACACACTTTTTCTTAAACCGACTTCCACATCTGAAGTAATTACGCTTTTCGGTAAAATAAAAAATAGTCGGAGCTGTGAACCTGACGGCATACAAATGCGACCAGTAAAGTATGTATTAGACCTCATAGCGGAAGTGCTAGCACGTATGTACAACTTCAAGTTATCAACAGGTATTTTCCCAACCAACATGCAACTAGCGAAAGTTGCTGCAATATTTAAGTCCGGAGATAAAAACAACTCAAGCAATTATCGCCCAATATCTATGCTACGAGTTTTCTCGAAATGCCTTGAAAAAAAATAAATGATAGAATGGACAGTCTCTCGAGGAAGCACAATTTAATAACCGAATGCCAATATGGTTTCAGAAAGAAACTTTCAACAGAAAGTGCCTTATTAGCACAAAAAGGAATCATACTTTGCAATATCGAAAAGAGACTTCTGACACTTGCATTGTACTTGGACTTTAGTAAAGCCTTTGATCGTGTATCTCATGAACTGTTCCTACATAAATTAGAATGCTATAGATTTAGGGGAATACCACTCAAGCTTATGCAGTCATATCTGAGTGCGCGGTCTCAGTATGATGAAATCTATGGCTTCAAATCGCGCACACAACCAATTAAAACCGGAGTACCAAAAGGTAGTATCCTGGGGCCTGTATCGTTTTTATACTACATAAATGATATAGTCAGAATATGTGAAAATTGTAACTTCATAATATATTCTGATGACTGCACATTATTTTTTACTGGAAAAGATTTCAGTACTCTCGGGGCTTTAGCGGCCAATACATGTTATAAGCTTCATGAATGGTATACCAAGAACAATTTATTTGTTAAATGAATCAAAAACAAAATGTGTCCTTTTCCGAGCTCTCGGCATATCCCTGCATGTACCAAATTATGTTACCCTAGGACCCTACGAAATTGCAGTGACGAAATCTATTAAGACGCTTGGAGTAGTTTTTAATGATCATAAGTCCTGGAATGAGCATACAGACCACATTAGTTTAAAGTTGAGACGCGTGGTTGGCACTCTAAATCGTTGTCAACGTCTTTTGCCCGTAACTGTAAAGCGGCTCTTATATCAGGCTCTTTTCCATGGCTACTTGAACTACTGCGCTTAAGTATGGGCAAACACTACGTCAAAAAATTTAAATAGGCTAAAACTACTTCAGAAAAAAGCGATCAGGGCAACGGAAAACGTATCATACCTTGAACACACAGGACAACTTTTGCTAAACATAAAATTGTTAATCCAAATGACATATACAAATCCAGGTTGTTACAATACTATATTAGCACAATCAGAGGGAAACTCGACGCATTTCTGACACTTGAAAATCTTGAACACACACAAACCATTCACTTCCATCGATATAAACCCCCGTGGCAAATTCTGTTATCTCGCACCAATTACGGCACCCAAAGACTCAGCCACATGCTACCTACTATATTGAAATCATACGAGCAGCAAGACAAAAATTGACACATTAAACAATATCGATGTGCAAACACCATTCTTGTAGATTTGTATTGTTCACATAGGTCCCTCTGTATTGCTTTGCATCATTTATTGTGTACCTTTATATATATATATATATATTTTTTCCTTAATATTTCTTTTGTGTAACCTCATTGTGTACCTTTCTTATGTACCAAAGCGATGGTACATACTCTGCGAATTACTGTGCTCCTGTGTTTATGAAATATTCCTTTTTGTTTGTATACCTTGGCTTGTCATTTACTTTGTTTTCTGCTTGTATTGTTTCCTGTTTTATAATATTTGTTTTTTTTTTCATTTTATTGTATTTCGTTTTCACCCTGTCATTGCTGACGTAGGGTGGACGGTCCTTAGTCAAGCTGCAATAACTGCAGCTTTTTTGCCGCCTCCCCATTTTTCGCCATTGTATCTGTTTTGGTGAAAATAAATAAATAAATATCAAAATAAATAAATAACAACAAATGGATTACAGGATGGCAATCGTATCAAAAAAGGAACAATTGGACACTATTTGCCATAGATAGACGCATATTAATCCTAACCCACCCTCACTAAATGGCTTGAATATGTTCTCACGACGCAGAGGCTCAAAAGTCGTAGACCATATAAGAGTAGTGAAAATCCGATGAAAACGTTGTATATAAAATCTTGCGCAATGAATGGGTTGCAACACACAGTGAAGTTTTGTTGCTAGGAAAGTATTACAAGCTTGAGCTCTGCCGAATAGACGAAGAAAGCGCTAAACAGCGCGAACCGACTGGAGGGGATGGAAGAGACAAGAACAGAGCGCTGAACTAACAACCAAAGTTTATTGCAAACCAACTGTAACATTTGTTCAAGTCTGCACTGCCTTGCCATAGTGCTACCTTCCTGGTCCACATCACATTTGATAGTGCCATTCTAGTCCCTCAATGATATATGCTGTCACTTGCTAGCTGCTTGCACATGACCGCACTTCAAAATTTAAAGCTTTTGACCCCTATATCACTGAATGGAAGCAGATACCTTACAGCGCTGCTGGAGCTACGCGGAGTACACTTGCAGTAGCCTTGTGCAGCATATATAAATAGTTCCGGCCATAACTGTTTCATTATTAATCATATACAAGGGATTTAGCTGTGCTTCTTGCATGACACGCTACAGCTATAAGAAGTACTCTTGGCATGTACTTCGCAAACTCTGAATTACTGTAGCCATTATCAGCTGGTAATCGCAATAGGGGTATTCATGTGACGTCACCACGGACGTCACATGCTGCTCTCCATCATTTTGGTGTCCTTATATCGCTGGCTCTGGCGGCGACTATGGCGGTGGCAGTGGTTCAGTCATCAACGCCGTGTTAACATTGTGGCTGATTCCTTTGTGTTTTCAGCTCTTTTTGCGTCAATTACGTGAGTGGAATGGCGACACGATGCGACGCTACGTATATGAGTACCTTGTGCGGCTCTGATAGGCAGCGCTATGAAGAAAAATTTGAACTGTGTGACGTGGACCCCTTCTCTCCCGGCGTGCGATATGTTGCAAACTTCTACCTTTGGCCACGCGTGGACAAATGCGACATCATGGATTTTCTTGTTTTGAGGACAAGTTTCGTGACTCGAAAGCAGCTGAAGGCGTATAAATCTATGGAAGGCCACAATTACGTGACCAGCGGCTGGGGGCAGGAGCTACTGCTGACACAAGTCAACGCGGACACCGTCATCGTAATCACTTAAGTAAGCGCTTGTTGTAGAATTGCCAGATTTTGTCGCATTTTTACCTCCTTGTTAAAGTAACCAACTTGCTGAATTGCTAGTTTTTTTTACTACGCGGCCACGAGTAGCTGAATTTTGACTTTTTCACCGCTGTGTTGTATGCAGCCAGTCGCGAAGGGCGTTAATTTTATTTCCTCGCTGTTTTATTTTGTATGCACGTATACCACTCACAGAGCCTGTCAGCTCCTCCTTTCAAGGCATGGATTTTGTCTAAAAGCGATGGCGAAGTAGTCGCCGCCCATTGCTTATGTATGGCCGGCAACGGCGAGGCGTGTTCTCATGCCGCGGCTCTGCTGTTGTACTTAGAGTACGGCGTGCGCGCGCGAGATGGCGACTCATGCACTGATGTCGCCAACAGCTGGCTCCCGCCGCACGTACGCAAAATCGAACGCACTCGGTACTTGTCGGGGTCAGTCGTTACCGGCCGGTTGATCCGGGCGATCCACTCGCGACGACGCTTTTCCGACAGGAGCCTTGTGTTCTCGCACTCCGTTGTGCGCACTTTCGGGACTTTGAAGAAGCCTGGATCTTTGCTGGTGCTTTCAATTTTCATCTGTTCGTCTGCGTACGGCTGGAGCAACCGAATATCGCACAGCAAACCATTGTCGCACGTAGTAATAGAATACGCTACCACGATAAATTTGCTGAGCGCTCCCGTCAACGTGTTTCCCTTGCTCCGCTGCCTGACTGAGGACTTCAAAATGGCGAATTCTCCCATAACGCACCGCGCGCTGCGCGTCAATGAATACCCCCTATAGTCTAACCGAGATGATCTACAGCAACATGGCTGCCTCCATACATCCCAGACCATGCGCTTTCATCCAAATTTGTGCTTTTTACTGGTGTTATACCCACGCAGCAAGAAATAAGCTGTATAACCTGTCATCACTTAGTCTCATCTAAACCTGCAGTCAAGGCATCAGGTATCTTTGGCGTGGGAAAAGTACTGTCATCTAACAACCCTGAAATCCGGCTGTACGCAATAAAGAAAGCTGGTGTAGCCAACGTGCCTAGTAAGACCACTATGCGCACATAACTACTACACTGACCAAAACACATCTACCCACCTTGGAAGTTTACTTTAAAGCCAAAAAATGCAGCAGAACCACTCACAGACTGCTTCACGTGAAACTGATTACCACAAGCTGTTGTTATGTGCTTGTAACGAGCTGTTATAGAGAGACGAAGCTCTAGACGAGACGCTCGTGTTTCTGTACAAAAACCTGCGATGGCCCAATCGTCATCGGGCAGTAACGAGGCCGTTTATGCAATCACACAAAAAAATGTATTTACAAAAGACATGAAAAGTGTAATAATAAATCAAGTAAGGAAAAAAATATAACACGCTTGGAATGCTGGTGTGAGAGTCACAAGAGCATAAATACGGAAAGAGTTCACCAGAGAGGAAGGCGGTGGTCAAGTCCCGGCGGCAAACTCAACGCTGGGAGGGGACGGCCGACGCTTGGGTAGCCTGCTAAGTTCAATGACAGCCGCGGCCAAGAACGCGGCTCACTGTGGAGGTCGTTGACCTGGAGCACGCCTGGCGTTTGCCATGCCTATCTCGAACGCTGGCTGGCGCTCGCTCCCGTAGGTGCCGGTCTCGCCTGACGGAAACGTCCTGGCGACGTTTCGCCCACGCCAGGCCCGAACTGCAAGGACGGCTGGTATGGCCCCAGGTGGGAGCCCGCTGAGACCTCGAGTCCGCAACCCGACGGGTCACTGCTCCCACGCCCTGGTTCTTGTTGTTGTTGTTGCCCCTTCGCACTGGCACATACCCACTATGGGGGATTGGCCATGAAATCTAGAAGTAGCCTATATGAGATCTACTAAAAGGTTTATCCTAAATGAAAAACTAATGATATAATAGAAAAGAATAATTAACTAGAAAAAGAATATTAAACTAAACAAATAATTGAAGATTGAATCAAGAAGAGTAAAGGTGAGGTAATACTACAGTGTAAGACAGAAATTTTGAGTAGACCAGACAATCGAGCTTATCTCACCCGGTCACAATCAAATGAATATGCAAATTTCATTCAAAATTAGACAAGTGTCGTCAGAAATATATTTAAGCAGGCATTATTATGACATGCGCTTTGATTCTCGAATGAAATTGCATACAGCATCGAATACGCTCCTGTGGCAATGTCCCAAGCTAAAGGCACCGAAACTTAGAACATTATCTGCAGTTAAATTTAATCCTACTGCGTGAAACGGAACAATTAAAAGTCTTTTCCTAATTAATGAATAGTTTTTACATGTTATAAAGTAATGCTCTATTGTTTCCGTTTCTTCACAAAATGGACACAGGGGGGATATCGCCAGACCAGCTCTGTGCAAGTAAAAGTTTAATGGAGGGACACGACATCGAAATTTGGTTAAAATAACTTCTAACTTTTTAGATTGACTCCACTGAGGTTTCCAGGGATATGTAAGGTGCTGATAGTCCGTATATTTAGTAATATTTTCCATCATATCCGTATAAATAGCCAATTTTCTATATCTGATCGACACTATGTGTTCCGATTCTGGTAGTACCGAGATCACAGGGCCATCAAGTGTGGCTCGAGATAGTGAATCGGCCATTTCATTCAACCGTATGCCACAGTGTCCCGGGACCCAGACTAACTTCAGGAACTTCACATGAGGTGGAACTAATGTTTGTAATGTCGCTAGAGCTCTTGATTGTTCTGAAGCTGTGAGAGTAGTACACAGCGAAAGAGAATCAGTAATTATCATTGCACTCTCTTCGTTTGAAGGAAGTTTTCGTAGCGCTAAAATAATAGCCAAGAGCTCAGCTTCGAAAACCGGAGTGAAGTCTGGTAGTCTTACCGAGAATGACCAACCGAGGTAATCTGAGACGATTCCTACTGCTGCCTTTTCTTTATTCACAGAAGCGTCTGTGGCTATTATGTTCTTTATTTCCGCATGAGCTATGTAATCTTCTAACCTGTCATTTAAGTAACTCGAAGATTGAAACTTAGATAGTGGGGGAAAAATTTCATCACATTCTATCGTAATATTGTGATTTAATGCTTTGGTTCCAATTACCGATCTGATATCCACCTTTATGCTTTCCAGTTTCTTTTGTACAAAAATAATCTGGGGAGTACGAAAGCGTGGCCAGTGAGCGAGGAAGAAGGCGTCGGGTTCACTAATAAAGGCATATGCAGACCGTCTCGCTGATAAGCCGTAAAATTTCAAGTATGTTTGTACAGTTAGGATACGGAATCGGCAAAGAATAGTTGGTATGCGAGCTTCCTGATATAGTACATTAATAGCGACATACCTGGGGAGTCGCAAACACAAACGTAACGCTTCTCGCTCTAATAGAACTAACGGTTTAATTTTGTACGTAGGGCCACCCGAAAATAATATACACCCAAATTCTAGTATTGGGCGCATGTACATTTTATATATCATTAATAAGGTGTGTCTACGTAACCCATATTTTCTGTTGCTCAACCTTCGCAATAAGCCTGATGCTCGTTGTGCCTTTGCCACGATATAGTCTATGTGAGGGCTCCAGTTAAGTTTCTCGTTATAAATAATGCCCAAATATTTGATAGACTCTACTTGTGGAATCGGTTCCTGATTATAAAGTACTGAAATTTGAATAGAATCTGCTATAGGGAACACCAGGAGCGCACTTTTACTGATGTTTAGAGACAATGAAATTGAATGCAGCCAAATTTCAAGAGAATACATGTACTTTTGCAATTTTTGATGCAAAGAATAAATGTCACTGTCTGCAACGAAAAATGCAATGTCGTCTGCATAAATGTAGACAGTGATATCTCGTTCAATGGGAATTGAGCTCATCAACACATTGAATAACAGCGGAGATAGGACCGCCCCTTGAGGTACTCCACGTTGCTGTTTGAATTTAGATGAGTGACATCCATCCTTTGCACAATAAAATTCTCTCGATTTTAGAAACTCTGCTACCCAATCAACAATATATCGCGGAAAGTCACATTCGTGTAACGAGTTCAATAAAATTGAGTGCTCAACGCTATCATAAGCTTTAGCTATGTCTAGTGTTACTAGTACCGCGTATTGTCGTCTTTTTCGGGCAAGCTGTATTCGGCTCTCTAAGTCGGCATGAGCACACCAAATTGAGCATTCGCTACGAAAACCTATTTGAAATGGTTTCAATATTAGCTTGTTAGCCATCCAAACTTTTATTCTATTATTGAGAACTCTCTCTATAATTTTGATCAGGTGAGATGTTAGAGAGATTGGTCTGATGTTGTCAATGTTAAAACCTGACCCTTGTTTTTTTAATATGGGAATCACTCTAGCTATTTTCCAGTCATGTGGTATCCAGGCATTGCTTAAGGAATAGTTTATAAGGTTGAGGACGTCGCCGGGTGATATCTGGAATAAAATTTTAATCATAGGAACTGTTATACCGTCAGGACCAGGAGCCGAAGAGGGTAAGTTTCTAATTACGCTTGACATTTCGGACAATGTCACTTTTTCCCCTGGTTCTTCAACCTGGTTGGTTCACGCCCTGGTTCTTCAACCTTGCTTCTTCCTTCCAGCCACGTCTGCCCCACTCCTTCTTCTTCTTCGCACCACCCCACTACCCTCATTTTCCTGCGTCGTCTTCTTCGACTGTCTCTGTGGCGCGCACTTCAAACACAATTCTGTCTTCCCGATCACGCACGTCCACTTCACTCATCACAGTGCTACATGTTTTCTTCTTTTGATTAAACATAAAACACAACTGAGCTCGTAATTTATATATATATATATATATATATATATGATGCAATATATTTATATATGATGCGATATACATATGAGGCTGTATGATGCAAAATAATAAATGTTAGGTTTTTGCTTGCCTTGGACACAGTAAGCCTTGCATTGGCAAAGCGTAACCAATCGCCAATCACGTGGCTGACCTCAGAATCTGCTGCTTTGCGTGTTGTACGTGCTGGAAATATGCATATCAACCAGGACCATTTCTTTTTCACAAACAGTATAATAAGCACACCAGGACATTTAAAATTTGCGTCCCCTTACCAAATACAAGACGAATTATTCAGACATCACACAAATAGCGATAGGACCAGATCGCGATTAAGATTGACTGTACCGGTGCCGCACGAGCAGTTACAATCGCAAAAAGGACCGATATGGATGAGGCTTATACCCGTGCCACACGGGCACAGAAAATTAATGGCATTCGGTGGCGAAGGCATTCTGTTCCCGAATGTCATTTTTTTCGGCGGTGCTGCTACACGTCCAAAGTGAATGACATTTCACTTGATGATGTCGATTGCAGCACCTTGCAAGTGAGCATTAAATGAATAGCAATAAAAAATTAACAAGCGTTCACAAGCTTCATACACATCAGATAATCATTAAATGTAGAAATAAGCATATAACGCTGTCCTAAATTTTAGTTTCTTGCTTTTTTTACAACGTTGCAGCCGACCGTAGCAACCTAAGCCAACACTAGTCAGATCCACAGCGTAAATAGAAAATGGCGCCTGTCGCATGGCACCTGTTGCATCTCTCAGAAAAAGATGTTCGCAGAGTTCGCAGAGTTCGTTTTTTCACGGCAGCACTTGTGTGTTTCCGTGCAAAGCATCGTGTTCAAGAGCGAATAATTTTGGGGCAGAGAAGACTTATTATGCGCCAGCTTCAGGACATTGAACTTCAATTAACATCAAACCATTTCAACCTGATCGCCGCAGTGTCTTTGCTAAGCACAACGCCTCGCTCTCGGTGGTGTTTGCGTCGTAGCCAGCACTGGTTTGAAGAAACGCTACCAAATCTTGGGGAAGCATACTTCAAAAGGTGCTTTCGCGTCTCGGCTGCCACGTTTTGTTACATTGTGGAGTCGTGTCGTACCGACATGCAGCGGGTGGACACAACGATGAGAGAGGCAATATCAGAAGAAAAAAGAGTTACCCGTCTCACTCTACCGCTTGTGCTCTGCTGCCGAAGACCGCACTATCGCCGAATTGTTCGCGATTGGCCGCTCTACTGTGAACTTGCTCTACAAAGAGTTCTGTACGGCCGTACTTAAAAACCTGGAGGACGACTGGGTGAAGATGCCTTCGCCAACCAAAACGGAGGAGCATATGAGGGAATTTTTCGCGGACACAGGATTCCCACAAGGTGTTAGGGCACTCGACGGCTGCCACTTTCCAGTGTCACCGCCAAAGAAATATGCTTCGGACTACTACAATTACAAAGGCTGGTAAGTTGGGAAGGCCTGTTCGTCGTTCGTTAAATTGTCTTAACGTTTAGTGCATTCGTTTATTAACAGTCGATGCTACGTGTTTCAAATGAAATATGTTGGCTTTTGACTGGAAAGGTTTCTGGATAATTAGCAGTACTGACTGCAATATTGCTGTTATATTTGCAGGTATAGCATGATCTTCCTGGCTCTAGTGGACCACCGGTACTGATTCAAGTACACAAACGCCGGCTCCCCAGGGCGGTGCCACGACTCGTTTGTGTACGGAAGATCCGTACTCTGCAAAGCTATTGAAAGCGGATTTTTCAAATGCCCCACAGCAATTATCGAAGGTGTTTGTGTGCCTCCAATAGTGCTGTGTGACCAGGCATTTGCTCTATCGCCAAACCTGTAGAAACCATATGCGAATGCACAGCCTGACACACAAGAAAGGGCGTACAACTATAATCTGTCAAAGAACAGAAGGATTGTAGAAAATGCATTTGGCCGTTTGAAAGCCAGGTTTAGTTTCATTATGAAACGCATGGAGTGCAAACTCGCCACCACTACCCTGGTTAATTAGGCATGTTGTGTTCTTCATAACATATGTGAAGGTTTTCAGGAACACGTAGAACTACATTGGGAACAAGAAGTAGCATTGTGGAATGCTGCTTACGAGCAGCCAACTTGTTCATCCGACGCGTCTAGCAAAAACGATGAAGACGTCAGGAAAGCGTTAGCGAAATACTTCTTTGCTAGAACTCAGCAGTCAGTCAGTCTCAGGTAGCTGAAGTAATCTTGTACCTGCAACAGTGAAACTGTTTTTGAAGAATATATGCACCATTTACGGCCTTCATGCACTGCGTCAAAGCTGTAGTATGTTTGTTTTTGGTACAAAAAATACCTGGAGTTTAATGCCTCTAAACCACGATATGATCGTGAAGAACACCGTAGTGAAGTGCTCCGGAATAACGGCAAGCACATTGCTCACCTGTACTTGCTTCACTGATTTCACAGCATCACCAAGCACCCCATGTTTTTATTGTTTGCTATTTTTGGCACGTGTTTTGTACTTCACAAAAGCGTTGAAAGTGTGAGATTAGGCCTTTGTCAAGGGGTGTTTTTTTTAATTGCTCCGAATACTGTTCAACAAACTTGTATACCATGCATAATTCTTTTTCTCATAATTTTGTATTTTATTGTGGCGATGCAAAGCGGTGCTTCTGTGTGCGGTGCAGAGAGCGCATGCGCCCACACGAGAAAGTTATCTTCGAGAAGAAGGGTGATAATAAAAGCCAGTTGTTGTTTGGGACGCGAGTTGTTCACTTGCGCAGCTCTGCCGAGCGACGCGCCACAGCATTGGTGACCCGGACTCGGAATACAGACACAGCGACCGGAGTGTAGAACCAGCCACAACATGGATTCAACGTCCATGACCGACGCCTCTCCGACAGTCTTCTCAGTCGACGGTAAGCTGCCCCCTTTTTGGACTGCGGACCCCGCACTTTGGTTCATACAAGTGGAATCTCAGTTCGCAGCCAGACGAATCACCGCAGACCTTCCGAAATACCACTACGTAGTCAGCAGTCTGCCGCCCGTCATAGCCAGTGAAATCAGGGATCTGGTGCTCGCACCACCTGTCGAAAACGCATATGCAACGCTAAAAGAAACCCTTATTCGCCGAGTTACGCCCTCCGAACCACAACTACTGCAGCAATTGCTTCGCGGCACGGAACTCGGCGACCGTACTCCTAGTCAGCTTTTGCGGCACATACAACAGTTGCTTGGCGGAACATCAAACACGATAGATGGAGTATTGCTCCGATAACTTTTTTTGCAAAAGTTGCCTTCAGGCGTTCGCATGGTCATCGAGGCCTCAGAGCACAAGGATTTAACCGCAGCTGCCGAACTTGCTCACAAACTGGTAGCAATGACACCGCCCACACCCATGGCTGCCGTGCAAGCGCAACAGCCTCTAAACGAACTTCAAGAGATGCGTGAGGAGATTGCTCGACTTGCCGAAACAGTATCAGCTTTGCACGCTAGCAGGAGGGCGCAAACGATAACCGAGCCTAACACGCCGCTATCGCAAGAGCAGCACGAGCATATCCGCTGGTATCATCGGAGGTTCGGAAGTAGTGCGCGTAAATGTGTCCCACCGTGCGCGCACTCGGGAAACAGCCGCGGCAGGCACTGAGGGCGACCAGTGCTACTACGTTGCCTCCAAGTCATCCCTGAGTATTTTTATTACCGACCGCAACAACGGAGTTACGTTTCTTAGTGGACACAGGCGCCGAGGTGAGCGTTATACCGGCGTCACAAGCTGAAAGAAAGAAACCTAGTACATCGCCCTTGCAAGCTGTCAATAACACGGTGATAACAACATATGACCATCGTTCACTGACGCTGAACTTCGGTTTCGGCACAACGTTTAGCTGGGTGTTCATAGCTGCTGATGTCAAATTCGCCATACTAGGCGCAGACTTTCTCCAGTTCTTCGGTCTGTTGGTCGACGTCCGCAACAAACGGCTTTAAGATCCCGTTTCTCGGGGAGCGGTACAAGGCACGCCGTGTTGGCACCCTCCTATCAGCCCGGCCTTGCTCAGTCCGGCTGGAGAAGCGTACTTCACCGCAATACTACAAGCGTTCCCAGAGCTGACACGACAGCCACAGGCATTTCCACAAGTAAAGCACGGCGTCCTGCATCACATCGAAACCACAGGCCCACCGCTCTAAGCGCGACCACGGCGCCTGTCACCCGAGAAGCTGCGGTTGGCTCGACAGGCGTTTGCCCACATGATGGAACTCAGGATAGTACGGCCTTCATCTAGCCCATATGTGTCACCTCTTCACATGGTCCCGAAATCAACAGACGGTGATTGGCGCCCTTGCGGGGACTATCGAGCGCTGAACCGGGTGACCGTGCCAGACCGTTACCCAGTCCCGCACATTCATGACATGACCTCCTTCCTGCATGGTGCTACCATTTTCTCTAAAATAGATCTAGTGCGAGCATATCATCAGATACCCGTAGCACCGGAGGATATCCCCAAGACCGCAATAACAACGCCGTTCGGAATGTTCGAGTTCCTACGCATGCCTTTCGGCTTACGCAACGCCGGCCAAACTTTTCAATGGTTTATGGATGGCGTTGTTCGTGGCCTCGACTTTTGCAAGGTATACCTCGATGATCTTCTGATTGCTAGCAGCACTCCTGAAGAGCACGAGCGCCATCTGCGCTACGTACTTCAGCGACTGACAGAGAACGGCATCGTTACCAATACGGCAAAGTGCGTGTTTGGGGTACCGACCCTATCATTTTTGGGCCACAGCATTTCAAGTGCCGGAGTACAGCCCCAGAAGGACAAGGTGGAAGCAGTACGGCAGTTTCCACAGCCGAAAAACATCCGCCAGCTTCGAGAGTTCCTGGGACTCGTGAATTTATACCGTAGGTTTATCCCGAAATGCGCCAACATCCTTCACCCTCTCCACAGCCTACTTGCGGCATCTGGATCTAAGGCAACTGCCATTCATTAGAACGACCAATCCACACAGGCATTCCGGATTATAAAGGAAGCTCTCGCAAATGCTACCATGCTCACGTACCCGCAGCTGGGTGTTCCTCAGTGCGTCATCGTGGACGCCTCCGATGCAGTGATTGGAGCCGTGTTGCAGCAGAGGGTGAGCGGAGTGTGGCAACCAATTTCCTTCTCCAGAAAACTGAGCCCGTCCGAACGAAGGTACAGCACCTTCGGTAGGGAACTCCTGGCCATATACGCGGCTATCCGGCATTTCCGACATTATGTGGAAGGACAAGAATTTTTCGTGCTCGTGGATCACAAGCCACTCACCTACGCATTGCGCGCGAACTTCAATTCTGGTGCACACGTGGCACGGGAGCTCCGCCAAATGTCGTACATCGCAGAATTCACGACAGATATACGCCATGTTAGTGGCACGGATAATGCTGCTGCCGACGCTCTTTCGCGCGGTCCAGTGAATGTCATCAGCCTGCCGAGCAGCGTGGACTTCACCACACTTACGACGGCTCAACGCAGTCATGGAGAATTGAAGCGTCTACTGACGTCTTCAACCAGCGCCTTGAAGCTGCAATGGTTGGCAGAACCCACAGGATCCGTATGCTGCGACATGTCTACAGGCAAGGCCAGACCGTTCGTCCCCTCGAACCTCTGTCGCAGCATTTTTGACTTGCTGCACAGCCTGGCGCATCCCGGGATTCGAGCCACGCAACGGCTATGCACAGCGAGGTTCGTGTGGCCAGGAATAAACCGGGATGTCCGATACTGGACACGAGAGTGCATCGCATGCCAGCGCTCCAAAGTTCAGCGACATACTGTGACCCCCTTGGGATCTTTCCCTCTGCCGGATTGTCGATTTGCCCATGTGCACGTTGACATTGTGGGACCACTGCCGTTGTGCCAGGGGCAAAGCTACTTGCTAACCTGCATCGATCGCTTCACTCGATGGCTTGAGGCCGTGCCCATTCCAGACATGACTGCTGATACCGTCGCCCGCGCATTTATCTTCCACTGGGTGGCCCGCTTCGGAGTGCCGGCAACCGTGACTACGGATCACGGAACACAGTTTGAGTCCGCCCTGTTCGCAAGCGTCACCCGGCTCTTGGGTACTCACCGCATCAGAACAACTGCCTACCATCCGATAAGCAACGGTACAGTGGAAAGGTTTCATCGCCATCTGAAGACGAGCCTGACGGCTACTGCGAGTCACAGTTGGGTAGAGGCACTGCCGTTTGTTCTGTTGGGCGTTAGGACGGCTCTGAAAGCAGGTATTGGATGCTGCTCCGCTGAACTGGTGTACGGAACAACGCTTCGCCTCCCATGGAAGTTTTTCCCTACCAGTAAGGACGAAAACGTGTACGCGAACGCGGACAACGCCGTGCGACTGCGAGACATCATGAGCAAGCTACGCGCTGTTCCTCCGCGTCCGCCCGCAGCCCGGCAGGTCTACGTGGACCGGGAACTCTCCTCCTGCTCTCACGTGTTTGTGAGGCACGACGCCGTACAGCCGCCACTCCGGCCCCCGTACGACGGGCCTTTCAAGGTGCCGCGACGGGCAGACAAGCACATTACAATCGACAGAGGTGGTCATCACGACGTGGTTTCTCTAGACCGCGTAAAATCAGCACACGCGGACTCCGACAGCGAAGCACCTGCACCACCTCGAGCTCCATCTTCGCAGGCACCCCCGGCAGACCACGTAGCGCAGCCCCAACAAGTCCTCAAACGGTTTACGCGGAGTGGACGGTGTACGAGACCCCCGGTGCGCATGAACTTATGAACCGTAGTGGGTCGTCCGAGTGCGGCCGTTGTGCGCGCACTCACTAGGGGGGGGGGGAGTACTGTGGCGACGCAAAGCGGTGCTTCTGTGTGCGGTGCAGAGAGTGCATGCGCCCACACGAGAAAGTTATCTTCGAGAAGAAGGGTGATAATAAAAGTCAGTTGTTGTTTGGGACGCGAGTTGTTCACTTGCGCAGCTCTGCCGAGCGACGCGTCACAACATTATAAGGCAAGGTCATTTATCATTATTGTGCTTCAACAGAAACAAATAACGCAGCGAACTCTATAAGCTTTTACCATTCAAATGGCTTTTTTAAAGTGACACCTATATCACCGGCACATTTTGGCAGGCGGTGGTGCATTGTATTTCATTTCTCTGTAATATCTTAGTCTTTACCGATTATCTTTACAATAATTTCTTATTGTATAATTTAATAACTAATGTAAATATATTTTATAGTTAAGTGTGCATTTTTTATTCCTTGTATATGTTTTATGGCTTTATCTCGAACCTTTGTTTTCATTTAGTATACAACCGTTTCCTGTCTTTTAGTCACGTTTGATGCACATTTAGTCCATGTGCATGACCTCAGTGTTCGGTTGCTTGCTGCACACATATTATTTTAGTATGTTTATTTTGGCTCACTTGCCAAACGTTTGTCAATCTGCACTGTGTAGTATTTTAGTCATTCTCATAATTCTTATAAAGAAGTGAAAGTTTGATTAGTTGAGTTAATAAAGAGTTGCACAATCATGTGATGTTTTCATAGTTATTAAACGCGTTTTATGCTATGCTGTTTATCGGAATAAAAATGCCCAAATTTGTGCATTACAACTTTAATTTAGTGTTGCCAAGTGAGAACTCTCCAGAAGCATACATAAGCGCACTGGTTTCAATATGCCAAGCCTTTGGTTTCTACACCAAGACATCTTAATTTCTCGGTGGGAAACGTGCATACTAAACTGCAGACAGCAAAGCGGTATTATTTGCTATCCAACGTCAGCGTAACAGCTTTAGTGTAGGTGTGCGGGCACCATTGAAAGCACGGTACGAGGACTATAGGTTATTGCGACATACAAGGAATCGGTATGTCACCGGCTTTTATTTTGATTTCTTAAGCTTGATAGATCTCGTTTGCCTACAACAATTTTGATTTTTGTGCATTCACTTAGTGATGTAACATTGTAAGTTGTGATTCAGAAGTTTGGAGACTATTAAAACATAGTAGCAGGGCTCTTTTATTAGGCTGCACGGAAATCAATGCTGCCTAATACTCGTACTGTATCCCTTAAGAAATGCACAATTACAAAGGCAAACTAGTATTTATTGAGTAAATTATTCTTTCTTTAAGGCCTCCATTATTCAGAACTTCTGAAGAATATTAATCAGCTTTTCTTCTCTTTTAGCTGCTTCCTTCTGAAGCTTCAACTGTTCATTCTGTAGCTCGAGCTCTCGTACTTTGCACTCTTGCCACATTCCTCTAAACATCTTTTGCTCTTTAACCATTTCCATAATTGCAGAATCGGGCCCAGCTCGTGTCCTTTTTTTTTGATGCAGCTGGCTGTGCCGCAGTTGCTCCAGCTTCCGCTGGTGCCAATTCACTGCATTGCGGAAGGCTTTCCACGGCAGGTGCAGCTGCATCCGCTGGTCCAGTTGCGGCAGTTTTATCTAAATTAGCAGTACTTGAGGCAACGGTGGCTATTGAAGATTCTGGAACTTCTGTCACCAGCTGCATGTCGGCCTCACTGCCAAGAAACTCGCTCAAGTCATCTCCCGTTTTACGTGTGTGATGGTGTCCGTTTGTGCAATGCTTTTTGAAATCATCATGGCTCACCAAGTAACCCACCGGCACATATAAGGCAGATACCAACCTGTGAAACGGAGAGGTTTTCGCAGTTGCTTTCAACAGCAAGTATGGCGTCATCTACCGGCAGACTCCCAAGGAACTGGTGTATTCGCCAATAAAATGGCCACATGACCACACCGGAACCTGTAGTTCTTTTTTAGAATAATCTGTAATAAACGAAAGTGCAAGCTTAGTGGTAGTGACAGAAGCAAGTAGAAACGATACTCTGGGCTTGTGTATGACACCACCTTATGGCACCAGGCTTTGAACAGTAGAATAGGTTGAATTGTTGTGCATACTGCGTGTGATAATCCAATTTGATAACAGTATTTAATGGCAAGACGACTGCACTAACTTACACACAGCCCATTCTTGATAGTCACACTATAAAGATAAAAAATCCTAGGTACACAAGGTATGTCTAGAGTTAATGTTTTCACAAGTGGACCTGTCTTCTGTAGGATTTTAATTCCTGAGGACAAGTCTGTTTGTTAAAGTGTTGGCGTCAGGAACATCCTGTCTTCCAAGGGTTTTTTTTTCATTGCTCCAAAATTTTATCTCCGACTGAACTTGCCAATAAAGGCACCTGAGAGAGCCCATGAGGACGAGCTAATAATTCATTTATATTGTAGCCCCGGAAAGGCAATACAATCAACGCGGGTACAAAGTTGTTTGAATTGTCCACTAAATAGGCATAGCAAGTGTTTTTATGCGGGACACCTAGCCAAATCACACCGAAATGCTCTTAAGGGGCAGAGATTTTTTGCGCCATTTTCCGCGAACATTTGGTTGGTTAGAAGTGTGGCAGCTTGGGCTAGTTGGTATGGCATGACGATAGTCATAGCGCGAGAAGAAAACGACGACACAGAGACAGGGAGTGTCCTTCTTGTCTCTGTGTCGTCGTTTTGTTCTCGCGCTATAACTATCGTCATTTGGTTGGTGGCAGCATTGACATGCACGGCGTAAGCTCCTCGGCTGTACACAGGCACAATATTCAAGTCAAAATGCTCACCTGTACTTGCTTCGCAGAATTTCGGTCTTAGTATGTACTTGGGCTCGCGCCCTCAGGATGCTGTACCTCGCCAGCCATTCCCTTATGGCAGAGTAAATTTCGCCATTTCGCTTTTGTCCGCGAAGGCCTCAGAGGTGTTCTTCCCAGAGCGTAATAGAGGTCCCCGTCTCCTCTTTGGTCCAGGTCGTCCGCTTATTGGGACACGTCATCTTTTCTTTTATTTCTTCTTTGTTTAAGCAGAGTGAAATGGCGCGTGCGGGTCGGCAGAAGATTGGAAAGCAAAGAATGCAAACTGATGAAAAAAGCAGAGAAAGTCACGGAGAAAGTGGTTTTTCTAGGTAGCTCTTAGGCTTCATTACCACCACCGGGGATTCCCAAATAGCGTTGTATAGGGCAATTTTTGGGAGGAGAACAAGCGCAAGCTTGGAAAAAGACTGCATTTGTGCCTGCGCCTGCGTTCCTTGTTCCATCCTCAGGGTTGCGGTCAAGTAGCCGGCGGTTACCTTTATTTTATTAGATCTGCCTCTTGTTCCGCAACTGTTTTAGTGCATTGATAAGTGTAACTTCTTCTTATTTCATGTCTGTTTCTTCTCCGGGCTAGAGGCCTGCCCTCTGGTCAGCCGCTGTTCCCCCTTAAGATCTTCCCCTGGAGTTGTTTCTCCACAATGGAACCCGTAGCGTTCCTGTCGCTTTGGTGCCGACCACCGGTGGGTTCATCCGCATAAAAAATCCCAAGACCATCCAAACGGAACTTCGTGCGATCACTCCCCACTCGCTACTGATAACGGAGGTTCGTCAGTTTGGACGCGGGGGGATAATATGCTGCTCACCAGACAAGGCTTGCATTCAAGACCTTCTGAAGTGCACTACTTTTGCATCACATCCGGTGAGCTCTTTTATCCCACCTCATCTAGCTTGCTGCAAAGGATTGGTTCGGGGGGTAGACGCAAGTCTAAGCCCAGCAGAAGTCTTGGACATCTTTTCCCCAGCAGGTGTTATTTCTGTTTACCGCTGTACCAATCAGGAAAACCAACAGAAAGTTCCCACTGAAACTGTAATTGCCACATTCGCTGGAACAGATCGCCCTTCGGAGATCAAGGCATGGCCGCTTATCTATAAGGTCGAAGCTTTTGCTCCCCGTCCGCTGCAATGTGCTAAATGTTGGCGCTTTGGGCACAGTACTAAAGGTTGTCGATCGGAGACTCGATGCCGCATATGCGGGGCCATATACAGGGCTGGTCATAGTACTGCTGAGTGTCAGTCAGACAACAAGGCATGCTGTTTGTGCAAGGCAAATCACGCTGCAGACGATCCTAACTGCCCTGCAAGATCAAAGGAACTTCAGGTGATTGAAATCATTGAAAGGAGACGATGCTCTCGTAGAGAAGACATTGCAGAAATTCAAAGCAGGAATCAGGGTTATGCCGGCATAGCAGCTCGTCCACCTCTTTCTATAGATGCATCACTTTCTCAGTCCATTTCTGCTATGATAGAAAAGGCAGTACAAAAAGGTATTAGAAAAATTTTTACTATGTCTGTCCGACTCACTTAATAATATTATGGATTCACAGATGTCGGGCGCCTCTGATTGAATAACTAAGCATATCCAAGCTCCTAGTGCCTCAATTAATAAACCTGCCGAACATCGGTCAGATGTCTCTATTGATAATGAGGCAATGCCTTCCAGATCTAACACAACTGAGCAGGAAGGTATATCTGATTCAAAATCAATAAGTAATAGGGAAGTAGATATGGATGCTCACCTTTTGAAACGCACCAGATCACCCACTAGCAAACTTAATAGTTCTTCTCATCCAAAAACAAAAAAGAGTGTGAAGGAACCTAGGACTAAATCGGACTTTTTAAAAGATAGTATCTTAGATCAAGCAGTTGCTACTGCTTGCTTATCATCATAGGGTGCCTTAGAGTACTTCAGTGGAACTGCCGTTCAATTCTCTCCGCAACTACAGACTTATTATACCTAATTCCTCAACAATCTCCAGACGTCATAACTTTACAAGAAACTTGGCTGTCTGCTGATCAAAACTTCTATCTAAAAAACTATCAATGCTTTTGACTGGACCAAGACTCACGTGGTGGAGGATTAATATTTTTCATTTCATCCAAAATTTGTCATAAAGCAAACTTAGTTTACCAACAAATATCACACGATTATGACGTATTGGTTCTGTAAATTCACTTTCCCGGATGCGCGCCACTATCTATAGTCAACAACTACTTTCCGGCTGGAATACAAGATGAAAGAGCCCTTGACGTGACTGTGAGTTTTTGCAGAAACAGTATACTATTTGCGGGAGACTTCAATTCCCATCACGTTTCATGGGGATTCCGCACTGATTCACCAGGGAAACGGTTGTGGGACTGGACTAATCGGAATAACCTTATTTGTTGGAACTCCAGAGTTCCGACATTCGTTCGATGTAATTCGAGGTCCGTCTTATATTTGACATTTGCTAGCTCAAGTGTGACAATATCGTCTTGGGCTGTTCTTGATACCGCTACAAGTAGTGATCACTGCCCCTGGTATTTGAAGTCAGCATTCCTATAGTGACGCTAGATCGCCAGGTGCAAAGTTTTGTAAACTACTATAAATTTAAAAAGAACTTACAGTCAACGCTGTCTTCCTTGCCCAATATAGAAGTAATTATGAAAGCTATGAGCCTTTGTTCCACCCTAAAGCGTACAATTAAAAATCACAGTTCACTATATCTTCAACAAAGGGAAAATTCATATCTGCCTGGTGGAATGTGGATTGCGCCAGAGATTATAGACGCCGCAACGCAGCATGGAAAAAACTCTTTACCAATCAATGTCCGACTAATTGGAGAAATTATTTATTTGCTAAAGCTATGTTTAAGAGAACAGTTTCATTAGAGAAAGACGATTATGAAGAAAAACGGTACAGCTATCTATCCAAGAGCAGGAACAAGAAAGCTCTATTCAGATTTCTCCGTAATCGTAAAGCTATTACAGCACACGTAAATATTGACTAAAGTATTTTTTCTCCAACTGAGTTGGAAGATCCATTCACTGAAATTGCATTAGGATTGGAGAAGAGGTTTACATCACAAATCAAAATAAAGTGTGCAAAACCGTCCTTCGGAAATGATTTTATTGAAGTAAGTAGGGATGAACTTGCGCACGTCGTTCGTATTCTGCCAAACACAGGTCCTGGACCAGATGGCGTCACTTCAGATATGGTAAAAATATTATTCGACATCTCTCCTGAAGACCTCCTTAACGTTGTCAACTATTCACTTGAACATAGTTGGATACCTCCTGACTGGAGACTTGCAAAAACAACACCGCTTCTTAAAAAACAGGGACTAGAAATGCAGATAGATAACATTAGGCCAATCGCTTTAACATCAAACGTAGTTAAGGTAAGAGAAAGAACCATTGAAAGCACGGTAGGAGGACTCTAGGTTATTGCGACATACAAGGAATCGGTATGTCACCGGCTTTTATTTTGATTTCTTAAGCTTGATAGATCTCATTTGCCTACAACAATTTTGATTTTTTTGCATTCACTTAGTGATGTAACATTGTAAGTTGTGATTCAGAAGTTTGGAGACTATTAAAACATAGTAGCAGGGCTCTTTTATTAGGCTGCACGGAAATCAATGCTGCCTAATACTCGCACTGTATCCCTTAAGAAATGCACAATTGCAAAGGCAAACTAGTATTTATTGAATAAATTAATCTTTCTTTAAGGCCTCCATTATTCAGAACTTCTGAAGAATAATAATCAGCTTTACTTCTCTTTTAGCTGCTTCCTTCTGAAGCTTCAACTGTTCATTCTGTAGCTCAAGCTCTCGTACTTTGCACTCTTGCCACATTCCTCTAAACATCTTTTGCTCTTTAACCATTTCCATAATTGCAGAATCGGGCCCAGCTCGTGTCCTTTTTTTTGATGCAGCTGGCTGTGCCGCAGTTGCTCCAGCTTCCGCTGGTGCCAATTCACTGCATTGCGGAAGGCTTTCCACGGCAGGTGCAGCTGCATCCGCTGGTCCAGTTGCTGCAGTTTTATCTAAATTAGCAGTACTTGAGGCAACGGTGGCTATTGAAGATTCTGGAACTTCTGTCACCAGCTGCATGTCGGCCTCACTGCCAAGAAACTCGCTCAAGTCATCTCCCGTTTTACGTGTGTGATGGTGTCCGTTTGTGCAATGCTTTTTGAAATCATCATGGCTCACCAAGTAACCCACCGGCACATATAAGGAAGATACCAACCTGTGAAACGGAGAGGTTTTCGCAGTTGCTTTCAACAGCAAGTATGGCGTCATCTACCGGCAGACTCCCAAGGAACTGGTGTATTCGCCAATAAAATGGCCACATGACCACACCGGAACCTGTAGTTCTTTTTTTAGAATAATCTGTAATAAACGAAAGTGCCAGCTTAGTGGTAGTGACAGAAGCAAGTAGAAACGATACTCTGGGCTTGTGTATGACACCACCTTATGGCACCAGGCTTTGAACAGTGGAATAGGTTGAATTGTTGTGCATACTGCGTGTGATAATCCAATTTGATAACAGTATTTAATGGCAAGACGACTGCACTAACTTACACACAGCCCATTCTTGATAGTCACACTATAAAGATAAAAAATCCTAGGTACACAAGGTATGTCTAGAGTTAATGTTTTCACAAGTGGACCTGTCTTCTGTAGGATTTTAATTCCTGAGGACAAGTCTGTTTGTTAAAGTGTTGGCGTCAGGAACATCCTGTCTTCCAAGGGTTTTTTTTTTCATTGCTCCAAAATTTTATCTCCGACTGAACTTGCCAATAAAGGCACCTGAGAGAGCCCATGAGGACGAGCTAATAATTCATTTATATTGTAGCCCCGGAAAGGCAATACAATCAACGCGGGTACAAAGTTGTTTGAATTGTCCACTAAATAGGCATAGCAAGTGTTTTTATGCGGGACACCTAGCCAAATCACACCGAAATGCTCTTAAGGGGCAGAGATTTTTTGCGCCATTTTCCGCGAACATTTGGTTGGTTAGAAGTGTGGCAGCTTGGGCTAGTTGGTATGGCATGACGATAGTCATAGCGCGAGAAGAAAACGACGACACAGAGACAGGGAGTGTCCTTCTTGTCTCTGTGTCGTCGTTTTGTTCTCGCGCTATAACTATCGTCATTTGGTTGGTGGCAGCATTGACATGCACGGCGTAAGCTCCTCGGCTGTACACAGGCACAATATTCAAGTCAAAATGCTCACCTGTACTTGCTTCGCAGAATTTCGGTCTTAGTATGTACTTGGGCTCGCGCCCTCAGGATGCTGTACCTCGCCAGCCATTCCCTTATGGCAGAGTAAATTTCGCCATTTCGCTTTTGTCCGCGAAGGCCTCAGAGGTGTTCTTCCCAGAGCGTAATTTCTCCTCTTTCTCCAGGTCGTCCGCTTATTACACGTCACTTTTCTTTCTTCTGTTTAAGCAGACTTCGCGTCTAAAAACTATCAATGCTTTTGACTGGACCAAGATCATTCACGTGGTGAGAGGATTAATATTTTTCATTTCACATCCAAAATTTGTCATAAAGCAAACTTAGTTATACCAACAAATAATCACCACGAGTATGACGTATTGGTTCTGTAAATTCACTTTCCCGGATAGCGCCGCCACTATCTATAGGCCAACAACCTATACTTCCGGCTGGAATGACAAGATGAAAGAGCCCTTGACGGTGACTGTGAGTTTTGCAGAAACAAGTTATACTATTTGCGGGGAGACTTCAATTCCCGATCACGTTTCATTGGGGGATTCCGCACTGTTAATTCACCAGGGAAAACGGTTGTGGGACTGGACTCAAAATCGGAATAACCACCTTAATTTTGTTGGAAAACTCTCAGAGTTCCGACATTCGTTCGATGTAATTCGAGGTCCGTCTTATATTTGACATTTGCTAGCTCAAGTGTGACAATATCGTCTTGGGCTGTTCTTGATAACCGCTACAAGTAGTGATCACTGCCCCTGGTATTTGAAGTCAGCATTCCTATAGTGACGTAGATCGCCAGGTGCAAAGTTTTGTAAACTACTATAAATTTAAAAAGAACTTACAGTCAACGCTGTCTTCCTTGCCCAATATAGAAGTAATTATGAAAGCTATGAGCCTTTGTTCCACCCTAAAGCGTACAATTAAAAATCACAGTTCACTATATCTTCAACAAAGGGAAATTCATATCTGCCTGGTGGAATGTGGATTGCGCCAGAGATTATAGACGCCGCAACGCAGCATGGAAAAAACTCTTTACCAACCAATGTCCGACTAATTGGAGAATTATTTATTTGCTAAAGCTATGTTTAAGAGAACAGTTTCATTAGAGAAAGACGATTATGAAGAAAAACGGTACAGCTATCTATCCAAGAGCAGGAACAAGAAAGCTCTATTCAGATTTCTCCGTAATCGTAAAGCTATTACAGCACACGTAAATATTGACTAAAGTATTTTTTCTCCAACTGAGTTGGAAGATCCATTCACTGAAATTGCATTAGGATTGGAGAAGAGATTTACATCACAAATCAAAATAAAGTGTGCAAAACCGTCCTTCGGAAATGATTTTATTGAAGTAAGTAGGGATGAACTTGCGGCACGTCGTTCGTATTCTGCCAAACACAGGTCCTGGACCAGATGGCGTCACTTCAGATATGGTAAAAATATTATTCGACATCTCTCCTGAAGACCTCCTTAACGTTGTCAACTATTCACTTGAACATAGTTGGATACCTCGTGACTGGAGACTTGCAAAAATAACACCGCTTCTTAAAAAACAGGGACTAGGAATGCAGATAGATAACATTAGGCCAATCGCTTTAAACATCACACGTAGTTAAGGTAATAGAAGAATACTATACATTAGAGTTACGAAGTTCATAACAGATAATGCGATACTCAGTGTGTGCCAGATTGGATTTAGACCAGGTTACTCCATATGGTGGGTGCACGGTAATTTAGAGGCTCGTGTAAAGCTTGCTCGCCCCAGATGACAATATGCGGCCCTAGTAACCCTTGATTTAGCCAAGGCATATGACAGTGTTGAACATCCTATTCTTATCAATGTCCTAAAAGAGCTTACGTTCCCGCAGTACATAACGAATTGAATATACGAATTTTTAAAAAAACTGAAAAATTTTATTGCTTCCGACGAGGTGTTTCCACGCCCAAGTATAGCCAAACGAGAGGTGTTCCTCAAGGCTCTGTTCTATCGCCTGTGCTATTTAACATTTTGCAAAGTTCAATACAACTGAGTGATAAGGTACAAGTATATGTTCTGCTGATGATATTGCGTTCTTCGCATCTGACAGCGATATTTATTTACTACATTCGACTTTACAGTGTTATTGACAACATTGGAAACCTGGTTTTAGAAAATTCATATGAACCTGAACGTAACTAAAAGTGCTATTTTTCCATTGGACGCAACAGTTACTATTTCTCTTCAGTACCATCAAGAAACAATTCCCCAGGTTAACCGTATTAAATATCTAGGTGTACTATACGATCAAAAACTGAGCTGGCGTGACCACATTGAATATATTAAAATTAAGGCTACACGCGCTGTTGGAATGATAGGTAGGCTTGGCCGCCTCCGTTCTGGTCTTCGCAGAGATACGCTGATCATGATTTATCACGTATACGTTCGTCCAATTCTTGAATTCGGATGTGTACTATTCTCTGGTGGACCAGCATACAAAATAAACCCCCTGATTCTCTTAGAGCGGGAAGCTCTACGTAGTTGCTTAGGTGTGCCAAAATTCACTGCTAACAATGTTTTGTATCAAGAAGCTCAGATACCCACCCTTGCTTGCAGATTTCGTATTTTAACAGTAAAAACCTATTTAAAATTTTCTGAATACACTTTAGGAAGGCGACAGTTTGTATTCTTTGCCGAGCCTGGTGTCTTTTTTATGAGCATTGGTCCCGTGTATATAAACCCCAAGTGCTATTTGTTCAAACACTTCTAGATGCTTTAAATGTTAATATATTCGAGATCACACCGTCTGTCAAACCAATCAGCCAAATGCAAATAAAATTTGACGATATCTTCCCCATGAACGCTAAACACTTGTCCTCTAAATATTTGATTGGTTTATTAGAACAACACCTGTCTCAATTAGGTACTAATTTAGTAATTGCGACGAATGCAACTATGAGTGGCGAGAATGAAGGTGTAGGTATTTTTTCTCTCTCATTATTCTGGTCATTTTCATTACGCCTCCCAGATTATACACCATTATTTGAAGCAGAATTATTGGCCGTTATACTAGCTATTCGTAAACCTCCTGCGACTCATTCGACAGCTATGATAGTGTCTGACTCGTATTCCGTGTGTTCATTTCCATCATCGTCGTCGACATCAGCAGTACTAAAAACTTTTAAATCATTAATCCAAGCAAACATTCGTCTATTGCGAATGATATGGGTGCCAGGCCATCGTAGTATATTTATAAACGAGATGGCTGACACACTTGCGTGAACATCTTTTGATCTTCCGATTGTGCCAATCATGCCTCCTACAGCTTATGTAACAGCAGCGAGGTTTAGAAAACTTTCCCTTCTTGAAGACTCATCAAAAATCATAATACCGTATCCAGATTTCTCGCACCTGCACTTCACATGGAATAATAAATGGTGTCCCACGCGTAAACTGGAAGTCTTGATAACAAAATTACGTTGCCGTGTACCACCTCTTAATTTCTACTTAAACAGGTCTGGTCTGGTGCCATCCCCTCTGTGCTCAAGCTGTAACGAACCTGAACATATCGACCATTTTCTTATTACATGTCACCGTTTCAAAAATCAAAGAAAAAACTGCTTCGAAAATTTATTCAGAAAACCAGGAACATCACCTAATACTCCCAATATTTTGTCTTTTGGGGCCACTTCATTGGGACACAGCGACAGTAACATGTGCGGGGCTCTCTGCGAATTCATATATAACACATGAATATTACCTTGCTGAGTCATCGATCAGCCTTCGAATATTACTAGCCACACTACCACTTATTATTTAGCTGATACACTGCAATGAGTCAACTTTCAGGAGAATTTCATATAACGATTCCACCTCAGATATTCAACAAATTCTATTATTTATCCCCCCCTTTTTTCTTTTTTTACATTGCGCCAAATTATTTCACAGTCAAAACACAGTAATCGTATTCCCCTAGTCTAGAAAATCTAAAGGTATTGACTTGCATTAACCACCGGCTTCTTGGCCAATTCCCCTTAATAGGTGAGAGCCACAAAAGAAAGGAACAAGCAAGCAAGCAAGAAAGTGAACTCGATGGTGATGGCGATGAGAATACCAGTGTTGCATGCTTGTTTTCCAAAGTTTCGCTAAAAGTTACAAGCGTTTCATTATTATTACTTTATTTTCATCGTATACCGTTCAAAGCACCTTTTTAAGACTTTAGTGCAAATTAAATACAGGAAAATTTATTTTTAGCTCAATATGATTTGTTTTATATACTTTCAGGTAAACCGCACTTCGCGAGCTGTGTCGTCGAGAGTAGGCATTGCTCAGTCAACTGAGTTCTGGCGAAGGCATTTGGTGGCGAATGGCATTCGGATGAATGCCATTTCGTTCGCCCGTGTGGCACCGCGCGAATGGCAGTAAATCTGAAGGCATTCGGGGGTAAATGCCATTTTTTCTGCCCGTGTGGCACGGGTATTAAGTAAGCCCAATCAGGTGCTGACACCTCCAATTGCGATCATCCCCAATCGCAACGCGATCCTACTTTCAGATTGCGCTCTGCCAAACTCCATCCGCGGATTTCTTTTTATATCACCGTGTTTTCGACTTACAATGATAGTCAAAAGTTCTCAGGCTACCATTGAACTTTTGACTATCATTGTAAGTCGAAAACACGGTGAAATCTGAATAGAGCTTTCTTGTTCTTGCTCTTGGATAGATAGCTGTACCGTTTTTCTTCATAATCGTCTTTTTCTAATGAAACTGTTCTCTTAAACGTAGCTTTAGCAAAAAAATAATTTCTCCAATTAGTCGGACATTGGTTGGTAAAGAGTTTTTTCCATGCAGCGTTGCGGCGTCTATAATCTCTGGCGCAATCCACATTCCACCAGGCAGATATGAATTTTCCCTTTGTTGAAGATATAGTGAACTGTGATTTTTAATTGTACGCTTTAGGGTGAAACAAAGGCTCATAGCTTTCATATTTACTTCCATATTGGGCAAGGAAGACAGCGTTGACTGTAAGTTCTTTTTAAATTTATAGTAGTTTACAAAACTTTGCACCTGGCGATCTAGCGTCACTAAAGGAATGCTGACTTCAAATACCAGAGGGCAGTGATCACTACTTGTAGCGGTATGAAGAACAGCCCAAGACAATACTGTCACACTTGAGCTAGCGAATGTCAAATATAAGACAGACCTCGAATTACATCGAACGAATGTCGGAACTCTGGAGTTCCAACAAATAAGGTTATTCCAATTAGTCCAGTCCCACAACCGTTTCCCTGGTGAATCAGTGAAAAAACCCCCTGAAACGTGATGGGAATTGAAGTCTCCCGCAAATAGTATACTGTTTCTTCAAAAACTCAAAGTCACGTCAAGGGCTCTTTCATCTTGTATTCCAGCCGGAAAGTAGTTGTTCACTATAGATAGTGGCGCGCATCCGGGAAAGTGAATTTACAGAAGTAATACTTCAGAATCGTGTGATATTTGTTGGTAAACTAAGTTTGCTTTATGACAAATTTTGGATGAAATGAAAAATATTAATCCTCCACCACGTGAGTCTTGGTCCAGTCAAAAGCATTGATAGTTTTTAGATAGAAGTTTTGATCAGCAGACAGCCAAGTTTCTTGTAAAGTTATGACGTCTGGAGATTGTTGAGAAATTAGGTATAATAAGTCTGTAGTTGCAGAGAAAATTGAACGGCAGTTCGACTGAAGTACTCTAAGGCACCCTATGATGATAAGCAAGCAGTAGCAACTGCTTGATCTAAGATACTATCTTTTAAGAAGTCCGATTTAGTCCTAGGTTCCTTCACACTCTTTTTTGTTTTTGGATGAGAAGAACTATTAAGTTTGCTAGTGGGTGATCTGGTGCGTTTCAAAAGGCGAGCATCCATATCTACATCCCTATTACTTATTGATTTTGAATCAGATATACCTTCCTGCTCAGTTGTGTTAGATCTGGAAGGCATTGCCTCATTATCAATAGAGACATCTGACCGATGTTCGGCAGGTTTATCAACTGAGGCACTAGGAGGTTGGATATGCTTAGTTATTCAATCAGAGGCGCGCCCGACATCTGTGAATCCATAATTTTGTTAAGTGAGTCGGACAGACATAGTAAAAAATTTTCTAATACCTTTTTCTACTGCCTTTTCTATCATAGCAGAAATGGACTGAGAAAGTGATGCATCCATAGAAAGAGGTGGACGAGCTGCTATGCCGGCATAACCCTGATTCCTGCTTTGAATTTCTGCAATGTCTTCTCTACGAGAGCATCGTCTCCTTTCAATGATTTCAATCACCTGAAGTTCCTTTGATCTTGCAGGGCAGTTAGGATCATCTGCAGCGTGATTTGCCTTGCACAAACAGCATGCCTTGTTGTCTGACTGACACTCAGCAGTATTATGACAAGCCCCGTATATGGCCCCGCATATGCGGCATCGAGTCTCCGATCGACAACCTTTAGTACTGTGCCCAAAGCGCCAACATTTAGCACATTGCAGCGGACGGGGAGCAAAAGCTTCGACCTTATAGATAAGTGGCCATGCCTTGATCTCCGAAGGGCGATCTGTTCCAGCGAATGTGGCAATTACAGTTTTAGTGGGAACTTTCTGTTGGTTTTCCTGTTTGGTACAGCGGTAAACAGAAATAACACCTGCTGGGGAAAAGATGTCCAAGACTTCTGCGGCGCTTAGACTTGCGTCTACCCCCCGAACCAATCCTTTGCAGCAAGCTAGATGAGGTGGGATAAAAGAGCTCACCGGATATGATGAAAAAGTAGTGCACTTCAGAAGGTCTTGGATGCAAGCCTTGTCTGGTAAGCAGCATAGTATCCCCCCGCTTCCAAACTGACGAACCTCCGTTATCAGTAGCGAGTGGGGAGTGATCGCACGAAGTTCCGTTTGGATGGTCTTGGGATTTTTCATGCGGATGAACCCACCGGTGGTCGGTACCAAAGCGACAGGAACGCTACGGGTTCCATTGTGGAGAAACAACTCCAGGGGAAGATCTTAAGGGGGAACAGAGGCTGACCAGAGGGCAGGCCTCTGGCCCGGAGAAGAAACAGACATGAAATAAGAAGAAGTTACACTTATCAATGCACTAAAACAGTTGCGGAACAAGAGGCAGATCTAATAAAATAAAAGTAACCGCCGGCTACTTGACCGCAACCCTGAGGATGAAACAAGGAACGCAGGCGCAGGCACGAATGCAGTCTTTTTCCAAGCTTGCGCTTGTTCTCCTCCCAAAAATTGCCCTATACAACGCTATTTGGGAATCCCCGGTGGTGGTAATGAAGCCTAAGAGCTACCTAGAAAAACCACTTTCTCCGTGACTTTCTCTGCTTTTTTCATCAGTTTGCATTCTTTGCTTTCCAATCTTCTGCCGACCCGCACGCGCCATTTCACTCTGCTTAAACAAAGAAGAAATAAAAGAAAAGATGACGTGTCCCAATAAGCGGCCGACCTGGACCAAAGAGGAGACGGGGACCTCTATTACGCTCTGGGAAGAACACCTCTGAGGCCTTCGCGGACAAAAGCGAAATGGCGAAATTTACTCTGCCATAAGGGAATGGCTGGCGAGGTACAGCATCCTGAGGACGCGAGCCCAAGTACATACTAAGACCGAAATTCTGCGAAGCAAGTACAGGTGAGCATTTTGACTTGAATATTGTGCTTGTGTACAGCCGAGGAGCTTACGCCGTGCATGTCAATGCTGCCACCAACCAAATGACGATAGTTATAGCGCGAGAACAAAACGACGACACAGAGACAAGAAGGACACTCCCTGTCTCTGTGTCGTCGTTTTCTTCTCGCGCTATGACTATCGTCATGCCATACCAACTAGCCCAAGCTGCCACACTTCTAACCAACCAAATGTTCGCGGAAAATGGCGCAAAAAATCTCTGCCCCTTAAGAGCATTTCGGTGTGATTTGGCTAGGTGTCCCGCATAAAAACACTTGCTATGCCTATTTAGTGGACAATTCAAACAACTTTGTACCCGCGTTGATTGTATTGCCTTTCCGGGGCTACAATATAAATGAATTATTAGCTAGTCCTCATGGGCTCTCTCAGGTGCCTTTATTGGCAAGTTCAGTCGGAGATAAAATTTTGGAGCAATGAAAAAAAACCCTTGGAAGACAGGATGTTCCTGAAGCCAGCACTTTTACAGACTTGTCCTCAGGAATTAAAATCCTACAGAAGACAGGTCCACTTGTGAAAACATTAACTCTAGACATACCTTGTGTACCTAGGATTTTTTATCTTTATAGTGTGACTATCAAGAATGGGCTGTGTGTAAGTTAGTGCAGTCGTCTTGCCATTAAATACTGTTATCAAATTGGATTATCACACGCAGTATGCACAACAATTCAACCTATTCCACTGTTCAAAGCCTGGTGCCATAATGTGGTGTCATACATAAGCCCAGAGTATCGTGTTTCTACTTGCTTCTGTCACTACCACTAAGCTTGCACTTTCGTTTATTACAGATTATTCTAAAAAAGAACTACAGGTTCCGGTGTGGTCACGTGGCCATTTTATTGGCGAATAAACCAGTTCCTTGGGAGTCTGCCGGTAGATGACGCCATACTTGCTGTTGAAAGCAACTGCGAAAACCTCTCCGTTTCACAGGTTGGTATCTGCCTTATATGTGCCGGTGGGTAACTTGGTGAGCCATGATGATATCAAAAATCATTGCACAAACGGACACCATCACACACGTAAAACGGGAGATGACTTGAGCGAGCTTCTTGGCAGTGAGGCCGACATGCAGCTGGTGACAGAAGTTCCAGAATCTTCAATAGCCACCGTTGCCTCAAGTACTGCTAATTTAGATAAAACAGCAGCAACTGGACCGGCGGATGCAGCTGCACCTGCCGTGGAAAGCCTTCCGTAATGCAGTGAATCGGCACCAGCGGAAGCTGGAGCAACTGCGGCACAGCCAGCTGCATCAAAAAAAAGGACACGAGCTGGGCCCGATTCTGCAATTATGGAAATGGTTAAAGAGCAAAAGATGTTTAGAGGAATGTGGCAAGAGTGCAAAGTACGAGAGCTTGAGCTACAGAATGAACAGTTGAAGCTTCAGAAGGAAGCAGCTAAAAGAGAAGTAAAGCTGATTATTATTCTTCAGAAGTTCTGAATAATGGAGGCCTTAAAGAAAGATTAATTTATTCAATAAATACTAGTTTGCCTTTGCAATTGTGCATTTCTTAAGGGATACAGTACGAGTATTAGGCAGCATTGATTTCCGTGCAGCCTAATAAAAGAGCCCTGCTACTATGTTTTAATAGTCTCCAAACTTCTGAATCACAACTTACAATGTTACATCACTAAGTGAATGCAAAAAAATCAAAATTGTTGTAGGCAAACGAGATCTATCAAGCTTAAGAAATCAAAATAAAAGCCGGTGACATACCGATTCCTTGTATGTCGCAATAAACTAGAGTCCTCCTACCGTGCTTTCAATGGTGCCCGCACACCTACACTAAAGCTGTTACGCTGACGTTGGATAGCAAATAATACCGCTTTGCTGTCTGCAGTTTAGTATGCACGTTTCCCACCGAGAAATTAAGATATCTTGTTGCAGAAACCGAAGGCTTGGCATATTGAAACCAGTGCGCTTATGTATGCTTCTGGAGAGTTCTCACTTGGCAACACTAAATTGAAGTTGTAATGCACAAATTCGGGCATTTTTATTCCGATAAACAGCATAGCATAAAACGCGTTTAATAACTATGAAAACATCACATGATTGTGCAACTCTTTATTAACTCAACTAATCAAACTTTCACTTCTTTATAAAAATTATGAGAATGACTAAAAAACATACACAGTGCACATTGACAAACGTTTGGCAAGTGAGCCAAAATAAACATACTAAATTAATATGTGTGCAGTATGCAACCGAACACTGAGGTCATGCACATTGACTAAATGTGCATCAAACGTGACTAAAAGACAGGAAACGGTTGTATACTACATGAAAACAAAGGTTCGAGAAAAAGCATTAAAATATATACAAGGATTAAAAAATGCACACTTCACTATAAAATATATTTACGTTAGTTAATAAATTAGTACAATAAGAAATTATTGTAAAGATAATCGGTAAAGACTACAATATTACAGAGAAATGAAATACAATGCACGACCGCCTGCCAAAATGTGCCGGTGATATAGGTGTGACTTTAAAAAAGCCATTTGAATGGCAAAAGCTTATAGAGTTCGCTGCGTTATTTGTTTCTGTTGAAGCACAATATTGATAAATGACCTTGCCTTATAATGTTGTGACGCGTCGCTCGGCAGAGCTGCGCAAGTGAACAACTCGCGTCCAAAACAACAACTGACTTTTATTATCACCCTTCTTCTCGAAGATAACTTTCTCGTGCGGGCGCATGCACTCTCTGCACCGCACACAGAAGCACCGCTTTGCGTCGCCACAGTACTCCCCCCCCCCCCCCCCTAGTGAGTGCGCGCACAACGGCCGCACTCGGACGACCCACTGCGGTTCATAAGATCATGCACACCGGGGGTCTCGTACACGTCCACTCCGCGTAAACCGTTTGAGGGTTTGTTGGGGCTGCGCTACGTGGTCCGCCGAGGGTGCCTGCGAAGATGGAGCTCGAGGTGGTGCAGGTGCTTCGCTGTCGGAGTCCGCGTGTGCTGATTTTACGCGGTCTAGAGAAACCACGTCGTGATGACCACCTCTGTCGATTGTAATGTGCTTGTCTGCCCGTCGCGGCACCTTGAAAGGCCCGTCGTACGGGGGCCGGAGTGGCGGCTGTACGGCGTCGTGCCTCACAAACACGTGAGAGCAGGAGGAGAGTTCCCGGTCCACGTAGACTGGCCGGGCTGCGGGCGGACGCGGAGGAACAGCGCGTAGCTTGCTCATGATGTCTCGCAGTCGCACGGCGTAGTCCGCGTTCGCGTACACGTTTTCGTCCTTACTGGTAGTGAATAACTCCCCTGGGAGGCGAAGCGTTGTTCCGTACACCAGTTCAGCGGAGCAGCATCCAATACCTGCTTTCAGAGCCATCCTAACGCCCAACAGAACAAACGGCAGTGCCTCTAGCCAACTGTGACTCGCAGTAGCCGTCAGGCTCGTCTTCAGATGGCGATGGAACCTTTCCACTGTACCGTTGCTTATCGGATGGTAGGCAGTTGTTCTGATGCGGTGAGTACCCAAGAGCCGGGTGACGCTTGTGAACAGGGCGGACTCAAACTGTGTTCCGTGATCCGTAGTCACGGTTGCCGGCACTCCGAAGCGGGCCACCCAGTGGAAGATAAATGCGCGGGCGACGGTATCAGCAGTCATGTCTGGAATGGGCACGGCCTCAAGCCATCGAGTGAAGCGATCGATGCAGGTTAGCAAGTAGCTTTGCCCCTGGCACAACGGCAGTGGTCCCACAATGTCAACGTGCACATGGGCAAATCGACAGTTCGGCAGAGGGAAAGATCCCAAGGGGGTCACAGTATGTCGCTGAACTTCGGAGCGCTGGCATGCGATGCACTCTCGTGTCCAGTATCGGACATCCCGGTTTATTCCTGGCCACACGAACCTCGCTGTGCATAGCCGTTGCGTGGCTCGAATCCCGGGATGCGCCAGGCTGTGCAGCAAGTCAAAAATGCTGCGACGGAGGTTCGAGGGGACGAACGGTCTGGCCTTGCCTGTAGACATGTCGCAGCATACGGATCCTGTGGGTTCTGCCAACCATTGCAGCTTCAAGGCGCTTGTTGAAGACGTCAGTAGACGCTTCAATTCTCCATGACTGCGTTGAGCCGTCGTAAGTGTGGTGAAGTCCACGCTGCTCGGCAGGATGATGGCATTCACTGGACCGCGCGAAAGAGCGTCGGCAGCAGCATTATCCGTGCCACTATCATGGCGTATATCTGTCGTGAATTCTGCGATGTACGACATTTGGCGGAGCTCCCGTGCCACGTGTGCACCAGAATTGAAGTTCGCGCGCAATGCGTAGGTGAGTGGCTTGTGATCCACGAGCACGAAAAATTCTTGTCCTTCCACATAATGTCGGAAATGCCGGATAGCCGCGTATATGGCCAGGAGTTTCCTACCGAAGGTGCTGTACCTTCGTTCGGACGGGCTCAGTTTTCTGGAGAAGGAAATTGGTCGCCACACTCCGCTCACCCTCTGCTGCAACACGGCTCCAATCACTGCATCGGAGGCGTCCACGGTGACGCACTGAGGAACACCCAGCTGCGGGTACGTGAGCATGGTAGCATTTGCGAGAGCTTCCTTTATAATCCGGAATGCCTGTGTGGATTGGTCGTTCTAATGAATGGCAGTTGCCTTAGATCCAGATGCCGCAAGTAGGCTGTGGAGAGGGTGAAGGATGTTGGGGCATTTCGGGATAAACCTACGGTATAAATTCACGAGTCGCAGGAACTCTCGAAGCTGGCGGATGTTTTTCGGCTGTGGAAACTGCCGTACTGCTTCCACCTTGTCCTTCTGGGGCTGTACTCCGGCACTTGAAATGCTGTGGCCCAAAAATGATAGGGTCGGTACCCCAAACACGCACTTTGCCGTATTGGTAACGATGCCGTTCTCTGTCAGTCGCTGAAGTACGTAGCGCAGATGGCGCTCGTGCTCTTCAGGAGTGCTGCTAGCAATCAGAAGATCATCTAGGTATACCTTGCAAAAGTCGAGGCCACGAAAAACGCCATCCATAAACCATTGAAAAGTTTGGCCGGCGTTGCGTAAGCCGAAAGGCATGCGTAGGAACTCGAACATTCCGAACGGCGTTGTTATTGCAGTCTTGGGGATATCCTCCGGTGCTACGGGTATCTGATGATATGCTCGCACTAGATCTATTTTAGAGAAAATGGTAGCACCATGCAGGAAGGAGGTCATGTCATGAATGTGCGGGACGGGGTAACGGTCTGGCACGGTCACCCGGTTCAGCGCTCGATAGTCCCCGCAAGGGCGCCAATCACCGTCTGTTGATTTTGGGACCATGTGAAGAGGTGACGCATATGGGATAGATGAAGGACGTACTATCCTGAGTTCCATCATGTGGGCAAACGCCTGTCGAGCCAACCGCAGCTTCTCGGGTGACAGGCGCCGTGGTCGCGCATAGAGCGGTGGGCCTGTGGTTTCGATGTGATGCAGGACGCCGTGCTTTACTTGTGGAAATGCCTGTGGCTGTCGTGTCAGCTCTGGTAACGCTTGTAGTATTGCGGTGAAGTACGCTTCTCCAGCCGGACTGAGCAAGGCCGGGCTGATAGGAGGGTGCCAACACGGCGTGCCTTGTACCGCTCCCCGAGAAACGGGATCTTGAAGCCGTTTGTTGCGGACGTCGACCAACAGACCGAAGAACTGGAGAAAGTCTGCGCCTAGTATGGCGAATTTGACATCAGCAGCTATGAACACCCAGCTAAACGTTGTGCCGAAACCGAAGTTCAGCGTCAGTGAACGATGGTCATATGTTGTTATCACCGTGTTATTGACAGCTTGCAAGGGCGATGTACTAGGTTTCTTTCTTTGAGCTTGTGACGCCGGTATAACGCTCACCTCGGCGCCTGTGTCCACTAAGAAACGTACTCCGTTGTTGCGGTCGGTAATAAAAATACTGAGGGATGACTTGGAGGCAACGTAGTAGCACTGGTCGCCCTCAGTGCCTGCCGTGGCTGTTTCCCGAGTGCGCGCACGGTGGGACACATTTACGCGCACTACTTCCGAACTTCCGATGATACCAGCGGATATGCTCGTGCTGCTCTTGCGATAGCGGCGTGTTAGGCTCGGTTATCGTTTGCGCCCTCCTGCTAGCGTGCAAAGCTGATACTGTTTCGGCAAGTCGAGCAATCTCCTCACGCATCTCTTGAAGTTCGTTTAGAGGCTGTTGCGCTTGCACGGCAGCCATGGGTGTGGGCGGTGTCATTGCTACCAGTTTGTGAGCAAGTTCGGCGGCTGCGGTTAAATCCTTGTGCTCTGAGGCCTCGATGACCATGCGGACGCCTGAAGGCAACTTTTGCAAAAAAAGTTATCGGAGCAATACTCCATCTATCGTGTTTGATGTTCCGCCAAGCAACTGTTGCATGTGCCGCAAAAGCTGACTAGGAGTACGGTCGCCGAGTTCCGTGCCGCGAAGCAATTGCTGCAGTAGTTGTGGTTCGGAGGGCGTAACTCGGTGAATAAGGGTTTCTTTTAGCGTTGCATATGCGTTTTCGACAGGTGGTGCGAGCAACAGATCCCAGATTTCACTGGCTATAGCGGGCGGCAGACTGCTCACTACGTAGTGGTATTTCGTAAGGTCTGCGGTGATTCGTCTGGCTGCGAACTGAGATTCCACTTGTATGAACCAAAGTGCGGGGTCCGCAGTCCAAAAAGGGGGCAGCTTACCGTCGACTGAGAAGACTGTCGGAGAGGCGTCGGTCATAGACGTTGAATCCATATTGCGGCTGGTTCGACACTCCGGTCGCTGTGTCTGTATTCCGAGTCCGGGTCACCAATGTTGTGGCGCGTCGCTCGGCAGAGCTGCGCAAGTGAACAACTCGCGTCCCAAACAACAACTGGCTTTTATTATCACCCTTCTTCTCGAAGATAACTTTCTCGTGCAGGCGCATGCGCTCTCTGCACCGCACACAAAAGCACCGCTTTGCGTCGCCACAATAAAATACAAAATTATGAGAAAAAGAATTATGCATGGTATACAAGTTCGTTGAAAAGTATTCGGAGCAATTGAAAAAACACCCTTTGACAAAGGCCTAATCTCACACTTTCAACGCTTTTGTGAAGTAAAAAACACGTGCCAAAAATAGCAAACAATAAAAACATGGGGTGCTTGGTGATGCTGTGAAATCAGTGAAGCAAGTACAGGTGAGCAATGTGCTTGCCGTTATTCCGGAGCACTTCACTACGGTGTTCTTCACGATCATATCGTGGTTTAGAGGCATTAAACTCCAGGTATTTTTTGTACCAAACACAAACATACTACAGCTTTGGCGCAGTGCATGAAGGCCGTAAATGGTGCATATATTCTTCAAAAACAGTTTCACTGTTGCAGGCACAAGATTACCTCAGCTACCTGAGACTGACTGACTGCTGAGTTCTAGCAAAGAAGTATTTCGCTAACGCTTTCCTGACGTCTTCATCGTTTTTGCTAGACGCGTCGGATGAACAAGTTGGCTGCTCGTAAGCAGCATTCCACAATGCTACTTCTTGTTCCCAATGTAGTTCTACGTGTTCCTGAAAACCTTCACATATGTTATGAAGAACACAACATGCCTCAATAACCAGGGTAGTGGTGGCGAGTTTGCACTCCATGCGTTTCATAATGAAACGAAACCCGGCTTTCAAACGGCCAAATGCATTTTCTACAATCCTTCTGTTCTTTGACAGATTATAGTTGTACGCCCTTTCTTGTGTGTCAGGCTGTGCATTCGCATATGGTTTCTACAGGTTTGGCGATAGAGCAAATGCCTGGTCACACAGCACTATTGGAGGCACACAAACACCTTCGATAATTGCTGTGGGGCATTTGAAAAATCCGCTTTCAATAGCTTTGCAGAGTACGGATCTTCCGTACACAAACGAGTCGTGGCACCGCCCTGGGGAGCCGACGTTTGTGTACTTGAATCAGCACCGGTGGTCCACTAGAGCTAGGAAGATCATGCTATACCTGCAAATATAACAGCAATATTGCAGTCAGTACTGCTAATTATCCAGAAACCTTTCCAGTCAAAAGCCAACATATTTCATTTGAAACACGTAGCATCGACTGTTAATAAACAAATGCACTAAACGTTAAGACAATTTAACGAACGACGAACAGGCCTTCCCAACTTACCAGCCTTTGTAATTGTAGTAGTCCGAAGCATATTTCTTTGGCGGTGACACTGGAAAGTGGCAGCCGTCGAGTGCCCTAACACCTTGTGGGAATCCTGTGTCCGCGAAAAATTCCCTCATATGCTCCTCCGTTTCGGTTGGCGAAGGCATTTTCACCCAGTCGTCCTCCAGGTTTTTAAGTACGGCCGTACAGAACTCTTTGTAGAGCAAGTTCACAGTAGAGCGGCCAATCGCGAACAATTCGGCGATAGTGCGGTCTTCGGCAGCAGAGCACAAGCGGTAGAGTGAGACGGGTAACTCTTTTTTCTACTGATATTGCCTCTCTCATCGTTGTGTCCACCCGCTGCATGTCGGTACGACACGACTCCACAATGTAACAAACGTGGCAGCCGAGACGCGAAAGCACCTTTTGAAGTATGCTTCCCCAAGATTTGGTAGCGTTTCTTCAAACCAGTGCTGGCTACGACGCAAACACCACCGAGATCGAGGCGTTGTGCTTAGCAAAGACGCTGCGGCGATCAGGTTAAAATGGTTTGATGTTAATTGAAGTTCAATGTCCTGAAGCTCGCGCGTAATAACTCGTCTCTGCCCCAAAATTATTCGCTCTTGAACACGATGCTTTGCACGGAAACACACAAGTGCTGCCGTGAAAAAACGAACTCTGCGAACATCTTTTTCTGAGAGATGCGACAAGTGCGATGCGACAGGCGCCATTTTCTATTTACGCTGTGGATCTGACTAGTGTTGGCTTAGGTTGCTACGGTCGGCTGCAACGTTGTAAAAAAAGCAAGAAACTAAAACTTAGGACAGCGTAATATGCTTATTTCTACATTTCATGATTATCTGATGTGTATGAAGCTTGCGAACGCTTGTTAATTTTTTATTGCTATTCATTTAATGCTCACTTGCAAGGTGCTGCAATCGACATCATCAAGTCAAATGTCATTCACTTTGGACGTGTAGCAGCACCGCCGAAAAAAATGACATTCGGGAACTGAATGCCTTCGCCACCGAATGCCATTCATTTTCTGTGCCCGTGTGGCACGGGTATAAGCCTCATCCATATCGGTCCTTTTTGCGATTGTAACTGCTCGTGCGGCACCGGTACAGTCAATCTTAATCGCGATCTGGTCCTATCGCTATTTGTGTGATGTCTGAATAATTCGTCTTGTATTTGGTAAGGGGACGCAAATTTTAAATGTCCTGGTGTGCTTATTATACTGTTTGTGAAAAAGAAATGGTCCTGGTTGATATGCATATTTTCAGCACGTACAACACGCAAAGCAGCAGATTCTGAGGTCAGCCACGTGATTGGCGATTGGTTACGCTTTGCCAATGCAAGGCTTACTGTGTCCAAGGCAAGCAAAAACCTAACATTTATTATTTTGCATCACACAGCCGAGCTATCACTCTTTTTGTCCTTGCCACCTATAGGTTTGTGGCATAACTTTTTCACAATTAATCTTACTTGAAATGTAAATATATATATATATATATATATATATATATATATATATATATATATATATATATATATATATATATATATAAATTACGTGCTCAGTTATGTTTTATTTTTTAATCAAAAGAAGAAAACATGTAGCACATAACAGCTTGTGGTAATCAGTTTCACGTGAAGCAGTCTGTGAGTGGTTCTGCTGCATTTTTCGGCTTTAAAGTAAACTTCCAAGGTGGGTAGATGTGTTTTGGTCAGTGTAGTAGTTATGTGCGCATAGTGGTCTTACTAGGCACGTTGGCTACACCAGCTTTCTTTATTGCGTACAGCCGGATTTCAGGGTTGTTAGATGACAGTACTTTTCCCACGCCAAAGATACCTGATGCCTTGACTGCAGGTTTAGATGAGACTAAGTGATGACAGGTTATACAGGCTTATTTCTTGCTGTGTGGGTATAACACCAGTAAAAAGCACAAATTTGGATGAAAGCGCATGGTCTGGGATGTATGGAGGCAGCCATGTTGCTGTAGATCATCTCGGTTAGACTATAGGGGGTATTCATTGACGCGCAGCGCGCGGTGCGTTATGGGAGAATTCGCCATTTTGAAGTCCTCAGTCAGGCAGCGGAGCAAGGGAAACACGTTGACGAGAGCGCTCAGCAAATTTATCGTGGTAGCGTATTCTAATACTACGTGCGACAATGGTTTGCTGTGCGATATTCGGTTGCTCCAGCCGTACGCAGACAAACAGATGAAAATGGAAAGCACCAGCAAAGATCCAGGCTTCTTCAAAGTCCCGAAAGTGCGCACAACGGAGTGCGAGAACACAAGGCTCCTGTCGGAAAAGCGTCGTCGCGAGTGGATCGCCCGGATCAACCGGCCGGTAACGACTGACCCCGACAAGTACCGAGTGCGTTCGATTTTGCGTACGTGCGGCGGGAGCCAGCTGTTGGCGACATCAGTGCATGAGTCGCCATCTCGCGCGCGCACGCCGTACTCTAAGTACAACAGCAGAGCCGCGGCATGAGAACACGCCTCGCCGTTGCCGGCCATACATAAGCAATGGGCGGCGACTACTTCGCCATCGCTTTTAGACAAAATCCATGCCTTGAAAGGAGGAGCTGACAGGCTCTGTGAGTGGTATACGTGCGTACAAAATAAAACAGCGAGGAAATAAAATTAACGCCCTTCGCGACTGGCTGCATACAACACAGCGGTGAAAAAGTCAAAATTCAGCTACTCGTGGCCGCGTATTAAAAAAAACTAGCAATTCAGCAAGTTGGTTACTTTAACAAGGAGGTAAAAATGCGACAAAATCTGGCAATTCTACAACAAGCGCTTACTTAAGAGATTACGACGATGGTGTCTGCGTTGACTTGTGTCAGCAGTAGCTCCTGCACCCAGCCGCTGGTCACGTAATTGTGGCCTTCCATAGATTTATACGCCTTCAGCTGCTTTCGAGTCAAACTTGTCCTCAAAACAAGAAAATCCATGATGTCGCATTTGTCCACGCGTGGCCAAAGGTAGAAGTTTGCAACATATCGCACGCCGGGAGAGAAGGGGTCCACGCCCCACAGTTCAAATTTTTCTTCTTAGCGCTGCCTGTCAGAGCGGCACAAGGTACTCATATACGTAGCGTCGCATCGTGTCGCCATTCCACTCACGTAATTGACGCAAAAAGAGCCGAAAACACAAAAGAATCAGCCACAATGTTAACACGGCGTTGATGACTGAACCACTGCCACCGCCATAGTCGCCGCCAGAGCCAGCGATATAAGGACACCAAAATGATGGAGAGCAGTATGTGACGTCCGTGGCGACGTCACATGAATACCCCCTATTGCGATTACCAGCTGGTAATGGCTACAGTTCTTCAGAGTTTGCGAAGTACATGCCAAGAGTACTTCTTATAGCTGTAGCGTGTCCTGCAAGAAGCACAGCTAAATCCCTTGTATATGATTAATAATTTGAATTTGAATTTGAATTTGAATTTGAATTTTATTTCAGACAACCCGTATACACAGTTTGCCTAGGGGATCGGCGTAAAGGCAAAGAAAGCCTGACAAAGCGCCAACCCCCTATGTACACACATACATAAACAGGTTATATATAGCAGTACAAAAATTGAAATTGAGATACATACAATATCAAAAAACATTTACAATTTTTTTTTCTTTTTTTTTTTTACATCAAGCCAGTATTGACAAAGAAATGAACAGCAATTATGAATTAGCACATAAAGAAATAATAAGAGACTATTTACGCACAAACAAACAGGCAGACAAAAGCAAAAAAAAATTCATAAAGTCACAGCAGCACATAAAAGTTACATAAAATAAAGTGAATCGAAAGAGGTATGAGAATCTGTTTGAGTTTTTAGAAGGAATGTGTGTATCTTCTTTTTGAAAACATAAATGGAGGAACTTTGTTCAATTAATGCCATCACAGTGGGGTGTTCATTAAGAAAGTGGGGAATTTGGTAAGTTAGTTTTTGTGTACCGTAATTTGTACGAAGCGTGTCTTTCTTAAAACTAATGTGTCGTAAATTATGACTGTGGTCACGCTCGTGATACTTCCTGAAAAATTCAATTCGATTAGATTTAACTTCACGATATATAATCATTGCTAATTTTTTATGTCGGATATTATTAATGACTAGCAGTCTATGTTTTTCGAAAAAAGGGGCTGTGTGCGAACGAAAAGGTAGAAGTTCAATTAATCGCACAGCTCGTTTTTGTAATAGATATAAATTATTGAGGTTAGTTTTTGTCGTCGTTCCCCAAATCAGAAGACAATAGTGAAGGTGCGAATGTATGGTTGCGTAATAAATCTGTCTTTTTAACCATACTGGTAATAGGCTGCGCAACGTGCATAGTATGCCAACTGCTCGAGAGATGTTTTTTCGTAAGTAATTTATATGCACAGACCAATCTAAATATTCGTGAAAAAAGACACCGAGAAATTTAAGAGACGCAACGCGTTCAATAGGCTGTCCCTGAAAGCTAATAATATTCTTACTAGTGTATGTTTTGTTACGAGGTCTAAAAACAACAAATTTTGTTTTTTTAGCATTTAAATTTAACCTGTTGGCCCTAAGCCATGTAGATAAGTTTTGTAGCCAAATATTCGCTTTCAACATAAGGTCGTCAATATCTGGCCCAGAGAAGAATACATTCGTGTCATCGGCGTACAAAATAATGTCAGGTGTAAGAGGTATGTTAACTATATCATTTATGTACATAATAAACAAGAGTGGGCCAAGGATTGACCCTTGTGGCACGCCGCATGTAATTTTACCGAATTCAGATTTCGCATTACCAATGTTGGTGTATTGCACACGGTTTTCTAGGTAACTTTTTACAATGTCTAGAGCTATACCTCTGACACCGTATCTGGATAGTTTGAGCAGTAAAACATCATGCTTAACGGAATCAAATGCTTTTTTAAAGTCAAGGAAAAGCCCTACCGTGAATAGTTTTTTTTCTATGTTGTCAACTATTTTATCTTTAATATCGAGTAATGCCATTTCTGTGGATTTTTTCTTTTGGAAACCATATTGATTTTTTACGATAATGTTTTTTTGCTGAAAAAAATTAGTAAGCCTGAAGTTTATAGCTTCTTCAATAACCTTGGAAAACATAGGTAAAATGTATAATGAAACAGTTATGTCTGGAACTATTTATATATGCTGCACAAAGCCACTGCAAGTGTACTCCGCGTAGCTCCAGCAGCGCTGTAAGGTATCTGCTTCCATTCAGTGATATAGGGGTCAAAAGCTTTAAATTTTGAAGTGCGGTCATGTGCAAGCAGCTAGCAAGTGACAGCATGTATCATTGAGGGACTAGAATGGCACTATCAAATGTGATGTGGACCAGGAAGATAGCACTATGGCAAGGCAGTGCAGACTTGAACAAATGTTACAGTTGGTTTGCAATAAACTTTGGTTGTTATTTCAGCGCTCTGTTCTTGTCTCTTCCATCCCCTCCAGTCGGTTCGCGCTGTTTAGCACTTTCTTCGTCTATTCGGCAGAGCTCAAGCTTGTAATACTTTCCTAGCAACAAAACTTTACTGTGTGTTGCAACCCATTCATTGCGCAAGATTTTATATACAACATTTTCATCGGATTTTCATTACTCTTATATGGTCTACGACTTTTGAGCCTCTGCGTCGTGACAACATATTCAAGCCATTTAGTGAGGGTGGGTTATGATTAATATGCGTCTATCTATGGCAAATAGTGTCCAATTGTTCCTTTTTTTGATACGATTGCCATCCTGTAATCCATTTGTTGTTATTTATTTATTTTGATATTTATTTATTTATTTTCACCAAAACAGATACAATGGCAAAAAATGGGGAGGCGGCAAAAAAACGGCAGTTATTGCAGCTTGACTAAGGACCGTCCACCCTACGTCAGCAATGACAGGGTGAAAACAAAATACAATAAAATGAAAAAAAAAACAAATATTATAAAACAGAAAACAATACAAGCAGAAAACAAAGTAAATGACAAGCCAAGGTATACAAACAAAAAGGAATATTTCATAAACACAGGAGCACAGTAATTCGCAGAGTATGTACCATCGCTTTGGTACATAAGAAAGGTACACAATGAGATTAAACAAAAGAAATATTAAGGAAAAAATATATATATATAAAGGTACACAATAAATGATGCAAAGCAATACAGAGGGACCTATGTGAACAATACAAATCTACAAGAATGGTGTTTGCACATCGATATTGTTTAATGTGTCAATTTTTATGTCTTGCTGCTCGTATGATTTCAATATAGTAGGTAGCATGTGACTGAGTCTTTGGGTGCCGTAATTGGTGCGAGATAACGGAATTTGCCACGGGGGTTTATATCGATGGAAGTGAATGGTTTGTGTGTGTTCAAGATTTTCAAGTGTCAGAAATGCGTCGAGTTTCCCTCTGATTGTGCTAATATAGTATTGTAACAACCTGGATTTGTATATGTCATTTGGATTAACAATTTTATGTTTAGCAAAAGTTGTCCGGTGTGTTCAAGGTGTGATACGTTTTCCGTTGCCCTGATCGCTCTTTTCTGAAGTAGTTTTAGCCTATTTAAATTTTTTGACGTAGTGTTTGCCCATACTTAAGCGCAGTAGTTCAAGTAGCCATGGAAAAGAGCCTGATATAAGAGCCGCTTTACAGTTACGGGCAAAAGACGTTGACAACGATTTAGAGTGCCAACCACGCGTCTCAACTTTAAACTAATGTGGTCTGTATGCTCATTCCAGGACTTATGTTCATTAAAAACTACTCCAAGTGTCTTAATGGATTTGGTCACTGCAATTTCGTAGGGTCCTAGGGTAACATAATTTGGTACATGCAGGGATATGTCGAGAGCTCGGAAAAGGACACATTTTGTTTTTGATTCATTTAACAAATAAATTGTTCTTGGTATACCATTCATGAAGCTTATAACATGTATTGGCCGCTACAGCCCCGAGAGTACTGAAATCTTTTCCAGTAAAAAATAATGTGCAGTCATCAGAATATATTATGAAGTTACCATTTTCACATATTCTGACTATATCATTTATGTAGTATAAAAACGATACAGGCCCCAGGATACTACCTTTTGGTACTCCGGTTTTAATTGGTTGTGTGCGCGATTTGAAGCCATTGATTTCAACATACTGAGACCGCGCACTCAGATATGACTGCATAAGCTTGAGTGGTATTCCCCTAAATCTATAGCATTCTAATTTATGTAGTAACAGTTCATGAGATACACGATCAAAGGCTTTACTAAAGTCCAAGTACAATGCAAGTGTGAGAAGTTTCTTTTCAATATTGCAAAGTATGATTTCTTTTTGTGCAAATAAGGCACTTTCTGTTGAAAGTTTCTTTCTGAAACCATATTGGCATTCGGTTATTAAATTGTGCTTCCTCGAGAGACTGTCCATTCTATCATTTATTTTTTTTCAAGGCATTTCGAGAAAACTCGTAGCATAGATATTGGGCGATAATTGCTTGAGTTGTTTTTATCTCCGGACTTAAATATTGCAGCAACTTTCGCTAGTTGCATGTTGGTTGGGAAAATACCTGTTGATAACATGAAGTTGTACATACGTGCTAGCACTTCCGCTATGAGGTCTAATACATACTTTACTGGTCGCATTTGTATGCCGTCAGGTTCACAGCTCCGACTATTTTTTATTTTACCGAAAAGCGTAATTACTTCAGATGTGGAAGTCGGTTTAAGAAAAAGTGTGTTTGGTAAGTGACTAACGTCATGCTTGCACGCTCTGGCTGGCATTTCCTATTTTCACAAAGAAGTCAATTAATGTTTCAGCAAGGTCGACGTCATTTAATATCCTTCCATCTATTTCAAGATTATCGATTTTTGTGGCAGAGGCTCCTCTGTTGAATACTTCATTGAACTTTTTGCACATGGATTTACGTTGCTTTGGACGTTCCAGGTCAAAAATACGACTGTAGTAGTCTCTTTTCGCCCTTTCTTTTTCTTTATTCAATCGATTTCTAAGAGCCTTGTATTCAACCCATAGGTCCGTATTACGTGTTTTGACGAACTGCTGGTAAAGTTTATTTTTATGCTTTATCTGACGCTTAAGGTAGTTTGTTATCCAGGGCTTCCGCAATTTGCTCGACCTGTGATGTGCCTTGAGAGGAAATTATTCGAAGTAAAGTTCCTTGAATGTTGCAATAAAGTTGTTATATGCGTTGTTTGCATCTTCATCAGCCATTAGATCATCCCAATGTGTCTGCATGATGCGGCACCTAAAGTGCTCCAATGTATTTGGTGTTATAGAACGGTACATGAATTTTTCCGGCTTTACATAGGACAAATTTGTATGCATTTTGAAGAAAATGAATATAGGCAAGTGATCACTTATGTCAGAACTGATCACCCCGGAAATTGTTTCTTCTGCAGTAGAATTTTTAACAAACATGTCTAGCAATGAAACTGTAGATTCAGTAATACGCGTAGGCATAGTAGTGACATTTTTTTAAGAGTGGCACTCAAGCACGAATAAAAATTCAGTACTTGTGGCGGAGTTCTTCGAGACATCTATGTGTAAATCGCCACCTACGGTAAGCATATAATCCATGACACTTGCATGTGACAAAAGACGATCAATAATTGTTAGGAAATCAGCCGTAGAACCACTAAGAGGGCAATAGACAACAGCAAATATATTTGTGCCCTTCTTTAGACAAAGTGATTTGTAGTTTTTGTTATAAGACTATATTCTTCGATTACTTCACAAGACTCAAGTGTTGTTAGAATGGCGACGCCTCCCCCTTTACTCTCCATGCGATTTAAAAAGAAGTGCTTGTACCCTGGTAGCATGAAATGTTCTAATTCATCAGTATACCACGCTTCTGTGAACATTAAAAGGTCAAAGTTTGTGCCACACGATTCCAACAGCGAAGTGACATCATTCTTTTTGGTTGCAGTGATCGGGCGTTCAAATGCATCACTTTGAACACACTACGGGCGTTTTTTCTAAATTTCAAAATGCGCCGAATGTCTTCAGCGACAACACGGTAAAAAGATACGTCACCCAATACTTCAAAAGCTTCACTAATTAGGTGGCGCTAATTTTCTCAAGATCACTTTCTCGACAGATTACCACTTTAGGTGACGTCTCCGTGCGACGGGCAAAAATGTTTCCGTTTCTTGTCCAAACAAACTTCCAACCATGTTCACGCCTTCGTGAAATCGCCATTCCCAGTAGTCTCTTTATTTCCGAACACAAGTGCTCATTGATATAGATAGGGGCGCCACTTTGCAAGCCGATGGTAGCGTTCGTTATCTTCTTTTTTTGAGCGACATTGAGAACCCTGTCACGCTTTTCACGGCGTTTGAACTGAACAATGATGTTTGGTTTTTCTTTATCTTTACTCGGCACCCGGTGATTTACATCAACGTCACAGGCTGATATGGGTTCTCTGATAGCCTGTCCAACTTTCATCAAAAGCTGTGCAATGTTCTCATCGGCTGCCTTTACAATTCCCTTGATTTCAATGTTTCGATTTCACGAGTATTGCTCCGATTTTAGCATGTTCGTTTCACAGGTAGCAAGACCCTTTTCTAGAGTGATGATTCTGAGTTTGAGAGCGTCATTTTCTTTCTTGATTTGTTTGCTCTCATTCAGAACAAAACCAAGTCGGCGATTCACATTTTCGAGACTGTTGCTAAGATGACTTAAGCTGGATTTAATTTCCTAAAGTTCCGCACGCATCTTGCGCTCGTCTGTGCGCATGCCTCGTTCAAAAACCTCTTTCAAGCTTTTCCACTCGGTTCTCATTTCCTCTTTCAATTCTTGCAATAGTTTGGCAAGTTATTTTGACATGATAAGTACAGACTCACAGCAAACACAAAGAAAAATAAATCACAGGGCAGCAGCGACAGCGGCTAGAAATATTGCGTAAACCTATCATAGATCAATGCAAGAACCTGTGCACCAACCCGGAATAAGCAGTAGATGCTTGTGAAAAGACAAGCGTACACCACTGTCACTGCTGCCGAAATACCGGTTCGGAAGGCGGTTCCAGATATATAAGGTGTCTGGTTGAAGCCTCGTACACCAGTCGTCGCTTGCAGTCAATCGTCGTGCTCGCTCGCAGGCGTTCATACGATGGTAGTTCCCACACGCAGCCGTTTAGCAGTGTTCAGAAGTGCTCGATAACCAACGGAGTCAAGATCTGGAAAAAGCAGTAGATACTTGTAAAAAGACGAGCGTACACCACTGTCACTGCTGCCGAAAATTATTTTGTTCGTGCAGGTTACACTTGTGTTGGAAATACGCGTGACCTTCTGTGGACAGTGAAGAAAGACGACGACGTTTCATCGGCTCGTGCTCGTTTTGGAGCCAAAGTTTACGTGTTTTCAGCTCGATTTAATTCCTGAACAATGTTTTTGTAGCGCTATCGTCGATCAGTGAGTGCTTTTTGCGCTTGTAAGTCCAGGCATGCCGTTTTCCTCGCCTGGGTCGGGCGCTTTCCCCTGGTCCGCTTCTCTTTCGCCGCTGGGGACCCTCGTATACCGGTTCTTGCGTAACAGTATCTCCCCAGTTCCTGTGGCCCAGGTCTCAACGAATGAGGGTACCATACGGATGAAGAATCCGAAAGTAATCAAAGCTGAGCTGCGAGCAGCCCCAGCTCATTTCCAGAGTATCTCAGAGGTCCGACAGTTCGGCAAGGGTGGTATCCTCTGTTTTTCATCAGAGCAGCTTTCTGTTCAAGACTTCTTGATGTGTTCTATGTTTTCCTCCAACCCGGTGAGCACATTCATCTCATCACTTAGCATGCGTGAAAATGTTAGTGCGAAGCGTAGACAATAATTTGACTCCATCAGAGGTATTGGAGATGTTTGCAGCTCGTGGTGCAATCTCTGTCCATAGGTGCGGCCGTGCGATTGATGAGACCAAAGTTCCAACGGAGTCGGTGATTGCTACGTTGGCCGGATCGAGTCGACCAACGCAAATCAAGGCGTGGACCCTTATCTGTCGAATCGAACCACTCTCGCCTCGACCGCTGCAGTGCATAAAATGCTGGCATTATGGCCACGCGGCGAAAGGCTGTAGGTCCGCTCGTAGATGCCAGATGTGCGGGGAGCTTCACAACACAAATGAGTGTCAGGGCAAAAAACAAAAGATGTTGTCTATGCAATGAAGCACACAGTGGGGACAATTGAACTTGCTCTGCTAAAGTTCGAGAAATCGAAATTCTCGTAATCATAGATCGCAGACGCTGCTTTTGAAAAGAGGCCTTAGCAGAAATTCAGGCTTGAAGTCAGGGTTACGCAGGGGTAGCAGCTCGTCATACCATGTCGGCGGAGTCATCTTTGTCTCAATCCATAGTGGAAGTGGTCGAAAGAACAATGGAGGAGGCTATAGAGTGCCTTGCTGCAAACGTTTTTGAGACTTTATCTCAAACTTTGGCAAACCAAATGGCTGATATATTGGAACGCTGGTGAATAATATAATCGCACAGACTGTAGAACTTCCACGACCGATTAATGAAGTAGAAACTGCAAACACGCCGTCTGACTTCGTCCACACAGGACCATCTCTATACGACAACCAGAGCGAAAGGAATAATGTAAATGACAAAACTGAGAAGTATGGTGACATGGATTTGGGCCCTAGATCATTAAAACGCACTAGGTCCCCTCTATCGAAGTAAACGTCCCCAAGGCATGCAAAAAACAAAAAGTACCTGAAGAACAAGGCAAGCCTCTCAAAGATAGATTTCTTAAAAGAAACCATTCGGGATAAGGCAGTCGTGGAGACAATTCTTTCGGTAAAATAGGGCAATTTATATTCTCTATTGGAATCGTAGATTGATTTACTCTTCAGTACCTGATTTAGTATATTTGTCTTCAATATTCACCCCAGATGAAATTGCACTGCATAAGACATGGCTCTCCGTGAGTGAACCGTTTCATTTAACCAGGTACCGTTCGTTTAGGCTACACTGTACGTCCGGATGTGGAGGACTAGCATTTTTTTTCTAACAAAATCAGTTTAGAGGCGAAAATGACGTACAAATATATGTCTCCAGAATGTGAAATTTTCGCAATAGACGTCACATTATCCGGTTGCCGACCTTTCTATGTAGTTAGTGTGTACTTTCAGGACGGTGTGCGATACACTTGACGATTGGATATGGCAATCAGATCATGGCGTAAGGAGAAAATCGTAGTCGGCGATTTTAACACTCATATCACGAGTTGGTGTTTGGAAACAGATCAGTGTGGAAAACGTTTGTGGGAATGAATAAAAGATAATAATCTATCGTGCTTAAACAACAGAACCCCCACATTTATTTTTAATGGATGCGGACCAGCCTTAGATTTCAGTTTCGTAAGTTAGAGTATTTCTTGTTCGTCTTGGGCAGTGCTGGACTGTGCCACAGATAGTGATCATTTGCCTGTAAGTTCTGAAATTGTTTGCCCGAGAACCCCTCCTTGCTTCCAAGTCAGAGTCTTCGTGCATTACAAAAAACTTAGGGATAACTTAACATCAGCTTTATTGACTTCCTCAGACGAGAGTAACAATCGGAAAGCGATAAAGTTAAACACAATTATTAAAAGAGGCTATAAACAAGCGTAATTTACTGTTGAATTGGTCAAAAGGGTGCGCTCTAGTCCTTGGTGGAACGATAATTGCACACGAGATCACCGCCGTCGCCAAGTAGCTTGGAAGCAGCTTATTTATTTTTTTTTATTTGTTTATTAAATATTTATTTATTTCAAATACTTTCAGAGCCCGGGGCATTACTGAAAGGAGTGACCATAATACATACGGAAATGGGCACTTGTACAATTTAACAATACCAATAACAAGAACATAAATTAACAAAATATCGCGTCTTGAATGGCACCTTTGAAATAGGTGTCAGCTATTGCTGCGATGGATGCGGGAAGGTGGTTCCACTCTCTGCTAGATTGAGGGATAAAAGAGTCATTGTATAGTTTAGTTAGGTAAAGGGGGACACCAACCTTGATGATGTTTGATGTTTTGTGGCGCAAGGGCCATTTCACGGCCAAAGAGCGCCAGTTCATCTTACTAAAGATATGAACAATGATTGTGATAAGCGGCTGTATAAGGGCCATAAAATTGCTCGCGGTAAGGTGGGTAAAAACATACAAGTATTAAAATCATGACCATGCCGTGAAAAGTGTGTGTGGTGTGAATAGATGACAAACGTTGGTGATAATAAAAAACGATGGTGGACATGTATAGCATTAGCACATGTGCCTCACTCGTTCATACCCTTATGTCCAAGGGCCTTGGGGCAAGTGCTTTGTTGTGTAGCCACCGCAGCGAAAACCTCTCTGGAGAGGTCGTGCTACGCAATGTTGAAGTATATAATATGAAAACTACGAATTTATTTTAAAAACGCTAACAATGATTTATGACGAAAAAGCGGTTCCCTACTGACAAACATTGCAGTGTGTAAAAGTATATATTGTCGGTAGGGTAATGGAAAGTGCTGTTTTCTTAGAGTTTCCAAGTGCTTGCACTGGGTTAAATTGTGAAGAATTGTTAGTGCTTCACCACATCTGTCACACAATGGTGGATCGCCACCGGACAAAAGATATGTGTTTGTTGTGTTTGTGTGTCCTATCCTGAGCCTCGTTAGTATTACCTCTGTATTACGCGATTTTGATACTGGCAGCCAATGGCCAAAGTGTCGCTTAATAATGTGCAGTTTGTTTTGTGTGTGTCTATCCCGCTTCCTCTGCCAGTAGTCCCTGAGGTTTCGTTTGAGAGAGGGCTTAGGATCGAGGGCTGGGATTGATATGGGCGTAGTGGCAGTGCTTTTGTGGACAAATGCAGCAAGCTGATCCACCCTCACGTTGCCTTGGATCTCACGGTGCCCTGGCACCCAGCACACTACAACATGTCGTTTGAGTGTGTAGAGTGTGCGTACAATAGAGTAAAGCGAGACGAGGACAGGGGTTTTTTTTTGTTTTCAAGGGTATGCAGAGCCGTTACCACACTGAGGGAGTCCGTATAAATTACTGCTTTTTGTATTTGTAATTGCTTGATGTGTTTAGCCACCAAAAGTATCGCATAAGCTTCCTCCGTGAAGATACTTCTGCCTGGATGTAAAGGGCCAGCATCCGAAAAGGATACTGGCCGACAGTCGTAGGACATAGAGGAGTTAGACTTGGAGGCATCTGTAAAGAACTCAGGACGTGTGTATTCGTGTTTAAGTTCCAGGAAGTATGTTCGGATATGGGCGATAGGCACATGTGATGTAACTTCTAGAAAAGACACATTGCAGTCTATAGTCTGCCAATGCCACGGTGGCGGGCATGCTACAGGAGCCAATAAACTGTGTTCAAGTGACACTCCAGTTTCCTCAGCTAGACCCTTCAGGCGAACTGAGAAGGGCTGACTCATCGAAGGCCTGTTTTGAAACAGAATGGAGCTCGGCAAATAATTGTTAGTAGAGTATGAGGGGTGCTTTTTGTCTGCTGTCACTTTAAGGAAATATGCAAAGACATGTAAGTTTTCTGCAGATGAAGCGACCACTCATTTGACTCAACGTAAAGGCTTTCTACGGGGCTGGTGCGAAAAGCACCCGCAGAAAGGTAGATGCCCAAATAGGGCACGGGCTCCAGCATCTTCAAAGCACTTCGAGTCGCAGACTTTTAAACAACGGCCCCATAATCTAAGCGGGTGCGAATGAGGCTTCCATACAGATTCATGAGACATTGCCTGTCACTACCCCACGTAGTACGTGACAACAACTTTAGTTCATGGCTTTCAAAAAAACATTCATGGCTTTCAAACATTTTTTTAAATACTTGATGTGCTGTACGAAGGTCAACTTGTCCAAGATTAAGCCTAAGAATTTATGCGCCGCATTAACAGACAGATATTGATCGTTCAGTTCAATGTCGGGTTCTGAGTGCATGCCTCTCTTTCGGCAGAACAAGACACACGTGCTTTTTTGTGGGTTCAGTCGGAATCCGTTTTCCTCTGCCCATTTGGAGACCTTCTTTAAACCTAACTGAGCCTGCCGCTCACACATTGCCAGATTGCAAGAGCTAAAGCCAAGCTGGACGTCATCGATATATGTACAATAAAACATATTGCGAGGAATGGACAAGCGCAAGGAATTCATTATGATGAGAAAAAGTATGCAGCTAAGTACACCACCTTGTGGCACGCTTGTTTCCTGGACAAATGTTTGGGAAAGAACCGTGCCCACTCGGACACCGAATGTGCGATTTGACAGGTAACTTTCAATTATGTGAAACATTCTTCCGCGCACGCCAAGGTGGGACAGGTCTATCAGAATTCCAAAGCACCATGTTGTATCATAAGCCTTTTCGATATAGAGGAACACAGAGATAAAATATTGTTTATGGACGAAAGCGTCTCTGATATGTGCCTCGATACGAACAAGGTGTTCTGTGGGGGATCTACTTTCTCGAAACCCGCACTGAAATGGGTCGAGCAAATTGTTTGTTTCAAGGAAATGTACAAGTCGGCAGTTTATCATTTTTTTAATACTGCACAAGCAGCTTGTAAGTGCTATAGGCCTATAACTCGAAGCTAAAGAAGGGTCCTTGCCATCTTTCAAAATGGGAATAATAATAGCCTCTTTTCAGGAGGTGCGAACAGTGCCAGAAAACCCGATAGCATTGTGCAAACAAAGTAAGGTTTTTTGTGTTTCGATTGGTAGGTTTTTAACATTTCATACACCACGCGGTCAGAACCTGGGGCAGAAGTACTGCAGGAGTTTAGAGATGTTCGGAGCTCAGCTAGACTGAAAGCTTGGTTGTATGCCTCGTAATTTGTGCATTTGTGTCCGAGTTTCTGCTTTTCTATTCCTGTTCTGTATTTTTGGAAAGTGTCAGTATAGTGGGACGAGCTAGACACCCGTTCGAAGTGTGCACCGAGGAAGTTTGCCTGATCTTCCAAGGTATCACCCTGAGTGTTTACGAGTGGAAGTGTGTGACACTTGTTTTCCTGCTATCCTACTGACCATGTTCCAGACTTTAGCCTCTTGTGCGTATGAATCGATCCCTGACAAAAACTTCTGCCAGCTTTTTTTTCTGGCCTGTCGACGCGTTCTCCTGCCTTGAGACTTTATTTTCCTGACGGTGTCAAACTTTTCGGCTGTCAATGAGTTCCGAAGCAACCTCCATGCTTTGTATTGCTGTTTGCGCGCGTTTCGGCATTCACAGTTCCACCATGGCACATGCCGTTTTCCAGGGTGTCCGTTTGTTTGTGGGATGCATTTTGTTGCAGCAACAATCAAAAACGCTGTGAAGTAGTTGACAGCAACATCAATGTTCAAAGTACATCTGTCACTCCAACCTAGACGAGTGATGGTATAAAACTGTTCCCAGTCAGCTCTGTTTATGATCCATTTGTGAACACGTGTGGACACTCAGTTGCTGTGGTTGTGCTCAAAACTACGAGAAGTGGTCACTTCCATACAGATTACTGACGGCTTTCCACTGGAGTAAAGGCACAAGTGATGGAGATACTATGCTTTGGTCTATGGAGGAGTAGGTGTTATTAGCGACATTATAATAGGTTGGTTCTTTTCGGTTTAGGAGACACGCCCTCGACAAAAGAAGGAAATGTTTAATCAGTCGACCTCACGCGTCACAACGAGAGTCACTCCTTAGCCTGCTATGCGCATTAGCGCCTTCGAGGAGAGCATAAGGCTCCGGAAGTTCATCAATTAAAGAGTGTAAATCACGTTTTTGCAGCTGATAGCTAGGAGGAATGTAAGTACTGAAGATTGTGATCAGTTTATCAAAAAGAACCGCTCGAACAGCCACTGCCTCAAGGGATGTTTGGAGTTGTAAGTGTGTGCATGCAATCCCTTGTTTCACAATAATGGCAACACCTCCGGATGATGCCATGACATCATCACGATCCTTTCGAAAAATAACGAATTTACAAAGAAAATTTGTGTGTTTCGAATTAGGGTGTGTTTTTTGTACACACAGCACTTTTGGTGAGTGTTCGCGTAAAAGTTCTTGGATGTCGTCAAGGTTTCTGAGAAGGCTCTGACGTTCCATTGTATAACTTGAGTGCTCATGGTGAATGTAAAATAGTGCTGTGTGTACGAAAAGCGAGTGGCTGCTTAGACGGGGAGTTTGAGTTCACGTAACAGGGCCGTCCTGCTTTATCTGCTTTTTTGTTTTCTTAGCGCTCCAAGGAGCCACGCCACTCTTTCGGCACCAATGGTACCGACGTAGCCATTGCCTCCTCGGAGGCATTGGATGCCCGCATGTGCGGGCTGTTAGTTCGAATTTCGGGGATCGCCTGGTGAGGTGAGGCCTCGTGACCGGAGGACTCTGGAGTCTCCGGTCTTTGTTTGGGAGTAGGCGGTGTAGCCTGAACTACAGCCGCCTTGGGGGCAGGGGCCACAACCGCCACCTCGCTATGCGTGGGCTGAAGAAGTGGCGAGGGCTGGTGTGGCGGTGCCCCCTGACGCGCCGCATCAGCCTATGTAGGTCCATAGAATGGTGCGACTCTTCGCCGTGCTTCCTTAAATGATACATGCTCCTTCACCTTTAATGTATTTTTTCTAGTATGTGCAGGAGCGTGAATATGTGCCATGGTTTCCTTCGCAATTTACACAGTGTGGCGGTTGTTTGCAGTTCTCAGATACGTGGCCTAGGACTCCACATTCTGCACAAGTCTGGCGACCACGACAGGTTTTAGAGCCATGGCCACACCTCTGGCATTGCGAACAACGACGAGGGTTTGGTATGTACGGCCTGATAGATGCCTTCGTGTACCCTGTTTGAATTGATTCTGGTAGTTTACTGGATGCAAACGTGAGTATTAGGTGTTTCGTCGGTATTTCCCTGCTATCTCTTCTGATGATAGTTATCTGTACATTATTGACATTTTGGCTCTTCGGCCCTTCCAAAAGTTCAGTTTCCGGTCAGGTCAAGTAAGTCTGCGTCAGATACCATTCCGCGAGTGATGTTCATAGATCTATGTGGTGTTATGGTGATCGGTACGTCATCAAACGTTGAGAGGCTGTCTAGCTTTACCAATGATGCTTTGTCCTGAATTTCAAGAAGAAGGTCTCCGCTAGCCATTTTGGTTACTTTGTATCCAGCCCGGAGAGTTTCAGTAAGACAACTGGCCACTACGGAAGGAGATACGGTCCTGGCTTGTTTTCCGGTTTTTTTCACAGTGAATGACGTGGAAGTGGGGAAATGTTTTTATTGGCTGGTTGAAGAAGTTTATGTCGTCGGTGCGTACCCGCTTTAGGCCGGTATGATCAGGCAGTAGGGGGAATGCTCCATGCATGCCGGTCCTATTTTTGTTCAGCAGCGTTGTCGGCCACCCGCCACGGAGCCCAGCAAGGAGACGCTGCAAGTTTGTAGGTGCTGAAAGCTTGCAGACGTCAGCCGTACAACACTGCCATAACCCAATGCGCCTAGACCAAAGTAGGCTATTTGCACAGGGTTAACCCTTGCCGCCAGGAAAATAGGAAGTAAACAGAAGAGATAAGTAAGCAGGACAGACTAAAAGTGAGAGATAAAGACGAAGTTGTAGGGGAGAGAGATAGGAAAAGGCGACTGCCTATTTCCCCTGGGTGGGTCAGCCCAGGGGTGCCGTTTACGTGAAGCCGGGGTCAAAGGAGTGTGTTGCCTCTGCAGGGGGGGGGGGGGGCCTTAAAGGTCCGATCACCAAGCGTCAGCTCAACCCCCAGGATCCCCCTTTCCCCGGACATGGCAAAGCCACGCACGGCTAGGCGTGGGACAGAGCCAAACCCCCCCCCCCCCCCCGTTATCTCGGGTCCGTGGTGTCGCCTGCTTTCACAGGCGCTCATGCGGGGGGGGGGCACCAACCTTAAAGCTGCTGGCTGCTGTCCACGCGTGATAAAATGTATCCTGGTGCAAGAAAAAATAAGGTTTTTAGGCTGCTCATTCTGATGAAAAATTTTATTAAAAAACCAAAGATGGAGATATTTTCGACGTATGGACAGATGAGGCAGTTTTAGTGTGTTCTTCATTACGGATACAGAAGCCTAGCGGGAATAATTTAACAAAATAAACCAGGTGGCACGATTCTGAACAGATTCGAGTGTGTTCATTAGTACGGTATGACTGGGGTCCCAGGTGCTGCAAGTGTATTCAAGGTTCGGACGTACCAAGGTCTTATTTAAAGAAATAAATTTAAAGAGGAGGGTGCTGTAGAAAAGTTGTGGCGCAAGTTACCAAGAGTACTGTTTGCATTGCAGGCTACGTAGTCGACGTGCATGTTCCAGGGAAGGCCGTTGGTGATATATATAGATTCCTAGGTATTTTTGTAGGACTTAACGGATTTCAAAGTGACTCCTTTAAGGTGGTAGCTGTACTGTGTGATGTGAAGGCGTAGGGGTATTGTCATGACCTGACATTTACTAATGTTTCATTTCATAAGCCATTTTGTGCACCGTAGGGACAATTGATTCAGTTCAGTTTGGATGTTTAGTGAATTGGAGGAGCTCATAATTTCGTGATAAATGACACAATCATGTGCGAAAAATTTAGCTGATGAAAACAATAGTGCCTGGGAGGTCACTGATGTAGAAAAGAAACAATAGTGGGCTCTGAACGGAACTTTGAGGTACACCGGACGTAACAGAAGAGAGTGCAGAGGAATAATCTATAGCAGTGACATATTGTGTTCGGTTGGAAATAAAGGCTTTAATCCAAATAGGTACGTTGCTGTCAATTTTGAGTTTACTAAGTTTGAAAAAGAGCAATTTATGTGATACTGAATCAAATGCCTTTGCCAAATCGACGAAAATATACTCTATATAGAAGCCAAGATCAGCAGCTCTGAACAAATCATTTGTAAATGTAAGAGGGTCTCACATGAAAATTTTTCTAAATCCATGCTGGCATTCTTTAAAGAAACAAATGTCCTCCAAAAAGCCTACCAGGGGCAAATATATGATATGTGGGCAAATAGATATGATATGATACGGGCAAATATATATGATATGGGCAAATATATGAATTGGTCGATAATTACCAGCTCAATGAAGATTACCTGATTTTAAGATAGGGAGCACCTACCCCACTTTCCAGTCACTGGGTAATACTGAACAGTGTAAAGATTGATCAAAAAGTTTCGAAAGAATAGTAGCTGAGTACATTCTGGTTAATTTTATTATCTTTGAGTTTATGAGGTCAACACCAGAGGAAGACGACATCTTCAGGTGATCAATGAGCTTGGCAACCCCGACCCCATCTACAACAATAGGATCCATAGGCAAAATGTTTCGTTCAGGTAATCATGGCAATAATGCCGGAGTAGTTGCACTGAGGATATACGTGTGTAATGTGTTGACGATGTTTTTTTATAGAGCTTACGTATACGCTTGGTGGGAAGCGTGCGCCATGGAAAGCGAATGCGAGAGTAAGTTATCGCTGCAATTTCCTCGTTTATTATATTAATCTAATTTTTCTAATGTGCTGTGTGATGCTATACTTTAGCCGTCACCCACTTAAACAGCACGACACAAATGAATTGGCCGGTTAGTGAATCCTAACGGCAAAGAATCTTTGCAAGTGAGGAACCACGCTTTTAGTCACCTTAACATGGCGTCCATGTCGAGGGCGACTGTTTACCGTCGCATCAGCCACGCCGTGCAGGCCCACGTGCGTGCTATATTGGCAGCTGCTGGCGAAGGTATTAACGCGGAGGAAAATCTTTAAACAATCGCTTTTACCCTGTAGCGCCATCATCATCATCATCATTTCTCAATCACCGCGCCGCGCCTCTCGCGCAGCTGATGCTAGCTCGAGCTGCGCGAGTATTAGAACGAGCTTCTGGCCTGGCGGTTTGGACGCTGGTAGTCGACGTGGCTCCGCTCCAGACCTGGAATAAAGTGGCGGGATCGGCACGGCCCCATCGGCAACCCTTCGACGTCATCTCACGTCTCTCTTCTCTCGCCGCTACAACCCCTAATCAACCAGAAGTTCCCAAACCACCTCTGAACTGTTCGCTCGGCCAAGTTGCGAGGGCTGGCATTTATGGCGGCGCACAGCCAGAAGTTTTCAAACCACCTCTGAACTGTTCGCTTGGCCAAGTTGCGAGTGCTGGCATTTATGGCGGCGCACAACCAGAAGTCCCCGAACTACCTCCGTACCGTTCCCTCAGCCCAGTTTCGAGTGCCGGCGTTTATGGCGGCTTGCAGGAATCCGTGGAGTACCAATCTGGTGACAGCATGCGCAATGTTTCTATGGAACCAGTTTAAGTACCTGACGCGTGCCACAGATGCCCTACACAGCAGGACACTGCCACGGATTCTAGCTCATGTATTTCGAGAGAACTGGATATCGCATCGTTAAGAGAAGACCTGCGACAATGGAGCTTAGAATCAAGTGTGCCTCAAGATGCTGTCACAAATCTGTTAAAGATTCTTCGCTCGAATTCTTGTATGTGTGAGCTACCAAATAGCGCCAGCACACTTTTGTCCACACCAAGAATGACAAATGTAACACCACTGGATTCTGGACAGCAGTGTCATTTGGGGTTGCGTAAAGGGCTTCAATCTGCTCTTAGACATGTTGACCATGTGCCTAATCTTATTGTTATCCACGTAAATGTAGATGGACTGCCATTGACAAAAAGCACACGTGGTCAGTTCCGGCCCATTCTTTGTTGCATTTCAAACTGCAAAGTAAGTGAACCATTTCCTGTAGGCGTCTTCCTTGGGAAGTGCAAACCATCCCAAGCTATGTGTACTTGCGACCATTTGTGGATTACCTGAAAAACTTTCTCCAAGAAGGCTTGGTGCTAGAAAGCAAGAAATTCGCCGTGTTGGTTGGTGCGATAATCTGTGATTCGCCAGCTAAGTAGCATGTTCTTGGCATCAAGGGGCATAATGGATATTTTAGCTGCTCAAAATGTATGACTGAAGGAGATTTCGAGCTGGGACAAATGTGATTGCTAGAATTGGAGGCGCCATTAAGGACAAATAACAGTTTCCGCACTGCAGAGCAAAAAGAGCATCACATTACAAAGACCATTTCGTTAAAATTGCCGATTGACATGGTTCAGCAGGTTCCACTAGATTACATGCACCTGATATGCCTTGGCGTGGTACGAAAGCTGTTGTTACTTTGGGTCAAAGGTGAAAAAAAATACCGTCTTGAAAAAAGTTCAAGAGAGACTGTGTCAGAAGCAAATTTAGACACATTTAAAAACACTTTTCTAGTCAGAACGATTGTCGACTGGAACTGTCTTGCCGCCGATTTCTTTGAGAATGTAGACACAGTGGAATCTTTTGTTGATAAATTAGAATTATCATTGTATGATGTAGTTCCCACTCTGTAACAGCCCGACAGGGCTTACAGTATTGTGAATAAATAAATAAATAAATAGAAATGGAGAGATTTGTACCAGCTGAATTGTCAAGGAAGCGGAGAAACTTGTCAGAGCTTGATAAGTGGAAGGCTACAAAATTTCGTACGTTTCTATTGTACACAGGGCCTGTTGTTTAAAGTCGCACATCGCACAATGCCTAATGGACAACTTTACAACATTGCATTGCGCTGTCAGCCTGCTTAGTAGCCCACAGCATTACAGCCAGCACTTGGACTATGCCAGAAGGCTTTTGAGGCGTTTTGTGGAGGTGTACATCACACTGTATGGTAAGCACGCAGTGCCGCATAACATTCATGGGCTTATTCATGTAGCAGATTATGTTCAAGTTTATGAACCACTGGACAACTAGAGTGCATTTTCGTTCGAAAACTACATGTCTAGGTTGAAAAAGTATGTGCGAAAGCCTGAAAAGCCACTCGAGCAGCTGATTGATTGATTGATTGATTTGTGGGGTTTAACGTCCCAAAACCACTATTTTATTATGAGAGACGCCGTAGTAGAAGGCTCCGGAAATTTTGACCACGTGGGGTTCTTTAACGTGCACCCAAATCTGAGTACACGGGCCTACAACATTTTCGCCTTCATCGGAAATGCAGCCGCCACAGCCGAGATTTGATCCCGCCACCTGCGGGTCAGCAGCCGAGTACCTTAGCCACTAGACCACCGTGGCGGGGCAGCCACTGGAGCAGCTACAAAACCGCATTCTTGAAGAACGCTCTTTCAGCAAGCCTTCACCTTTTAACTCAGTCCCGCCTCCGTCCAGCTGGGATGTCATTTTCACAGGGACAAAACGCGCAAAGCTCAAAGGAAGACACAAAGATGGACCCTTGCCACCTGGATGTGTTCAGCTGCAGTACAATATCCTTGAATGACTCTGTTACCTTCAAACCAGGCAAAAGGGACTCCACAAGCATGCCTGAAGATGGAACAATTGTAAAAATTGAAAATTTTGCACTGTGTGATAATTTTCAGCCTGTAATAATTGGAAGAAGATATGAAAAGTTGGAAGAACTTTATATGTACCCATGTAATTCATCCCTCTTGGATATATACCTGGCATCTCAAGCTTCTGCTCTGAAGTTCTGGCCAGTGTCAGAAATCAAAACGAAATGTGTGAGAATTCCAACAGGCAAAAAACTTGCAGTTTTTCCGTTTGTGCACCAAAAGTGACTGCACTCTTCTGACCATTTCTGCAACTGTTTTTGTGTGTATGCATGTGTATGTGTGTGTTTACCTGGACGTGCCATGTCTCGTACTGTAGGAACCTTTCTGGCTTCATGTTATATGTGACAAAGAAAATTATTCTGGTGATTATTTTAACTGAAGTAATTGCAAATTGTTAGGTGACCCCTTTGCTGTATTGTATTTCCCTGAAGAGGGAGACACCATGGCCATCATTCACACATCATGACTGAAAGAAGATCAGCACTCTACTTTTTGGCCAATAGAAAAGAATCCTGGAAAACGTCGAAAGCTAACAATGCAAGGTACAACACCTACAAGCTCCTGTATTGAAGTTCGGTGCAAGGTGAAACGCTGGGCTGGTATGATTGCTTTTCACTGTCTAAATTTTGTTTTGTAGTAAGCTTTTTATCATTTTTAGATACCTATGAGAAAGTGAAAGACAAGCTTATTGCCCTCCTGTACTCAACACACTCCAACAGTGGAAGAGAATTGGGATGGGGCAAAAGGAAGCAGAAACGTGCTCTGCGTTATGAAGATGACGACGAGGATGACAGCACAGATGCTGCTGAAAGGGATCAATATGTCCAACCAAAAGTATCGACCCCACCTCAACGACTATCAGTGACAGGCAAGGGGCAGCTTGTCGGAATGCCATTAATGAAAAATGTGTAATGATAATCTGAGCATCTCTAGGACTACCTTCTATATACTTACACTGCTTTTTTTCACCTTTTTTATTCCTTCACCAATATTCAAAGCACAGAGTAGCCAACTGCTACTTGCACTGGCTCCTCTGTGAGTCTTTGGCTTGTTTTTTTCTTTCTCACCAACTCTGCTAGCAGTAAATCTTGTGTATGTGAGTGTGGAATGTATACCTGCCCTTCTATGACATGGCGTGCTCAGTTGGAGACGCAACCACTTATGCCATCTCTTACTATTCGTAAGAAATAGACTACAAGTGCTGAGCTAATGTAAGTTAAGCATTCTTGTTGTCTAAAGATTTTTATATCAGTTCTTGTTATATTTTGCAACCTGCTATGGTATGGTGAAGGCAGTGTAATGTTTAACGAGACATTAAATGTGGCAAGTTTTGGCAGGAATTGCAAAATATTTTTCAACTTTTTAGGAATGCTCACTGCCAGCAAAGATTTATCGCATGCAATTCAAGTGAGCCATGCAATTTCGTTTATGAAAAGTATAAGGTGATTTACTGTATAATAATTAGGTAATTTGGATGATGAAACTACAATTAGTAGCTATAATTTACACCATAATTTGTTTTAACACCTTCACTTACTTTAGGTTGTTCTCCAGAACCTTGGCATCAAATTTTGTGGATTTCATGCACTTTTATAAAAGTCCATCATAATGTGTCTGGAAATAGGCTAAATGCAGTCTAATGTATTTTTTTAGGCAGCTATGAGCAAGGTTCAGGAAGGTCTCCCCTCTGTACAGGTAACCTGTCTTAAGCAACTCAAATGCTGTATAGTGTGTAACCACTGTTTTACTTCAGAGTTCCAGGACTGCTCAGTGTCACTCGTAGAGGCTTTGCAACCAAGTTCACAGTCTGGTATGTCTTTCACTATGTGAATCTTCTTCAGCTTTCTGACTTGATCTTAACGAAATTCATAAACTGTGGTCTGTTTTCGATTCAGGTTCAGCACACAGGCCAACATCCACATCCCTTGCACAACCTTCAAGCCCACACACAAATCCACATGGGGCTGGTATGCAATTCACATGCAACATGTTTGATCTTGCTGTGGTTCTGTGTCATTATTGCTTATGCATTGTGCTGCAAGTTGGAATGCAAAGTGTGGTTTCTATGTTTCAGGTGTTTCACACAGGTCGGAGGCTGCCAACTCTTTTGCAGAACTGCAATCCCATAGTATGTCATTCATGCTGTATAAGTCATTATGCTGCTGTTATAAAACGTTCTTGTTTTAATTTTTTTGTACAGTCATTGAGCTATGGTCAAATGCTTGTGGTCTGTTTCGTGTTCAGGTCCATCACACATACCAGTATGCTCAACTCTTGCTGCGGCTGCAAGGCCACACATGGAAGCGCACATACTTGGTATGTCATTCTGATTTCACATAGCAATGTTTTATCTTGCTGCAGTTGAGTGTTTGCTTTTGCATTGTGCGGCATGGGGGAGTGCAAACTATGGTATCTGTGTTTTAGGCACCTTGCACAGATCGGAAGCTGCCAACCCTTTAACAGAAGTGCAATCTCATGGTATGTCAATTATGCGGAATGCATCATTTTGTTGCTATTAGGCAATATTTCCAGTTGTCTTTTTTTACAGTCATTGCGCTATGGTCAAATGCCTGTGGTCTGTTTTATGTTCAGGCTCATCACACATACCAGTACGCTCGGACCTTGCTGCGGCTGCTAGGCCACACATGGAACCGCGCATGCTTGGTATGTCATTCAGGTGTCTTATTGCATGTTTTTGAGGTTTTTTTAGATTTAATCTTTAAATTTACAATTCTTTGCCTACTTCAATTATTTTGAGCCTGCCTCTCTGTCCCTGTATGTATTTTTAATCTCTGTCTGCCTGTCTGTGTTACTTTAGATGTTAACTTGTGGTGTCGATTACATTCAGGTTCATCGTGCAGTCCAAGACACGCATATGTAACTAGTGCTGCAAGGTCATAAACAGACCCACAAGTGCTGGGTATGTCATTCACCTTCTTCAAATGTTACAGTCCATACTGTTCAGTGTTCTTGGGTCTTATTAATACTATCGGAAAATATTCAGTCTTATTAGTGTGCTTTTTGCTTCTTGTTTACTTGAGGCAAGTGTTTGTTTTTTTTTACTGTGCATGCACTATTCACATATGTGATAATGTATGCCCAGGAGGGTGAAAAGTAATTCGACTGGTAAATTCTTTATCGTAGTGTGTTGGAAATGGAAGGTGGTCTTCTTAGCACTAAATCGGCTATCTTTTTCAGTTGGGTTGCTGGTTTCATCATGGAGAAAAATTATGACAGAATTCATCTTACAATGACTGTCACCAGTGATTCGATTAGTGTGCAAGCAATGTAACAGCCTGCTGTACTGCTCGATCTCTATCTCTTCGGCTCGTGTATCCGAGTAGTGTCCTATTTTGTTCATATACACTATGTATCAGCATATGAAAATGCAAACAGCATAGCTTCTGCACAGTCTGCCTCACATTTATCTGGTCTCGTGATAGTAGCAAGAGTGGGAGCATTCACCTATGCCGCAGCCATGTAGCACACTTACCCTCGATTGCAACACTTACCCTCGATTGCAACCAGCTCTGCTAACCAAATTTCACAATGCGTTGCGCACAAATTTGTAACCAAGCGCGCCGCAATTGCCACACGTCCTAGAGAAAAATGCTCGAAGACGCACTTTAAATACAGCACAGCCGCGTTGTCGTATTTATTTAGTATACACATAAGAAGCATAAAATAAAATGAAAAGTTAAAAACTACAATGCGTTTCCAGAATATAATTACAAAGTTTTTGTTTTAATCATTTTTGCGTGCCCACTTGAGAGCAGCAAAACTGTACATTAAATTAAAAAAAAGAAAAACTGAAACCCAAACCATTCTCCCTCGGCTGTAGAACACAGTCGGCAAGGTTAGTTTTACATGGGACGGTTTCAATTAATGCTCATTAATGTATATGGGACTTTTTCGAGTGCCATCGGAGCTAAGTACATTGGAACAGTTTAGCGAGCAAGGTTCATCACAAGCATTTTTATAATGTACGCGTGGTTCCGAATAGCAATGCGCAACATCACTCGCCGTTGCCAATTAAATTAAGGCAAATGCATGCTTTAAGTAAGCCTGCATGCTCAATATATACTAGCATCCAAATCTCAGCAAACAATTGAGAGTCGTTATGTGTTCTCACCTGGTTGTTTAATATGTGTATATTTATAAAATGAAAGAGTTGCACAAGTTCTATATATATGTACAGGTGCGTTAAAAAAATGATCGCTGAAAATATACACTAATCCATGAAGCAACGTGCATATATATGTGAGAATATCAGTAAGTAGGTTAATTGAAACCGCGTGGGATAATATATACTATGTACATTATACATCCCATAAGGGGACATAATTGAGTGGATGTATGCAGATCTCACTCACGCATGCATCCATTCATTCACGTCCTGTTCTGGGATATTTAATGGAGATCTGTTTGCTGAAGTCTATGGGACATCCATACGACTTCCTTTAATGGATGTGGGGCTTAGGTACTTCTTTGGGGCATCCTTAGGACTTTTTGTGTTGTCTGGGTTGGAACAGGGCATCTGCAAACTTGTTTCCCACAAAAACTTGCATGTTAATAAACAATGCACAAAAAAGGGTATAGGAATGAAGTGGAGTGCGCACGAATGGGAACATCAGAAAAATTAGAAACACAAATACAAGTGCATTTTCTCATTACTCAATGATGTCCCAGCAAACCCACATCCAAACCCTCATGATGGTGTGCAACTACTGCTCCATTTGCACCTTAAAGTAACCTTTATAGATTCAGCCTTGAAACAGAACTACACTTCATGTTATGGCATGTGCTTCAACATTGCATATAGGTGTCAAAGCATTTTTGTGTGGCTGCATACTAGCTAGAAAGAGAGAGATAGAAAGTAATCTTGAAACATGTTCATTGTGCACTGAAATGCGGGTTGTTGCGATGAAAAGAGCAATGCATCATTTTCCAAAAGAATGAGGGATAGAGAGAGACCTGGACGTGAAACTTGCGCATTGGGAAAGAATTGATGGGCACAATTGTAATTTGTCCATACACATAACTCGCGACTTCTTTTTTCCCGGTGAGTGCACTATTCGTTTCTGTGTATGTATGTATGTAACTTGTAATACAGTTGAAACATGCAATAACGGAATTAGTGGGGAGAGCATAAAATTTTGCTCTTGTGAGAATTTCGCTGGCTCGAGAATGCAGCAGAGAAGACAGGAAATTGACTAAAAGCACATTTTATTGCCAAAAGCGGTGATGGAAGTACTGCTCCAATTGCTCCAAACAGCTCCAAAAGAGGAATGCTGCTCCATGCTGCTCCGAACAGTAATTTTTGTTAGTAGTTGCTTCAAACCTGCTGAAATGGCTTTGAGAGAATGAGAATGTCAAACTTTTTGATCGACTCATCAGTACTGAAGAAACTGAAAAAAATCTGTATACTATCGTCCCAGTGTGCTACTGGTGTCTAACATTATCGGCTCTCATCGCATTTATGCAACAACATTTATGCAACAAGAACCGGCATAGCAAGCATGTACAGAACAGTGATGGAGGTGTTGCTCCAATTGCTACAAACTGCTCCGAAAAAGAAATACTGCTCCAAAATGCAATACTTGTTAGTAACTGCTCTAAACTGCTCCAAAATGACTGTGACAATATGAGAATGACGGACTTTTACTGTTTGACCAGCTCATATGTCTTAAAGCAACTGAAAAGAATTTGTGTACCAGCGTCCCAGTATTTTACTAGTGTACAGCATTATTGGCCCTGATCTCATTTATGCGAGTAGGACGGGCGTATTAATCTTATAGCTCATTTGGCAGTTTTTTTTTCAGCTAGGCATGCAGGTGGTGTGGTAAAGTGTCACATTGACCACAATAACTCTTATTTCATATCGATTATGTAAACTGCTTGTTTGGCAACACTTATTTGTGCTGTAATTACTCCAAAAAAAGTGGTGCTCAGCTATGCCACTTTGATTTGATTTCTGCAATAAATACTGGCATTTTAAATATATAGCTCATTTCCCAGCCCATTTTTGACAACCTTTTTGACAATCTTTTTGTTTTCTTCTCAAAATTTACATTCATTTCTGTCTGTGATATATATCTCATAATTAATAATAATATTTATGATATGCTTCGACGATGATTTGAACTCCAATTGATGTATGGAAAACTTTGTATCTGCTCCTAAAACACCAATATCTGCTCCAAACTAACAATTTTTTCCGCTTTGAAAACACTTATGGCTGCTCCTAAACAGTATTTTTCCTGCTCTAATGTATGCTCCAAAAGTAAAGAGTCACTTCCATCACTGGTACAATCTCGAGGATACGAATTTGAAGGGAGCACACAAAATATTCATACCCTGAATTCGTATGAATCAAAAGCCAGTTGAAGCTGGTAATGGAGATGAACAAGAACTTTACTGGGGTGAACTACTACTTACTGAAAAAACGTCCATGATGTACTTTTGAACTTTCCTGCTTTCACCGCTTCTCACTAAAAGGCTGCGGTTTCCTCACTCATGCTGGTGGTGCTTAAAGCGCTTTCACACTTGGCATCAAAGGGACGAAAAGCGGCAAAACTTCGCCACTTCAGCAACCGGAAAAACGCGCCTTGAAGGCAACACAAACAAACCAGTCGCACAAAAAATTCAAGGGAAACCACATCTGCACCCACTCAAAACCGTTGACATTCGTTCTGTCTACCGCCTATGTCGCTTGAGATTTAAGCCGTTTTGCTCGTTTCTTGAGCATTAAAAATTATAAAGAGATTTAGTTATGAATGTAAAGCACAGGAAAGAAATGGTTTACACCTGCACAAATGTTGTTTTAGGAGATACGACAATAGTATCCTCACAAGCGGACGTACCGGCAACGGCGGGGATGAATTCATATGGCAGTACAAATCTGAGGCACGTTAGGGCATGCCGACTCGCTGCTGTTGCACTTTTTTCTGCTTCCGATGTTCACAAAGATCGTAGTTCAAACCAGGCTCTCGATGACGTGAACTTTGTCATGCTGCGCGGGTAGTTCGCGATTGCGCCGATGTGAGCCGCCGGCACCTTTGCCGCCATGTTGAATTTGTGGCTCGTTGTTTACATCATGTGGTTTGCGAGCTAGTGCAGCCAGTGTAGCCCAAACCGTGAAGAAAGTAGGCGATCTGCTATCGCGTGGTTGAAAAATTGGTCTCTGGCCAATTTTTTCGCGTCAGCATTGTGCCGTGGTTTTCCGGCCGTTTAGTCAGTGAAGCAAGGGAAATTCCCGTGAGTTTTGCCACGTTCACTCCTTTCGAGGCACGGTGTGAATGGACGTTCCGCTCCACACACGCGACCGTGTGCGCCAGCAAGGGGTACGCCAAGCTTACGAAGCCGATGAATCAAAGTTTTCTCTAAATACGCTATAGGGAACTCTGGCGCTAGTGTCCATGGGAGCTGCAACATCTTGCAATTCAGCGAGCATGGAAACAATGGGTAGTACATGGATTTGTCTAATCTTCGTAGTTTTGCTCTGTTTGGCTTCGCATTGCTTGGAGCTGCTTTGTTACGAGACAACAATCAGCAGTTGCACTTTACCTCTTTTAGGCTCACCAATTCAAGTAGGATCAGAAAGTTCAAAATGGTTTGTTCTTTTATGTCAAACAAAACTAAAACAATACGATAAACAAAGCTACACTAAAACAATACGATAAACAAAGCTATAGTTTCTGCGTCAGCCCATTAAAATTCCCACTACAAGGTCTCCGCATATTCTTGTGGTTTTTGTTTTTAAAAATGTAGTTGTGACTGCTAATTAATTGTAGTAAGTAGTTGGTAATGCTAATTAATTGCATTTTGGGTAGGGACACTGTGCAGTCACCTGTATCAATGGGCAAACCACTACCATGATCATTGTCGCCACTTTATTTTTTTTTGTAAACAATGATGCTGTGACGGCTGCTCCAGTGCGCTGTGTTCGCACAATTTTAGTGTACTACGAATGTTTGAGCAGTTTTTGAGGGCAGGTAATGTTACGAGAGCAGAATATTTGCGCACTCTCATTTAAAAAATTTCTGTAATAAGTGACTGAGGTAAAAACATGTTTAATAGTCGCGAGTTACAAAATGCATTGACTTCTATGGGCGTTTGCCAGTGCTCCGAAAATATTTCGTGGTGGAGTAAATTTCGTTTTTTCAAGGTTTGTTGTTTCAACTATATTTAGGCTTTCCTTTCAGAGAGCAAAGTATCCTTCTCTTTAGGCCAGAGCTTTACTAAATTACGGATGTATGCGAATTTTGATGGTGTTTATTTTCTCCGTGAGCCTTAGTGATTCTGATGATCAAATTACTGTGATTATGTGACTGTAGATTAAGCCATTTTGTCTACATTTGGAATCCAAAGTTGGGGAGCCAATTGAAACTGAAACGAGTAATGTCAGTGACTTTGGCAGGGTTGCAACAATATGGTTGCTTTCTGGCTCAACCTGTAGCGTACAGTTGGCCTTGCAGCACTTTTCTGGGTTTGAATAGAATAGTCTCACTCAAACGTTGATTAGCGCATGTTGCTTCATGAATCATGTGCTTAAAAAATGTTTAGAATCCATCAAGTGCATGCTGAGTTACAAGTATTTGTCTCATGTTTCGCGGGCTTTCCTATCACACCAGCAAGCACACTGAGAGCTGAGGGGGATCCCGAAAAGTGAACATGTGTCCCTTTGTCAGGGCTTGTCATCAGCTTGCGTAAATTCTTTTCTTGTTTTTCTTTGAATGTGTGGCTTATTTTCAGCCTTAATAACTATGCAGCAGATCAGCTACTCGCCATGGATGTGGGTATACATATAACTAAGAAATTCAGTTATACACTCAAGCTTCATTGTTACAAAGTTGAATGTTACATGAAAATAGGTTCAATATACCCAAACATTTTTCATAGAGGTATATTCCTAGCACTGTATTAATTGCAAGAGTATTCTTAATTTACTTTGCTATAACTTTTTCATGGAGAGGAAAATGTTGTAAGCCCATGTGCTCAGATTTAGGTGCACGTTAAACCCCAGGTGGACAAAATCTCCGGAGCCCTCTACTACGACGTCTCTCATATTCTTATATTGGTTTTGGGACGTTAAATGCCACATATAAAAAAATTACCCTTGCTATAACAGATATTCCAACATATCCTAGCTTGCTATATTGAGTTGGAGTGTATAGCATAAGTATTTTTAATGAGGAGAGGGAGTGGTCTTTAGCCCACTTTGAAAATTTACTCCATATTTTAGGCCGGTGCTATAATGTTTTGTGTGTGTGTATTCTTAGGAGCTTTGACTACCGATCCAAAGCGTTTTCTGAACATGCTTAGAAAGTGTTGTAGGGCACCTTTAAAGGGGCCCTAAAACCTTTTTTCAAGTAACCATGGAATGAATTCATTGGAAGAGCTTATTGCCTCACGAATTCAACGCCGCAAAATTTTAAGAATCTGTCCTGCGTGAGTCCAGTTACAAAGGTTTGTCGTGTGCTGCAATTAAATTCTCTCTTCTCTCGTCCCGACGAAAGCGCTGGAAGCTAAGCAGGGAGGGATGGGAGGGCTACAGAAAAACGTCACGCGCGCTTTGTGACCTTGAGCACTCTTTCTTTTTTTTTTCTTCAAATGTGCAACTCTGTCAGTGTGATCACTCGCGCGCACATGGACAAGTAGTGGCTTCCCACAGCGATCTCTGTAACGAGCAAGCATGCCATGTTCAAATCAGCCAATGGCTGATCGACGGGCTTGCTTTGTGTGATTTTCGGGCATATTTTGTGATTTGTCGAGAGAAGAGAAAGCTATTTTTAGCTGACTTTGATACTTTATTGTGAATTCCAGGCCGCGTGCTGCGCTATAATATATGGCTCGCATGTTGTCGGGAGCCTCTGCTACCGATCGGTGGCGTTTTCTGACCATGCTCAAGAAGTGCTGCAAGGCCCCTTTAACAAAAAAGCTCTGTGAAGATAGTAACCAGTAAGCTTATGGGAACAAGATCTCTTGTTTGTGTTGTTTAAAGGGGTCCTCCAACACTATTCAACCGCCCATGTTTTATTCGTGGGTTGTGTAGACGGAAGTACAGACCGACTAATGCAGCAAAAACGGCAGTGATAACAACGTGCAGTCTGAAGTTATTCGACTTGGAAAATTGGACTTGAATTTGAAAAAAAATTGCCGACCCTCAACTCAATTTTTGTGGGGTAACTTGACCACATTTGACTCGCCCGTCACGTCGGAGGGCTGCCCCAATGAAGTAAGCCAGAAGTGCCTGCATAGAGGAAGTTCGCACCTCATTGTTGTTTGCTTTTTTTCTAAGTAATGTTTACCTTGTTGCCGCAGTAACAAACATGGTGCCTGATGCCTCGCTTGCCAGAACGTGAGCGGTAGCTACTGTGTCGAAGCAAGACATTTTCTTCTGTTTTTTACAACATTCCGAGTCACTCCCTAAGGATCTTGTTGAACAACTGGGACAGTTAAGTACTATTTACCCTTCGCATGTTGTTCGGTGAGCCACCTTACGAACAACAATGGTGCCCTGCACCCCTTCAACAGCACACAGCTCGCAAGAAGAGGGAAGAAAGAGAGAGGGGTCTTTCATATGGACATCTGACCTGTGCAAGCCAAAAATCCAATGACGTAATGGCAGCCAGCATCTCTGTCATGCTTTGTAGTCGCAGTGATCTTTCTTATTGTGGCCCCGTCTTTTCATGGTTCAAAAGCACAGAGAAGAAAAATGAAACAGATTAGTAACCTCAGTTTTGATTCTCAAAACAGTTGTGCACATTTGAGATGTTGTTAATCATTGATGCAGGAGCCATTCATTGAATCAACAGTGACACTTCTGGTGGTGTACTCAGGGGTGATTTATTTGTGGTGTACCAGTGGTAGATAGAAGAGTTTCTCCTTTTGGCTTTCTGGCTTGCTTATTTATTAAATTGTATCACTTTTTTATGGTCATATTGTTTGGTAAGTGGGTGGGATTTAATAAAATGTGTCCGCGGCATTCCCTCCAATCCTCGCATTCAGTTGTCCTCATAGTGTTGCATGCGCTTCTGGTGCTGGCACCCACTGGAGGCTCCAACCAAGGTTTCATTATCTACGATTCAAAAGTGAGCTTTGGCACTCGAGCCATTTCATTAGATACAAAGTAAACACGCGAGGAACATAATTAACGAGCTGTATGCGTTTTTTTACTATTGCTGTTCATAAAGCGCTGAGGTGCCATCACAGACATTTCTGTGATATTTTTTTGTTCAAATATGTACAAGCTAATCTGTGTTAATCATATCACCTTCAGTCATTTTAAAACAAGGCGCTATGGCTCTCTATTTCATCCTTAGCTTTCTCTACTAGGTTAGTTTAACTGTGTGTGATATTTATAATTATGTGTTTTTTGTAGTTTTATTATGCTTGAATAGTGTGCAGAAAATCGTGCTTTTATCTCCTATTTTGTCATGGACAACTACCATAGTGTGCAGAAAATCGTGCTTTTATCTCCTATTTTGTCATGGACACGGTAGTTGTCTTGAAATCGTTTCTAGTGACACATGCTTCAAAATGCATTTTTGCCTGCTCCAAAACAACCTAAGGCAGTAGCATCACAGGGGGTGGCATTTTGCCTCTTACATGAAAATTCTTTCATGGAGTGGTGATTTTCGGCAAGACATGAATGGCTTCTTGAAAATATGAAGGAGAAGTTTCTTGTTTACGTAACAGACACGATGGTAGACCTATTTGAAGTTTTAACATCAGGTGGAATGAAGACCTGGAGAGGAAAAAGGAGGAGCAGTTGGATTTATCGGGTATTGAAAGAAGAGTACTGTGGCCCTTGTGAAAGAGCTTGAATCGCAGAAACTCGTGGAAGGTTCTCAGCTTCAGGTCTCCCCATGCTGCAGGAAAGGATTGAATCTTAAAACAGTCAAACCATTGCCGATGCAAATGAATCAACTTTTCTGCTTGTAGATAAAAATTTATTCTATTTTAGTAGTGTAATAATGGTTTGCAGTCTGCGCAAGTGCTCCATGTCATTTTTTTTATCACTTGGGGGTTTGTTTTCAGTGCAAATAGTTTTCTAAGCAGTCTTGCCGATCCTGGCTTTAAATCATTGGGGAAAACCTGGAGAAGTTTGGGAATTAGGAGAAATTAAATGGGTAGACGGTTCGGTGCGCACAATAACTGTCTCTCGAAGAGGACACCGCAGCCAATGCCCACACGGGGAAAGGGGATTAACAGGGGACAGAGAAGTAAAGACAAACCAATGCAATGCAACAACGCCGGCTTAACACCTTAGCAGGAAATAGTGACAGAAACTTGTTCAAATGCGGCTGAAAGGTGGTCAACATTTGCTTGAAAAATTGAACTTGGTAGCTTTGGCACGATACGGGGCTCAATGTACTAATAAGATGCATCTATGTGTGGTTGCGGCGATGGCGTAGTGGTTAGAGCATCCGCCTCACATGCAAGAGGTCCGTGGTTCAAATCCCGGTACCGCTCAGTTCCCAACCGGATAAAAAAAAATCCGCGTGTTGATGGAACTGCACTAAGAGGCCTGGGGTGCGGCCTCACCGGCAAACACCGCCGAGAACGCACTCCCTCACCAGAGAAGGATTGGCCACCCTGGTGCAGTATCTGGCCACCCCCTCCCGTAGGCATTCGTCAATTAACTCACGGCCCTCAGTCCCCACCAGCTGCGGAGCAACTGACCACGGCGGCGGTCAGATCTGCAAAGCAGCAGAGGGTGCTAGGAATCTCTGGATACGGACAGGCCGCCATTGGAACCTGAACTTGGCAACGTTTAACGCTAGAACCTTGTCTAGTGAGGGAAGTCTAGCTGTACTATTCGAGGAGCTAGAGGGTGTTAAATGGGATATAATAGGGCTGAGTGAGGTTAGGAGGACAGATGAGGCCTATACGGTGCTACAGAATGGGCACGTCCTTTGCTACAGGGGCCTGGCAGACAGAAGAGAACTGGGAGTGGGGTTCCTAATTCACAGAAACATAGCTGGAAACATAGAGGAATATTATAGCATTAATGAAAGGGTGGTAGGTATCGTAATTAAATTGAATAAAAGATACAAGATGATGGTAGTACAGGCTTACGCGCCTACATCCAGCCATGATGACGCTTCAGTTGAAAGCTTCTATGAAGACGTGGAATCGGCAATGAGTAAGGTAAAAACACAGTATACCATAGTAATGGGCGACTTTAATGCAAAGGTAGGGAAGAAGCAGGCTGGAGACCAGGCAGTAGGAGATTATGGCATCGCTACTAGAAACGCCAGAGGAGAGCTACTAGTAGAATTCGCAGAACGCAATAATTTACGGATTTTGAATACCTTCTACCGAAAACGAGAAAACCGCAAGTGGACATGGAGGAGCCCTAATGGCGAAAATAAGAACGAAATAGACTTTATAATGAGTGCACACCCTGGAATCGTGCAGGATGTGGAAGTGATTGGCAAGGTACGATGCAGTGACCATAGAATGGTACGGTCTCGAATTCGCCTAGACTTGAAGAAGGAACGACAGAAACTGATACGCAAGAAGCCAATCAATCAGCTAGCACTGAGAGGGAAAGTACAGGAATTCAGAGTGTCGCTGCAGAACAGGTACTCGACTCTTAGTGAGGAAACCAACCTTAGCGTAGATACAATGAATGATAATCTGACGAGTATCATTACGGAGTGCGCAGTGAAAGTTGGAGGCAGGGTAGTTAGACAGGACACTGGCAAGCTTTCCCAGGAAACGAAGAACCTAATTAAGAAGCGTCAAATCATGAAAGTGTCAAGTACAACAGACAAAATAGAACTGGCAGAGCTTTCGAAGTTGATTAATAGACGTAAGGTATGCGATGTAAGAAGGTATAACATGGAGAGAATTGAACACGCTCTGAAAAACGGAGGAAGCGTCAAAGCATTGAAGAGGAAACTTGGGATAGGCAAAAGTCGGATGTATGCACTAAGGGACAAAGAAGGCAAAATAACTACCAATATGGATAGGATAGTTAAAATAGCGGAGGAGTTTTACAGAGATCTGTACAGTAGCCGAGACAACCACGACGTTAATACTATAAGAACTAGCAGTAACCCAGATTACACCCCACCAGTAATGATAGAAGAAGTCAGAAAAGCTTTGGAGAGCATGCAAAGGGGCAAAGCTGCTGGTGAGGATCAGGTAACATCAGATCTGCTGAAAGATGGAGGACAGATTGTGTTAGAAAAACTAGCCACCCTGTTTACGAGGTGTCTCCTGACTGGAAGAGTACCAGAGTCTTGGAAGAACGCTAACATCATCTTAATACATAAGAAAGGAGATGACAAGGACTTGAAGAATTACAGGCCGATCAGCTTGCTCTCTGTAGTATACAAGCTATTTACAAAGGTAATTGCTAACAGAGTAAAGAAAACATTAGAATTCAGTCAACCAAAGGAACAAGCAGGATTTCGAACAGGCTACTCAACAATTGACCACATTCATACTATCAATCAGGTAATAGAGAAATGCTCAGAGTATAACCAACCACTATACATAGCCTTCATAGATTACGAGAAGGCGTTTGATTCAGTAGAAATATCAGCCGTCATGCAAACACTGCGGAATCAGGGCGTAGATGAAGTATATATAAACATTCTGGAAGAAATCTACAGGGGATCAACTGCTACCATAGTGCTTCATAAAGAAAGCAACAGAATACCAATCAAGAAGGGTGTAAGACAGGGGGACACAATTTCCCCAATGCTATTTACCGCGTGCTTACAGGAGGTTTTCAGAAGCCTAGATTGGGAACAGTTAGGGATAAGAGTCAATGGAGAATACCTTAGTAACCTGCGCTTCGCCGATGACATTGCATTGCTGAGTAACTCGGGGGACGAATTGCAACTCATGATTACGGAGTTAGACAAGGAGAGCAAAAATGTGGGTCTTAAAATTAATCTGCAGAAAACGAAAGTAATGTACAACAACCTCGGCAAGGAGCAGCGCTTCGAGATAGGTAATAGTGCACTTGAAGTTGTAAAAGACTATGTCTACTTAGGGCAGGTAATAACCGCAGAGCCGAACCACGAGATTGAAGTAACTAGAAGAATAAGAATGGGGTGGAGCACATTCGGCAAGCACTCTCAAATTATGACAGGTAGATTGCCACTATCCCTCAAGAGGAAGGTATATAACAGCTGTATCTTGCCGGTACTTAGCTACGGAGCAGAAACCTGGAGACTTACAAAGAGGGTTCAGCTTAAATTGAGGACGACGCAGCGAGCAATGGAAAGAAAAATGGTAGGTGTAACCTTAAGAGACAAGAAGAGAGCAGAGTGGATTAGGGAACAAACGGGGGTTAAGGATATCATAGCTGAAATCAAGAAGAAGAAATGGACATGGGCAGGGCATGTAGCGCGTAGACAGGATAACCGCTGGTCATTAAGGGTAACTGACTGGATTCCCAGAGAAGGGAAGCGGGTTAGGGGGAGACAGAAGGTTAGGTGGGCAGATGAGATTAAGAAGTTTGCGGGTATAAATTGGCAGCAGCAAGCACAGGACCGGGTTAACTGGCGGAACATGGGAGAGGCCTTTGTCCTGCAGTGGACGTAGTCAGGCTGATAATGAATGAATGAATGAATGAATGAAGTTGCACCGAAGGAGGAAACAAATGCGTCGTTTAACACTGTATATGACTGGATCAGCGTAATTTATTTATTTATTTATTATACATCGAAGGCCCCAGTCGGGGTATTACATGAGGGATGGGCATAATTAGCAACATATTAATGATTCAATCACAATCTTGAATACATGTGGGTCGGAGTGGTGCATGGCGAAGGCAGGCAAGTTGTTCCAGTCCCGGGCGGTTGCAACAAAAAAGGAGCGAAGGTGGGCAGTAGTTTGTGCTGGCGGTGGATAAAAGGCTCGGGGATGGTTTGTACGGCTGGATAATCGATGAGCAGGCAAGATGGCTGGAACGTTGAAAGGAGCGTGATAAAATTTGTGAAAAAGACAGAGCTGAGATATATGACGAGGTGATTCAAGGTTGTTGAGGTGGCCACGAGTTTTAAGTTCGGAAACGATGGAATGATAAGAGTACATGGAGTAGATGAACCGGGCTGCGCGATTTTGTACAGATTCGAGAAGGTTAGATAGATTAGATTGATGAGGGTCCCAAACCGAGCATGCGTACTCCAATTCAGGGCGAACAAATGTGGTGTAAGCTAACAACTTCACTGATGAGGGAGCAAGTTTTAAATTCCTGCGAAGAAAACCCAGCGCACGATTAGCGGAGGATGCTACGTTGTTAACGTGAGTGGACCAGGTGAGGTTGCTTGAGAATGTTACGCCGAGCTATTTATAGGATTCTGCTGTTAAGAGTGTAGAGCCCGAAATGGTGTAAGTCGCTTGCTGATAATGTTGCCTACGGTGAAATGATATTAGCGATGTCTTATTTACGTTTAAAGACATTAGCCAGTCGTTACACCAAGGATTCAATAAGGTTAAGGTCGTTTTGAAGTATAGCAATATCGGTAGGGTTTTTTATTGGACGGTACACGAAGCAATCATCTGCAAACAAGCGAATATTTGATGAAATGTTAGCTGGGAGGTCATTTATATAAATTAAGAAAAGTAAGGGTCCGAGTACTGTACCCTGTGGGACGCCAGAGATTACGGGAAGATGGTTAGATGAATGGTTGTTAGCGTACACAAATTGTTGCCGATTAGTCAGAAAACTATGAATCCAGTTGAACGTCGATGTAATAATGTTTAAGCAAGAAAGCTTGAGGAGTAGCCGTTGATGCGGAACTTTGTCAAATGCTTTTTCAAAGTCTAGAAAGAGGGCATCGGTGGGTATATTTAGGTCAACGCTAGAACTGATGTCATTGTAGAATGAAGCAAGTTGTGTGTCGCAGGATAATCCTGAGCAAAACCCATGCTTACTATGATGAAAGAAGTTGTGGCGGTGTTCACAGTGTTCACAGTGGAATCATAGTGTTATCGCTATGAGATAACTGTATGGATCGTGATGTTGAACTGCCTATAATGCTCTAAAATTTTCGCGGGTTATTTTGCAGTACAAACGGCAAAGTACCATCGAGAAACGACTCCTTGGCACACTGAATCGCCCAGGTATACTCTTTGTGAACTTGCTGATATGCTATCCGGTGGTCAGCTTGCTAAGTTCTTTCCGAACGACGGAAGATTCCTTTTTTTATTTGACAGGTGCTCTAAGGAAGAGTTGAACTATGGTGACCGGCAATAAAAGATGATTTTCCTTCTAGGAATATATCGCTCGATCAGATATAAAACTTCCTCTTTATACACGATCCAATTTTCCTCTACAAAGCGGATATCAAAGCTGCTTAAATAGTTTGGTGTCAATTACTCTAATTCAGCTATTATTGAAATTTTATCAGTTCCATTTTAGTCTCATATTCATTTATGTTTTTAGTTTGTTTTTTGTGTTGCCTTTTTAAGGTAAAGTGAATCAGTGAATGATCACTTAGTCCGGGAACGTATGTTAGCTCAGAAACTCACTCTAGAAATGTAGTGAATAATAAATCAAGAATACTCGAAGATGTAGCAGTTTTACGAGTCGATTTGTGTACGAGTTGAGTAAGAAGAAAACCATCGCAACTACTAAGGAATTGAATGCATTTTGATGAAACGATTTTTTACGCTATTGGAATCTTAACCCTATAGTATTTCAGGAAAGTTGAAGTCGCCTAAAGTAAATACAAAAGAACCGAGGAACCTCAATGCAAGACTATTGAGGACATCGTGAAAATCATTACAAAAGGAAGGTGAGAAACCTGCGGGACGGTACAATGGACAGAATATAAATTCACGATTTGCAATAGATACGTTTACGCAAATCAGTTCCAACGAAGATACAATAGAAACAGTTGACTACATGAGCATATAGGAAACAGTAATGAGAGCACCGCCCCGAGAACGGACATCATTGTCCTAGCGGTATATATTGTAATTCTTTTCGCACTGAAATATTTCAGGGTCTTTTATTTTAGCAGAAAGCCAATTCTCAGTTATCACAGATATATAATCAGAGCGAAAATGAACGGCTGATGATAACACGACGCGTTTGTCAAGAACGCTTCGTGCATTTGTAAACAGCAGCGATAAATTCTTTCTGTGTCTCTTAGTGTTACTCAGCTATGAAGAAGTTTAAGCTGCTCCGCAATTACCCCGCGCGTGCGTCTTAACGGCCGGTTCTATTTAGTACACCGACTCGGTGACTGCGCAGTGTAGCATTTGTTATTCAAGAGAAGTTAATTATATCTCAGTAACCCGGAATGGCCCTTGGACTTACAAGAAACTTCAAGTAACTTCGCACGTGACTGACATGTCGATCTACAAAAGTCTTCCCCGACTGTTGTGCCAGAGGTTTTCATTTTAGTTCTCTGGAAAAGTATCTCTTCTTTCTGCTTCGTTGAAGAGAACTAAACAATAATAGGCTCGGTTTTTTCTGGCATTACAAATGCCTAGTCTGTGTGCTCTAGAAGTAGCGTCATCAGATATTTGCAGGTTAAGCTGTTTTGTGAGCAATTCACGCACACAGCTGTCATACTGGGCCCCCGTTTCAGCTGAGTTGTCAGGGATGCTATAAAACAAAAGATGATTATGTCTGGAACGACCTTCTATATCGTCCAGACAGGATTGGATGGATGCGTTTTGGCCTCGAACCCCTTCTGACACTATGTTTGACATTGTCGTCTGAGATATGTTGCACTCAATATTCTAAACGATGGCTTCCAGAGCAGTCAGCCTATTAGTCACGTCGCTAACTTTGAGTGCAAGTCAAGTTGCGGTAAGTGTAAAGCCTGTGATAGCGTTGACCATTCGATTTCGCTTATAACTCTGATGACTTTACACTTACCACAATACATGAAGGCGTGGTTAGCAGAGATTTTCATCTCGCGGGAATTTCATTTTGTCAAGGATGGCTACTCGTCATCTAGATACAAACAGAGTCGCAGTGCTCCCCAACGAGCCGTCCCATCATCTCTTCGATTTTTATATTATTGAGTTCTATACTGACCTGTCAGGATATGTATGTCTATGTGTATGCTGATGATATAGCCTTCTTTATTATTGACAATAATATTTATGCTCTACAGCAAATATTACAATTAAACTTGAACATGCTAGAAAGAAGGCTGTAGTCAATTTCAATGGCTTTATATGTAAATGAGGGGACTCTCTTGGCGTTTCCTACAGCCGGTTCCGCTTCAATTGCCATTGCATATAATCAGGAACCCATTCCGCCATTAGACTTCCTTAAAAACTTGGCTGTATTGCACAATGAAAAACTTCACTGGAGTCCACATATATGATACATCGCGGCTAAGGCTCAACGGGCTTTAGGCTTACTGCGAAGAATGAGTAAGCGCATGTTTGGCGTACGAAGAGACTCCATGTTAATGTTATACAAAATGTATATGCCCCCCAAAATTAAAATATGGACGTGTCTTTTTTTTTCAGCAGAACCTGCGTACAGAACAAAGCCTTTGGTTCTGTTGGAGCGGGAAGCTCTGCGCTTGTGTCTGGGGCTCCCTAGGTTAGCAGCAAATAAGGTTCTGTATCAAGAAGCGCGTCTGCCTACATTGTTCTGTCGATTCTGCTTGTTAACAGTACAGACATTTCCAAAATTATACAGCTTACCAGTGAGAAGAGCTGAATATGTTTTCATCAGAGACCCAGATTAGTTCTTTCTTGCTCATTGGCCTCGTTTTTATACACCGCAGATAATATATCTACAAAGGAAACAGGCAAGTATAAATGTCAACATTATTGAGGTAATTGCATCTGATAACTCAAGCCAGACTCTTAGTATAGATTATGATGAGATCTTTCCCCCACAATTTAAATTTAAATCCCGCACGCTCTTAAAAACGTGTTAGTAGATTTCCTGCAGCATACACAGACACGTAACATAGTTGCTACAGATGCTTCCGTCGATGAAGAAAGGCAGGCGTACGAATAGCCTCCCGATTACTTGGCTGGTCATTTGCCGTGAAGCTCCTCGATTTCACTCTGGTTTTTGAAGTGGAGCTAATGACAGTCATCATGGCACTGCGAAAACTTCCGTTGAAAGAGAACAGCACAGTAATAATTACTGATTTGCTCTGGATATGCACAGCTGTTCAAACTTCTCGTACCTCTCGCTTTATCTCGACGTTGCGATCTTTAGTCCCGTCTCAACTGAAGTATCCGAAATTGGTATGGGTCCCAGGTGACTGTGGGTTAACGTTAAATTAAATCACCGACACTTCAGCCCGCTCATCGCTAGATCTCTCTATAGCTATTCCTTCGCAAAGCGCGTAAGGCGCGACTGCGTGCTTCCCAATTAGGACTATCCGGAAGTAATGACAATCCAGTCTTTGTCAATGAACATCTTACCATTGCCAATTAAAAGCTGTTTAGTAAAGCGCTTGTTCTAAAAAAGGAAAAGAAATGGCGGTTCCTTTTAACAGAGAATTGTCATATCAAGGCCCGCAAGACAGAGGACAGCAGGGTATTTTGGATTATTACGGAATCTGATATCAACTTATTCACGTGACGTTGACAAATTCGGTTCGCTTTTCCCACCTCATAGCTTTCGTCGTGTATCATCATGTCGTTGCTTCCTTTCGAGGAAACTAAATCCCTCCTTGCTAATTCTACTTGTTCATTGCTGCACATCAATGCGCGTGGTTTGCCAAAAAACTACGATAACATTATTGGATTCACTGACTTACTCTGTCATTCCTTTTCATTTTTATGTATTACTGAAACATGGCTAGGATCTTGTGATCGCAATCTGTATGGATTTCGATCGTTTAACTCTGAATATTGTCACCGCGATTCGGGTCGCTACAGCGGCTCGGCCATATTTATATCGCCCGAGATAAAGTACAAGCGCAGGACTGACCTATCTTTGAATATTCCAAACTGTGAATCTGTATGAATTGAGGCTGCCTTCCCCTCCTCTGTTTCTCTAATTAAAGTGATCATTGCATGCATTTACCGCTCTCCATCTTCGTCTATTCCGCATTTTTTACATAATTTAGCTGCTGTACTCGACATTATCACCGCAGAAAATAAGCATGTTGTTTTGGTTTGTGATATCAACATTAACCTAATGGATACAGATAACAACAGCACCATAGCATATAGTGATTGTTTTCTTGGCTTCGGGCTTGAATCCTTAATTTCATCCCCTTACACGATTTTCACCCACTGGAACAAGCACGCTCATTGACCACGTATTAAGCAATTTTTCGCCAACCCCTAGCGCAGGAGTCATTGATGTGAGCATCACTGATCATCATCCTGTCTTTGTAACTTTCCCCGTAAATCTATCTCGCCTTAGCACGTGCCATTTCACGTCAACCTTCGATCAGGAAAACTTTACCAAAGCAGTTCAAGGCTCTGAGTGGTCTTCCATTAGCACCTTAGAAAGTCCTGAAGAAGCACTAGGCAACTTCTGCTCCCTATTTCTTAAAGCTGTGCATGCAAACACTAAAACTGTTAAATGCAAGAAAATATATAGGCTTCAACGTAATCCCTGGTTAACTCAAGGCTTGTTAACTAGTATGCGGAAAAAAGATAATCTCTACAGGAAAACAAAAAAAACAGCCATTTATTGTGAATTTGAGACTTAGGTATAAAAAATATTGTAAGATGTTGAATAAACAGCTAAAAAAATCAAAACGACTTTATTATGAAAAAACTCTGTAAAGCAAGAAATGACCCAAAGAAAAAAATGGAAACTTTTCAATCACTTTTTAATCAGACCTCAGGTTAGTAATGTAATTGATAAAATTAGGTATAAACAGCAAATCTGTACTGAGTACTCTGACATAGCCGATATTTTAGTGATTACTTTTATGAAGTATACAATGATAGGGCGAAAGTATCCTCGTACACCCTTACCCGCTGTATCCATTCATTGTTTCTATTTCCTGTTACCACTGACGAAGTATATTCTACAATCCTGAGTCTAAAAAACTGTAGCGGTGGACTAGACAATGTATCGGCGTTTCATTTAAACCTTGCTGCACCAGACATCTCAAAAGTCTTAAGCAATATAATTAATGTCATTTTTAAACATGGTATATTTCCGAGCTCACTGAAAAAAGCCAAGTTAATACCAGTACACAAAAAAGGTGATACGACAGATGTCCGTAACTACCGCCCTATTTCTATTTTGTCTTCCATCAGCAAACTTATTGAAAAATTATTTGTGAAACGTATTAACAAGTACCTCAATAAATTTAAGCTGCTAAAGCCTTGTCAATTTGGTTTCCGGGCTTGCAGTTCTACGAATTTAGGATTACTATCATTAACAGATTTCTCGAAAACGTCCATCGACAACGGTAATTTCACAGGGTCTGTATTTCTTGATTTCACGAAAGCCTTTGATACCATTAGCCATAATATTTTATTTAGCAAATTAGAGCCCTTGGGTATCACTGGCCCATCCTTGACCTTCATAAAAAACTACCTTCTTGATCATGAACAATCAGTCTGCATTGGGGGCGTTATATTTAATGTTAAAATAATTATTCAAGGGGTCCCACAGGGTTCTATTCTTAGACCCTTACTGTTTTGTATCTATATTAATGATTTGCCTGACTGCCTTGGAGATTATAAAGTTATTCTTTACGCTGATAATACGATCATTTCCATCTCGCATAAATCATTACCTACTCTGATCAATATGTTGATCAAAGAACTGACTAATGTCGTTGAATTGTGTCACTTAAACAACTTAATTTTAAACCCGCTTAAAACTCAGTTCATGGTTTTTAAAACTTCACAAAAAATGCTACCTTTCATTCCACAAGTTTTCATTGACAATCATTTCATTCCTGCGTCTAACTGCGTGTGTTTTCTGGGCGTAAAATTAGACCTTCAATTAAAGTTCACCAATCATATTCTTTACGTCAAACAAAAAACAGCATTTGGTATAAGATCACTCTTCAAATCTCGTCCTTTTTTTCACTTGAAGCCTTATTGTCTTTATACTTTGCCTTCATACATAGTAACATCACCTATGGCATTACATCATGGGGAAATACATATAACATTCATATTTCGTCTGTACAGCACATTCAGAATCAGGCCATTCGCATTATTACCAACAGTTCATCTTATTCTAATGCTAACCCACTCCTTCAGGCTAACTGCATTCTTACTGTGTCTGGCTTATTTAATTTTCACTTAATCATATTGTTATATAAACAACTTAACAAACAGCTTGTGTTTGATTTAATCGATGCTAGTTTACTCACTAACACCAATAGCACTAGATTCGCCCACAGTCACAACTTCCTTTTACCTAAATGTAACACCAATTATGGCAAAATGACGTCCGCCTTCGCGGTCATTAAATTGTGGAATAACCTGCCCTATACACTAAAATCATCGTCATCTTTTCATGCATTCAAACGTGATCTTAAAAACTTCATCTTGCATAACTAGGTTGACAACGATGATTACTTAATGATTCTTATGTATCCGGGCATAAAATTGGAAAGACTTTGCAAATTTAGATTATTGCTTGATGGCGTGATTATGTTTTACTTGTATAACTTATTACTATTGTTCTTGTGTCGCATTCTGACTGCCTTTTTTGTTTCCTTGATGTTATTTTATGTAACTTCATTGTTTACTTTTCACATGTGTTGCGTATTTTACGTGCTGTTATAATTATTAATTTTATTGTTATTGTTAACCAAGGGTCCCACTGCAGTCGCTTGACTTTGGGACCCTCTTCTGCATACTACATTCTACAAATTTTGTATTTTGAATGAAGGAATAAACTGAATAAACTGATAGCTCAGGGTATCCAGGTGGTAGAATACTTAACCGCAATCAGGTTTAGAACATTAGCTATTCACACAGATAGGATGAAATCAATAACCGCGTGGAAGAAATATAATCACATAAATATCCATGGAAATCGCAGTGGAGCCATTCTCGACAGTCAGAATTGGCGATCACCAGATTTCGATGTCCTGTCCCCCCATTTAACCTTTACTGGTACAGGGCTGGTCAGACCACATCATCACTCTGTCAGTTCTGTGGAGAGCTGGAAAAAATTGCTCGTTACTTTTTTTTCATTTTTTAAGATACTCTCGTTTTAGAACTCGACTTCTAAATACCCCTTTTGCAAAAGTAGGCTTGGCCTTATTGGAGGAAAATTTTTTAAGCTTCGGTGCCTCAGGCTTGGGATACTGCCCCAGGGATGCCTTCGATGCCGCGTGTCCTTTCATTAGAACTACTTAAAGAGTACCATTTTGATCTTGTAGTTCAAATTATTTGTCATTTTATTAAGTTAAAACCTAAGTTTTCAAACTTTTTCCCATCAGGTTATTACGGCAGCCTGGAATACAAGCTCAAAAGCATAATACTTGTAGTTAAATTGAATATTTTACGTATTATTGCCATTGCTTTTCTTTAAACCCGATTTTTGTTCATAGCTTACTAAAAATAACATTAAACAATCTCAACATTGCATTTTGGCTGATCCTCCAAAGTTGATACGTACCATTTAAAAAGGGAGTTTGGCTTGTGTGGCATTTTGTAAACTGTGTGGCGTTCGAGTATAGCCTATCTATCTATCTATCTATCTATCTATCTATCTATCTATCTATCTATCTATTTATTTATGTATGTATGTATCTATCTATCTATCTATCTATCCATCCGCCTACGGCTTTTAGCTCTCTTGGCCGTTTCGATAAAGGTATCGATACAAAACTTGGTATGGCATATACAACTTACATATCAACTTACATATCATGATCCGGCAGCTCTTGCAATGATTTCGTTCACATGACATGTTGCAAACGTGGTGTGGTGAGACAATATTGCATGGCGAACACAAGCGATAGACCATAACACTAAAATCATTACATGGTGTCATGTAACAACATAACTACATGCCACGCTCGTGATGCACTCGCGGCCGTTTTGCTTGCACGACATATTCCAAACTTGGTATTGCGGTACGTGAATGGATTACGAAGGTGTGTGACTGATGCGAACATGATAATTATAAGATGGGTGTCATGTAACAACATGACTACATGCGACGCCCAAGATGCGCTGGCAGGCCATTTCGCTAGCTTCACTTATACCTAATCTGTTATTACGGGTCGTGAATGGATGACGAAGGTATGATACTAGCGCAAACATGATAAACATAAGAAGCCTGTCATGTAACAACATGACTGCATGCTGCGCTCCTGATGGGCTCGCGACCTTTCGCTTGCTTCACATGTACCAAACTCGGTATTACGCGAAGCGAACGGACGACATATGTAAATGACACATGCGAACACAATAATCATGACATGCGTGTCCTGTAACAACATGACTACATGCCCCACTGATGATGCGCTCGTGGCCGTCTCGCTAGCTTCACATGTGCCAAGTTTAGTAATTTGTGATGCCAATAGATGACGAAAATATGTGACTGCTGCAAACATGGTAATCATGAGATGCGTGTCATGTGAGAAGACGTCTACATTCCACAAGCAAGGTGCCAATGCATTTCGACGTGAAGCGGTGAGCATGCTCGTCAGCGTTCATTTCGTCGCGTCGCGCCGGCGTTGCCACTCCTGGCACCGGTCCTGTCATATTCTCGCAGGCGCGCGCCGCGCTGCATTGCTTTGACGCAGGCACGCTTCAGCGCATCCGGCGTCCCTCCGTCACAAGAAGAGGGACATGCAGTGTTGTCTGGGTAACTCATTGGCGCTAAATGCAGCATGTCGCATTTCTCACCGGTTGCTATCGGGCCGCGCCGGCAGACGCTGGTAGTGCCGGTCGCGTCTAGCGTCAGACCATAAAGTGCTCGTGTTTTACTAACGTAGCGTCACTGTGCTCTGTGTGCGCGCCTGTCAAAGCTACGATGCACTATATTCGGCCCTTTGTGGTGCACTTACAGCCATTTTTCTTGCTCCACATATACCAACTTTCGTGACGTGAATGGATGCGAATTATATGACTGGTCCAAACATGATAATCCTGACACGCATATCATGTAAGAACATGACAGCGTACCACGCTTATAGCGTCCTCGCAGCCGTTTCTCTAGCTCCGCATATACTAAATTTGGTATCAATTCACGTGAATAGATGACGAAGGTAAACGACACATCCAAACATGATAAGCATGACACGGGAATCATGTACGGCATCATTTACCCCCCCCACCCTCATAAGGTTCTGCTGACTTCGAAGTGACATATAAACATTTCTCATTCGTGCTTCGCATATCATCGATTCCCACTGTACGTGGGATCTGGCCTTTTTTTTCTGCGTTGTGAATAGGGCGCTTCAGATTAAAAGGCGCAGGCAGCTGCCAGAATACAATCGTAGCAATGTAACAAAAAATAAACAAACGGTATAAACATAATTAGCAATTCTCACTTCGACTTTTCTGAAGGTTGGGTAGAGTGGGTTTTGCAAGATAACGTGCGCTTGTGGCCTTTAATGAAAATCCGTCTTGCTCTTGGCTTCATGCTGTTGTGCCCTTTTCGGCCCACGGGACGGCTTTGCGCTCTCCTCCCATAGTGGAGTACCTAGTACTTTAATTTTTTACCCACTTTTGCTTACGACACAATGGAGTAATGATGTGGCCACAGTGCAGTCATTTTGCAGTGTAGTATTTCGTACTCTAAACATAGAGGAAGAAAAAATGGCAGCATGTCTACGGGGCGAATGATGGAGAGTAGGGCGAAGCTGGCTCCGCATGCCTCTGCCGCGCCGCTTCGGCCTCCCGTTGTCGTACTGCAGGGTCCTTGCGGCGCCACCTCGCAGTTTCACGGCACACTTTCGCATTTCGCGCCCACACGTCGGTGTCCCTTCTTCGAGTTAAGCAGCCTTGTTCATTCTCCGTCACCAAGCCTCTAAATGGTGGTAGTGGTAGTGGTTAGGTTAAAAAGGAAAAAAAGGACTTTTTTTGCAGCCCTTAAGGGAGCACGGCGCAGCGTCTTGTCGGGGGATAGGAGAAGTTGAATAAATAGTAATAAAGTAGAAGGTAGAGATAGAAGCAGTCATAAGGTCGCAACACAGGGGCGAAGGAGCCACTGCCAAAGCAACAGCAGCCACCAGTAGCGGACACGAGTTCTATGGAGTGTTTCGATGGAAGGAGCGCACTTCTGGCCCAGCACCAGGGCACTTACTTGAACTGGGTGGTTCCGGTTTGTCTGCTGAGTGCTGCCAGACACAGCGCGCATGTGTGTTCCGGGGAAAGTGGGTCTACAACCCACTTACAGCCCACTTACAACCCACTTACACTTACTGCTCACAAGTGAGAAGGGAGGTGATTAGGGCATCCCGCGGGTCATGTGTAGGCTTAGCGGGCAGGGTAGGGGATGGGTTCATTGGAGATGGGCTCACCGGTGGCAGGATGGCTCGGCGCAGTGCCGGAATGGGCCACTGCAGGTCTGGTTCCTTGGTGAGGCTCTCAGGAAGGTTGGCCCTAACCACAGCAGCATAGGAGCGAACCTCTCGGTGCTCCTCTTGTGCTGCGGCCTTGACCACCCGTCTCGCGAGGGGCATTGGTGCCGTGGCCTGCAGCATGGCCACTTCCCGCTCCTTCTGCCAGCGAGGGCAGGTGGGCGTGTCCGCAGAATGCCATCCTTCGCAGTTGACTCAGTGGGGGCGTCAGGTAGTTGTGGCCGAATGTTCACAGGCGCATCTGATGCAGGCGCCGGCATGCGAGCATACCATGCCTCGGAGACGTGCCCGAAGTGCCCGCATTGACGGCACTGTAGCGGACGCGGCCTGGCGTGCCGCACCCGCAGCTCCAGGCCGCAGAGGGTGACCTGGTCCGTCGATTGGCTACTGGCGAACCGCAACCGCACCATCTGCCCTTCCTTGTTTGCCGCCAGGACTGAAACTGTCGAAGCGAGTCCCGCGGTTAGTTCCGAGTTGGTGAGGCCGCCGTCCACGCCATGAAGAAAGCCAACTCTGCTGCGACGATCCGCAGGCTTCCTGGCAGTGACAGGAACGCTGCTAAGGTCTTTGATAATCAGGAGCTCGGACAGGCACGCTGGCATTGCCGCGTCTGCAGCCACAATTTTTCGATGGTGGTTAACGTGCACCGCCATCAAACCGGGCTGCTTAGTGAGTGCCACCACAAGTGTCAATCGCGGCCATCCCATGAACGAGTGGCCAGGGGCGGAGGGACTGCATGCTGGCTGAGGCCTTCAGTTCCCTTGCTCACCACTGGGCTGCCTTCGAGACGACCGTCACGTAGTTGTCCTCGACAGGTGGAGGGCCCGGGAGAGGGCGTGGCACAACGACCGAGGTGTTGCGTCGCCGCTGTGCTGCAGGGGCCTCGGATTGGCTGAATGGTAAATCGTAGGACAGCCGGCATTTCCCCTTCGGCTTGCGAGCGTGCCCGCTGGTCGACGTGCCAACGATGGCCTCTCTAATTGATTATGGTAAGAAAAAGAGAAAAGTGCTGCCCGTAACTGTCTATCATTTGGATGACACCTCAACAGGTGGGTACAAGGAATCGGGTAGTGGGAGTAAAAGTGGATAGATAAGAAAAAAAGCAAAGAGGAAGGAAGAAAAAAATAAGAAAAGGTCACATTATATCCATCTCCCCAGAACACATCTGAAAAATCAGAACACTTAATCATTCAGGAAAGCCGCTGAGAAGACTGGGAGAAGAAGATCCGCCGAGTTGAGCCAACGAGAGAGAAGTCGTTATAAGAGGGAAAAGAAGAGAAAAGTGAGCCCTGTAACTGTCTGCATCAGGGTGCGACACCTCAACAGTAGCTCAGAAGGGATGGGGTGAGGAGGGATGAAAAAGATAGGAATAAAGGTATAGAGAGAGAGAGAGAGATAAAGAGAGAGATGCGCTGAGACAGCGAGTGAGGGCATATGAGGGGATAGGAGAAGTAGGAAAGATGGAAACACGGTCGCAGGAGTCCGAGGGCGGACATCACTTGCGAGAGCTTTTGTCGGCGCCAGAAAGGTAAATCCAGTTTGTCAGAGCTACGTTGTCGTCGGAAATCGGCGTCAGTAGATGACGTTGGGCCAGCCCAGTCGGCCAGAGCTACGCTGACGTCGGAGATCGTGAGGGCACAACCGGTCGGCGCGGAATTCAGCGAGCAAGCCAATGATAGTTACGGGGGCTACCGATATGATCTTCCAGCTGTCCTCGGTTCCTTCTGTCGTGATTCGCTGAGCGTTCGGTCCAACGGAAGGCTCCCGTGAGGAGGCGAGGGAGTTGCACAGGGAGAAGGATGCTACGCCGGTGAGCGCCTGCTTATGCTCTTCAGAGTACGTTTCCCTGTCCGACCAGTCAGACCACGCCCACTTCAGTGCAGGCAGTGTGGTTGGTACAGCCACGTGAAGAAGACCCGCAACAGGCCAGACATCTGCATCTGTAATGGCCGCTCTCATCCAGGAGAGTCGGATTGCTGGCGTTTACGTTGTGCTGTGGCACTCATCGTGCTGACACACCAGATTGTCCTCGCTGGCCGAAGCAGAGACGAGTGCCTACCATCATGGCTTCTTCGACAACAGCCCTTTCCAGACGAGCGGTCGTGGTGGCTGTGAGGGAGGAGACGAGGGAAGTTCAGTCTTATGCAAGTGCCGCGAAGGGCCATACTGCACCAGCCAGACCAACACCAGTACCACGCAACCTCTGTCGGCCACCCCCTTTAGCCACGACCAACAATCCAGCTGTGCCTGCAGCCCCGACTGCTCCTATTGTCCAGCCTGTACTGTACGTGTCTTCACGCCTGCTGCCGCTACCCTTAGGATTCAGCCTGCTAAAGCTCCGCCCCAACGCCTCTTGAGAAACAACTACTAGGCCCTCTTCAGCTCTCCTTGCTGACAGTCGCTGTTTTGCTTTCACCAGAGCACCCACTTTGTGCCATCTGCCTGCCGACAGAGGCTTGACAACAGAACAATAACCAGCATTGCTAGTCCTCCTATCAGGCCACGGCTCCGAAAGCCACACAAGTGAGCCAGTACGAAACGTAGGCGCTATGTGGTGAACATCGTCATGTCGGGGTTTTGTAGACCTTGAGTTTCACTTGTCATATACCGAGCCAAATGACAGCAGTCTTCAGCGTATCTGGCGACTTCCGAAAGTGGGGAGCACTCCGATGCATCACGGCGGTATTGCAGTATAGTGTCAAGTGATTGGGATGGTTCGCGGTCATACAACAGAAAGAATGGGCAAAACCCGGTAGTCGCTTGCGTCACGGTGTTGTAAGCGAAGGTAACAAAAGGTAATACAGCGTCCCAGTTAGTGTGGTCGGAGGAGGTGTACATCCTGAGCATGTCGCCGAGTGTGCGGTTGAACCGCTCAGTGAGACTATTCGTCTGTGGATGGTATGCGGTATATTTCTGGTGGATGATGTTGCATTCAGCGAGAATAGCTTGGATGAATTCCGACAGGAACACTCAACCTCTATCACTGAGTAATTCCCGTGGAGCCCCTAGGTGGAGAATTAAGCTGCGCAGAATGAAGAGTGCAACTTCGTGGGCAGTCGCTGCCTGTAGAGCTGCAGTCTCAGCGTAGCGTGTCAGATGATCGACGCCGACAATAATCCACCGGTTTCCAGAGCGACTACATGGGAGGGGGCCTTAGAGGTCGATACCCACGCGGTCGAATGGGTGAGCCAGGCATGGGAGCAGCTGTAACATGCCAGTAAGGTGCCACGGAGGTGTCTTGTTTTGTTGCCAAGTGGTGCAAGACTGAACGTATTTCTGCACAAAGCGATACATTCCTGGCCAATAATATCGTGGGTGCAGCCTTTCGTAGGTTTTCAGGACACCTGCGTGAGCACTTTGGGGATCTGCATGAAAATTCATGCAGATGTCAGAGCACATATGAGTTGGGACAGCAAGGAGCCACTTCCGACCACCGGGCATATAGTTGTGGTGGTACCAAATGTTGTTTCGCACGGAAAAGGGGGCTGCTTGTCGGCGTAGTGCTCTCGTGGAAGGGACAGAAGACGGATCGGTAAGGTAGTCGAGTAACAATGCACGGTATGGGTATTTACGCTGCTCCGATAGCATGTCATTGGTGTCGATTGGTGACAAAGTGGTAAAAAGGGGTGACAGAGAAGCCACATCTGGTGTTAATGGCGATCGCGAAAGTGCATCGGCATCCGCATGCTTGCGACCGGAACGATATACGACACGGATGTCGTATTCATGCAATCGAAGTGCCCAACGGCCCAGGCGTCCGAATGGGTCTTTCAAGGTGGACAGCCAACATAGAGCGTGGTGGTCTGGGACCACGTCGAGAGGATGGCCGTAACGGTACGGGCGAAACTTCGTCAACGCCCAGAATATGACCAAACACTCCTTCTCTGTCACGGAGTAATTCAATTCAGCCTTCTTGAGAGCGCGACTTGCATAGGCGACTACGTTTTCGGCTTGGGTGCCTTTCGGTTGTGCCAAAACTGCACCAAGACTGATGCGACTTGCATAAGTGTGAATTTCTGTGGCAGCAGCGGGGTAGTAGTGACGAAGAATAGGTGGTGAGGTCAGCAGACGGTGCAGCTGGTGAAATGCGTCGTCACATGCAGGTGACCATGCAGATATACCTTTGCTGTTGGAAAGCAGACTCATGAGAGGTGCGATGATAGACGCAAAGTTGCGCACGAAGCGACGAAAGTGGGAGCAGAGACCGACGAAATTTTGTAGGGCTTTCAGTGCTGTGGGCAACGGGAAGTCAGTGACAGCTCGAAGCTTATCGGGATCCGGAAGAACACCGTCTCTTGTGATGACGTGTCCAAAGTTGGTTAGTTTTCGTGCTGCGAAGTGGCACTTCTTGAAGTTAAGTTGTAGGCCTGCAGAAGTTAGACACGTCAGAATCTCGTGGAGGCGAACAAGATGTGTCGGGAAATCAGACGAAAAGAATGTCGTCCAGGTAACACAAGCAAGTTTTCCACTGATGGGCACGCAAGATGGTATCGATATTGTGCTCAAGTGTGACAGGTGCGTTGCAGAGCCCAAATGGCGTGACTTTGAACTCATATAGGCCATCCGGCGTTACAAAGGCTGTTTTAAGGTGATCACATTTAGCCATTGGCAACTGTCAATAACCAGAACGCAGATCCAAGGATGTAAAGTACTCGGCGCCTTGTAAACAGTAAAGTCTATTCATGGTAGCGGGTAGACATCTTTCGTCGTAATCTTGTTTAAGCGGCGGTAGTCCACGCAAAATTGAATGGTGCCATCTTTTTTCTTTATCAGAACCACAGGTGATGACCAAGCGCTTTGAGAAGGCTGTATGACTCCACGTTTAAGAAGGCATTGGAGGCTCGCAATGACGTGAGACACGGCTCCGCGTCGGCTCCGTGAAATGACCCCTTTTTCACGCGCAAAGGACAACAGCCAGCTGATAAAGTGCTGTGTGTGGTTGCGGACGTGCTCAGGATCCTGTGGCTACCATTCTGAAAACTGTAAGTAGATTTTAAAGGATTTTATTGTGCCTTCGGTGTTCAGCTACGTTGTGCGTCTCGCCAACTCCACCGTTAGGCCTAGCGCTGAAGCGGTCGGATCGGCGTTCGAGGCTCCAGGCATCGGCTCGTAGGGCGTCTGCGGAGGCACTACCACGATGGAAGTGACTGTTAATGGTAGAGATGCCGATCAAGAAGAATTGGAAAGCTCGGACTGGGTGACGAAAGTGTCGAAACGTGTGGCGGAGCTCCAGGAGAGTCAACAACGGGAACGCGATGGCGCCACCAGGGCGGCGTCTACCAGCAGTGGATGCGGAAAAGAAGGCAGGACGATGCCGGCCGGCTTCAATGGCGACAAGCATGGTGTAAGCGGGAGATCCTCGTATAAAGTGGCGGGAAAAAAGCTCGCGGAGCGGTCAGTAGCGTCGCATCTACCGCGTCTTCCGAACGCGGATCACAAGGTTATTATCAGGCCCAAAGCAGGTCTGACGCTCACCAGACACTCGGCACCAGTGATTGGTGGAGCAGTAAGGATGGCAGCAGGCATTCCATGGCAGAAAGGTCGGGAGGACAAGATCGTTGTCAACGACAAGCAAGGAACATTGATATACAGCACGCCCAGGGAGGATGATGCCAAGAAAATGTTGGACCTGAGTCATAAAGCTCGACGGCAAGGAGTACGAGGTGAAGACATACATGGCTGCGCCTGAAAGCTGTGGCAAAGGAGTGGTACGTAGACTTGACATCAGACTCTCTGAGAGAGAATTGGAACTGGCTTTTTGACACGAAGACAATCGTCCTATTCTAGGTGTGCGAAGGATGGGCAACTCCACTTCGGTAATCATCACCTTTGTTGACGACTACGTGCCGAGATGGATGATCTGCTTTGGGACGCCGATGAAATATTTTCTCTACAAGAAGAGATATGAAGTGTGTTACAAGTGTGGTGAGCTGGGAGATCGATCCGACGTATGTGACAGCCCGCACGAAAAACGCAGAGGTTGTGGGGTGGCCTCCTAACCCATGGACCATGAATGTACGCCGAGGTGCCGTCTGTGTGGCAAGGAGCACGTGACCGGAGACAAAAAGTGCAAAGAAATTTTTCGGACACCTTATATAGTGAAGAAGCAAGAGTGGGAAATGAAGCTTGAAGAAGCACGGGAGCAAGAAGAACGACGCAAGGCCGAAGAGGGCACGCAGCGGCACAGCAGGACAGACGGGGTTCAAGATCGTTCGAGGCGCAAATACAAGCACCGAAGTAGATCGAGAGGGCGCTCGGAATCCTTCCCCCTATTGCGACCGCTGGAGAAGCCGGGAGTTTCTCACAAGGCATCCCATGATGGTGGTAATTGTGCCCAGGAGAAGTCAAAATCTACAAGACCACAGGTGGGTTGGGTAACTAAGGTCTCCCAGGATGCTAATACAGAGATTATTAATGCTCTTAAAGAGCAAAACAGGATATTACAGGAGCAAAATGCGGAATTACAGCTTGATGAGATTAAGGCTCATCTAACCAGTAAACCAGGGAAGGCGCTGGAAACACCCCAGGTAGCAAACCAACCGCCTTTAAAGAAGACGAGGGCTAAAGAAACCGAAATTGAAGAAAATCACGGAGCGGGAATTGAAGCGCTTGAGGTGGAAACAATGTCATTACAAGGTATGCTCCAAGCTGTACTAGAACAGATGAAACAAGTAGGCAATGCTATTGAGCAAATTAAGGCTGAATTTGCTAGCAGGTACCGACAGATAGAATGGCTATGCCAAGCACTCAAGCTAAACCAAGATGGCTCTGCACCCTTACAGTAATACGATTTGGCAGTGGAACTGTAGGGGTTTCTCATGCAAACGTGCGGTTTTAAAATATTTTCATATCAACGCCGATCGACCGGAGGTTATTGCTATCCAGGAGTGTGGAAAAAATGCAAAATTAGCAGGTTACAAATCATTTGCCGGGTCGGGTAATGATACCCAAGTTACGACCTTCGTAAATAGAAACATTAGGACAATGCAGCACGAGACGGGGAACTCGCAGATCGATCATGTTTTAGTCGAACTCGTGCCTCGCAAGCGCAAAAACAAGAGTCTTTTTATCCTGAATGTGTACAGTTCCCCCAGGCAGCGCAAAATCAACTTTGGTGATCTTTTCACTAAAACGAAGGTTATTTCAGCAAATGGTCTACTATTGATTTTGGGCGACTTTATTGCGCATCATATGGCATGGGGTTATAAATTCACCCAGGTTAAGGGCAGAAATTTGTGGAACGAAATTCAACAACATGAGCTTATGCTTATAACAGACCCAATGCATCCAACTAGGAAAGGAAATAGCGTATCTCAAGACACGATGTCAGATCTTACCCTGGTCAGCAGTGCCACCGCCGCCACGTGGTGCAATACCGGTGAAGACCTAGGTAGTGATCATAGAAGTTTAGAGATTATCGTTGCCAATGGCCCGCTGGTGATCAATAAGAGAAAAGTTAAAGCTACAGATTGGGTGACCTTTAGAAATATCATGTCGAAACAAGACCCCATAAATGATAATAACGATTGGAGTAAAGGGGTGATCCAGTCGGTTCAGCACGCTACCGAAGAGATTGACGCTGGCGATGAGGAAGTTGTTGATAGACATCTTGTAAGCATGTGGAAGAAAAATAAAAACCTAGAGCAAAAAATCAGTCACAAAAGAGGAGACAGTAATCTCCGAAAGGAAGTTGCTGCACAGTATATAGAGATCGAAGATTATGCATTGGAACTTACCAAGCAAAAGTGGGGTAGTATCTGTGATCAGATGAATAGAGAGATTAGTAGTGCTAAAACATGGCAGCTACTGCGGCATCTATTAGACCCAGAAAAAACCAAGTCGGAGGCCCGACAGCAACTTCAAAAGCTTGTGTATAAATATGAAGGTCAGACGACGGAATTAATAACGGAGGTTAGGGATCGATACCTCTGCTACGCAGAATCTCAAAAGCTCCCCCACTACGCTGGTTCAGAAAACCCGGACCTAGACAGCCCCATCACGGTTGGAGAAGTCAGGTCTGAAATTAACTGACCTAAAACAAAAACGGCTGCCGGTCCGGACAAAACCAGCAACAGAATGCTCAGGAATCTTGACGACGGCTCTATTCGTCAACTTGCAGCTTATATGCAAGAATGCTGGGACAAGGGAGAAATGCCACAAGCTTGGAAAACGGCCAATGTAGTCTTCATTCCTAAGCCAGGGAAAAGACTCAATCTTGAACATCTCAGACCAATTTCCATCACATCTTGCGTAGGAAAATTGATGGAGCACGTCATCCAAACAAGACTGACTAGGTTCATGGAAGATGAAAACCTGTACCCTGATACTATGATAGGCTTCAGATCCCACCTATCGACGTGCGATATTATGCTACAGCTAAAGGAGAAGATAATAGACAAAAAGATTGTTGACACCGAAGTATTTGTGGGTCTGGACGTCTCCAAGGCGTTTGACAATGTCAATCATGAAGCCTTATTTAAGAAACTTAGTGCGCTAAACGTAGGCGTCAAGACATACAACTACGTGAGGGGCTTTCTCTGAAATCGTACAGCCACTATCAGCATGGGAGGGAAGTCGCTCGAAAACATTAAATTGGGGAATAAAGGGATGCCACAAGGGTCTGTACTCTCTCCGACTCTCTTTAATATAGCGACGTTTGGACTTCCTGAGAAGTTGGAAGGAATCGAAAATCTGCACCACACAATATACGCAGACGATGTGACGCTGTGGATAAACAGGGGTAGTGACGGACATATTGAAAGCGCACTTCAGGCGGCTATAGATACCATCAAACAATATCTCGAACCACTAGGGTTAAAAAGCTCGGCAGAAAAATCAGAAGCTCTTTTTCTACCATCGCAAAAAAAGGAAAACAAAGAATCCCCTCGGAAGGGGTTGTGACATCGCTTTGCGAGTGAATTGTAATGCTATTCCAACCGTAGACAGTATTAGAATTCTAGAGATGCGCATACAAGCTAATGGAAAAAACACTGAAACTATCCGGAGACTCTAAGCTAGTGCGAACCAGACGTGCCGCCTGCTTAAGCGCATTTCTAACAAAAATGCGGGGATGAAGGAAGCCAATCTTTTAAGATTAGTTCAAGCTTTCGTGATAAGCCGTGTACTATACGTTGCTTCTTATCTTAAATTAAGTAGAGCAGAAAAAGATAAAATTGAAGCCATTATAAGTAAAGGCATCAAGACTGCGCTAGGGCTTCCCCTGAACACCTTTACGGTTAAACATCTTGGGCTGGGTGTCTCCAACACTTTAGACGAACTAATAGGAGCCGCCAAGTCACAGCACCAAAGACTTCTGAGAAGTAGAACCGGGAGGAAAATCATGGAGCGCTTGGGGATCGAGTCTACGGAGTGTTCCAGGCAGACCACTAGCATGCCTAAATCAGCTAGGGCAAGACTGAAAATTATACCGCTGCCAAAAAACATGCATCCGGCGTTTCATGAAGGCAGACGCAAAGCTAGAGCTGTAGCCCTGCAGGCGAAACTTGAAGGTCGATCTGGCGTGCTTTACACGGACGCTGCAGAATACGAAAGAAAGGGAGCACACACAGCGGTAGTGGTTCGCGAGAACGGGGACCTGGTCTTGTATTGTACCTCTAAGAACACAACCACCGCAGAGGCAGAAGAACTTGCGAATGCTTTGGCAATAGCTCAAAAAGGCACACGAGTGATTGTTAGGGACTCTAAGTCAGCCATTAAAAACTACGATAAGGGCAGGATCTCTGCTACAGCCGCCGAAATTCTTAGACAAGGACCAGTACCCGCAGAGCTAATCTCAATAGTATGGTCCCCGGCCCCTCAAGGTCTGAAGGGGAATGAGAAGGCGCACGCGATCGCCCGAGGGCTCACTTTCCGGTCGATCGACGCTGACCCGCCGCCTTCGCACGAGCGAGCAGCCCCTCTCCACAAGAGACGAACTACGAACGTTTCAAGAAATTACCGCACACTATAAACTCCACCGTACAATTTATCCAGAGGCAGCTAAACAGCTGAGCAAAGAGGAGGAAATTCTGTGGCGAAAATTGCAAACCGGGGTGTTTCCAAACCCTCACCTGTACAGCAAATGGCACCCGGAAGTGTTCAGCTCCAGATGTGCGCACTGCAACAGCACTGCGGGTTTAGTGCACATGGTATAGACCTGCCCATCCTACAATGATCCAAGTGGAAACGTAGAACCCTGGGAGGCCTTATTACACAGCCGTGACGCCGAAGAACAGCGTCAAGTCATCGGTCAGGCCCTGACTGCCGCCGAGTCCCAAGGGATTCCGGCCGATGGCTAGGGGGATGATTGGGGGCAGAGGCCGAAGCCTCCTCCCCCGTCATTCTATACGGGTGTAATAAACGTTATTTCTCTCTCTCTCTTTCTCTCCACGTTTAGGCATGTCATCTACTTGCTCCGTAATGACGTGGTGCTCTTCGGCGGAAACGCGGTAAGGACGCTGTCGCAGAGGCGAATGTGATCTGGTGTCAATAGTATGAGTGATAGTCGTGGTGCGGCCCAAAGCAGGTTCTTGAAAGTCGAAAGAAGAGCGAAACTTGTTGAGGAGAGCAACAAGTTGGCAGTGATGCGAGAGGGGAAGGTCTGCGTCAATAGCATTGTCGAAGGCTGACAAACTTGATGGCTCAGACGCATGAGTGATTGCGGCAATGTGACATGGCGTTCTGTCGGGAAGAATAATATCATCGATATGGTCGACAGGTTGCACACATCCTAACATTTCACCACGAAGTAAGCCAATGGGGTAGTGGCAGTGGTTGGTAACCAGCATTACGGTTAAACCAGACAATTGTAAGAACGGCAAATGGAAGAACGATGCCCTTGCGTCCAGTAAAAACCGGAGATGGCGTAAACACCACCGTGGCGTCAAGTTGCGCCACACATGAAAGGCTTATAAGGACCGAAGTTTCCGGAGGCAAGGTGATGTCGTCGTCAGCGATAAGTTTGCAGCGCAGAGGAGAACAGTCGGGTGGCGGAAAGTCACATGTTGGCACAAGGGACACTTCGGCACGGGAACAATCGATGATAGCTTCATGACATGATAAGAAATTCCAACCGAGGATAAGGTCATGAGAGCAAGATGGTAGAACAAAAAACTGTACGACGTACAAAACGTCTTGGATGACGACGCGCGCCGTACACACAGCCGAGGGATGAATGCGTTGCGCTCTAGCCGTGGATAGCACCATGCCACAGAGAGATGTGGTCACTTTCTACAGTTTCCAACAAACGTTTGCGTTCATCACAGAAGCGGCGGCCCCGGTATCAATTAACGCTAATGCGTGGCTCCCTCAACATCGACATCAACAACACTTTGCTGTGAAAACGGAGGCCTTGGGAATTGCGCACAAGTTGCAGTTCTTGCCTCCGGAACTGCACTGATTAGTTTCCCTCTTCAGTAGGTGGTTGACGACCCATAGGCCATGGCGATCGGCGACGAGGGGGTGGAAAACGAGCAGCCGACGGGCGGTGGTCTGAATCTGAGTGCCTCTGTTCATATGCAGACGTGGTGGCCTGCTGCGGCACGTAGGTAGAAGTTCCGAAGTATGCGTGCGCAGGTGTGGGACAGCGGTGGCAAAAGCGTGCAACGTGGCCAGTGATGCCACACGCGAAGCAGATAGGACGATTGTCTTGGGTGCGCCACTCATTATATGGACGGAAAAAGCGAGGTGGGGGCCTGTAAACTGGAGGCGAGGCCGGATGAGGCAGAGCCGATAAGGTGACTGGATGCGGTGGGGGCCACGCGACCACAGCTGCGTAGCTGAGAGGTGAAGGTGGCGCAGGTGGTGCGTAGCCGGCAGTTGATAGATCAGATGGTACCGAATTGCATGGGTAAGGGGCCGGAACTTTAGAGAGGGCATCGCAAATTATAGTGCGCATAGCCTGCTGTAGTGTCGAAGGGAGGCCTGCGGTGTGCGCGTCGCTATGTGGCAGCAGGGAGAACTGTCGGGTGACTTCCTCCCTGATGAAGTCTTTAATCTGGTTCGACAGAGTTCCGTGGCGTACGTTGCCGTTTGCGAGTGCGAAGGCCGAGATTGAATCTGGGGATGGGACACTCTCTCGGGCGATGGAACGCTGACAACGCAATTCATCGAAACTCTGGCACAGGCTTACGAGGACTGCCACCGTGGTCAGGCTTTTCGCCAGCAACATCTGAAATGCGCCATCCTCGATGCCCTTGAGAATTTGTCTAATTTTCTCTTTTTCAGGCATAGATGAGTTAACTAGTAAAACTTAACTAGGATAAGTAGGTTAACTAGGATAACTAGTAAAAGTCTCACCAGGCTGCTGGGCTCGGTGGCGTAGACGCTGGTCAGCGCGTAGTTTGCGGACTTCTAGTCGGCCGAACGCTTGGTCACGAGGGTCTTAAAGGTAGACAAGTAGGCAATGGCGCTTTCGCGGTTAGTAAACCATAGCTTAGCGACGTCAGCCAAGTAAAGGATAACATAGGCGAGCTTAGAGTCGTTGTCCCACTTGTTGCTTGCACTTACGCGTTCGTACAAAGAAAGCCAATCTTCGACGTCTTGCTCACCACTGCCGCTGAAGATTGGTGGGTCCCGCTGACGGGTAGCGCCGGGGCAAGTCGACGGGGCAGCTGATGGTGCTGGCTGTGCTGGGATGGGCTGGTGTCACAAAACGAGTGCTCAAAAAGGGCGCGCCGCCAAATTCTCGCGAAGAAACGCCGGAGTGACACCGCGAGGTCAACGACAAAAAAAAGAAAACAAACATCCAAAGACTCCCGGGCGCGCGACTCTCTCCTTCGGAAGCGTAGGTTCGCCGACGAAACCTCCTCGCGTCGGCGGCAGAGCAAGACCTCGAATTTTCTCGATGGAAAGGGGCGTGGTGATGCCGGGTTGAGTCCTCCATCGCAGACGGCCCCCTATCGTCTCGCCCTTTCCCCCAGCCTTCACTGCGCATCGCACCGACGAAATTATGAGAACTTTCTGGAATCTCGCACGGAAGGTATTTAATCGAGCAGCTGAGACGCGAGATCAGGAGAAGACGGAAGTTAGCGCCAGAGCGCGTAGGGATTCCGCCGTGTAGTCGGCGAAGGTTTTGTCCGTAGAGACAAAGCAGGAGAAGAAGATGATTTCCACCTGAGGGGTGACGACTCGAGCTACAGGCAAGAGTGTGTGTTTACCGCTATCGAGCGAAGCGCGTGGCAACAGCTGCGTGTGTGAAGCCGACGTGTTTCCGGCGAAGAAGCTTGAAGCTTGGAGAGTAGCCAATTGAAGACGCGAGGTTTCCTGGAAGAGTAACTTCGGCGAGGTTTCCTGGAAGAGAAACTTCGGGGGCGGCGGAACGACAACAACGCTGGACTTTGAAAGAGTGATTCTCGCAAGAGTATCATCCAGACTTTTGTTCCAAGAACTTTGGACTGAATAGGTTTTCTATCTCTTTAGTCTTTAAGTGTCTTGGTTGTTCAATGCATGCGACTGCATTGTTGTGCGTATGGTTGTCTGTGTCCGTTGTTTCGAGTGTGGCTGATTGTACTGTGTAGTACGTTGTTTGATTGGTGACATATTGTATTCAACTATTGTGGAGTGTGCATACTTGTGTATTGTTTTGATCTGCCATTATTGAGAATATAATTTTGTTTTGTTTATCAACTCTCGGCTCTGACTTGTTCTTTGGACCACAGCCGGCGTTCGCTGGCGCGCCAAAAAGGACCACTTCTCAATTGTCCACGCTTTCGTGGTGCGGTTCGGGGGGCCGATACTTCGGCCCTTGGAATTAGCCCGGCGATCGCCTCCCTAATTAACGGGACCTGTGACAATTATTCTGGCGTCCGCGACAGGACCATTTGGTGCACAGTGTGTCCCAAGTAGTGAGAAAGAGCCTGGAGTTGTTGATACTGCTATCGGAACGATTGTGTGTGTTGTTCAGTGTTCTCGTTAACGAGTTCAGGAGAGTGTTTCGATATACTGATTTAAGCAGATACGTTTTGCACGCGGAAAGGTTTTATTTGCGAGACACAATGGATCTCGAAAAGTTAGTCGCTCGTGGTGAGAAGATGGGTCTTTCTGGCGCCGAACTACGGAAGTGGGTCACCCAGAAGGAAAAAAAAGAAAAAGAGAGGGCCAAAGAAGAAAAGGCAGCTGAGCTGGAAAAAGAAAGGTTGGCGGCCGAAAGAGCCAAAGCGGAAAAAGCAGCTGAGTTGGAGAGAGAGAGAGGTTGGCAGCTGAGAGAGCCAAGGAAGAAAAGGCAACTGAGTTGGAACGAGAGAGGTTGGCAGCTGAGAGAGCCAAGGAAGAAAAAGCAGCTGAGTTGGAGAGAGAAAGACTGGCCGCCGAAAGGGCGAGAGAAGAAAGCGAGGCAAAAGAGCGACAGCTGAAAGAAGAAAGAGAGCAGCAATTGAAGTTGGAGCTGGAGAGAGAAAAGTTGGCAGCCGAAAGGCGAGAGAAGAAAGAGAGGCAAAGGAGCGACAGCTGAGAGAAGAAAGAGAGCAGCAATTCAAGTTGAAGTTAGAGAGAGAAAGACTGGCAGCTGAGAGGACGAAAGAAGAAAGAGAGGAAAGGGAACGGCAGCGACAGCACGAGATAGAACTCGAGCGGCTCCGTTTGCAACAGCGAAGTGAAACTCCGGTTCAAGCTAGAGTTGAAAGCAGCGAACGAGAGGACCATAACTTCCGCTTGAACCCAAGCAAGCTGCTCGTAGCGTTTGATGAAAGGAAGGACGACCTTGACGCGTACCTTCACAGATTTGAGACGATTGCAAGGAGCCAGAATTGGCCGGAACTTCAATGGGCAACTGCTTTGAGTACTTGCTTCAGTGGTGAAGCGCTCAGTGTGTACGGTAGACTGACGCCGACCGATACAGCCAACTATGTAAAGGTGAAAGCTGTTTGCTAAATAGATTTATATTTACTGTGGAAGAATTTCGGGACCGATTTCGGACAGGAAAGCCAGCTGATGGTGAGACGGCTACGCAGTATGCCGCCCGACTTTGCCATTATTTCGACAGATGCGTTGAACTTTCAGGTACAGCGCAGGAGTATGATGAGCTTAGAGAGCTCCTAATTAGAGAACAATTTCTCACTAGTTGCCACCCAAGCCTGTCGCTGTACTTGAAAGAGAGGAGAGCTAAGTCACTTGAAGACATGCTTGAATTAGCTGGTCAATTCTTGGAAGCCTAATGTGGCACTCATTTGGCCAAGGTCAAGAAGGATTGCCCTGAAGATTCGAAGAAATCGGCTCCCGAAGAAAATAAGCGTGCACCGGAGAGCATTCCGCGATGTTTTCTGTGTAACCGTGTTGGTCACCGCGCTAACAACTGTCGAACTAACTTCACGAGCCCCACGGTTGTAAAATGTTTCAAATGTGGTCAGACTGGGCACAAGGCAGGCGCATGTCGTAACGGAGCGATTCAAACTCACCAGGTATCCTGTGTGCTAGCAGCACCGAAATCAGAAGATAATGCCGTCACCGACGGATTCGTAGAGTTGAAAAGTGGGGAGACGCTTCCTATTGTGGTTGCTGTAATGACAAAACAGCCAACCGGTGTCACGAAGGGAATGCCAACGCTGCCTGGAAAAGTTGCGGGCAAGAAGATTACGGTGTTAAGAGACACGGGTAGCTCCACGGTTATCGTGCGGAGAAATTTGGTACGGGAAAGTGAGTTGACAGGCAAAACGAAACCGGTTTGTCTAATTGACAGTACGGTTCGGATGCTTCCCGAAGCAGAGATCGAAGTTGAAACCCCATACTTCAGCGGGATAGTTACCGCTCTACGCATGACGACCCCCCTGTACGACCTCGTCATCGGAAACATCGACAGGGCGCGAGGGCCGAATGATCCAGAATGTTCGGGGGAAGACCCGAAGATGGAGCTTCCGCTGACACAGGGACCGCGAGATTCAGCAAAGAACAATCGCGTGAAGGATTTCACTCGAGCCCAAGGAGAAGCCGCGGTGCAAGAGTCAGTGAATGAGAAGATGATCGTGTTGAATGAGTTCACATGCTGGGCAGCTGGACTTACGTCGGCACGACCTCAACCGAGTGACAGTGTAAAGGTGACGGAGTCGGCCAGCCAGGCCAAATGTCATGACATGAAGAAGCGGGTGAATAACCGGGCAGGATCGGGTGAGCGTCACGACCCGTTAACAATGTCGGATGTGACAACGATGGCTGAGACGCCGCCTGAGATACCGTCGTTGGAAGGGGCTCACGGAAACAAAACGAGGAAAAACAATAAGAAGTGATTGAGAGAGCACCGCAAGAAAGGGCGCAAGCACTGCTCGAAATATACGAGATAGGTGCTGAGGTCAAATCGAAATGTGTTTGGCAGGGCTGAGTGCCATATTTTGTGTTAATGTTCTTGTTATCCTGTGTCACAACTGTATGTCGAGTGAATCAAAATTTTTGTTACGGTGATGTGATTGTACAATTGTTGTAATGAGAGAACTTCGTACATTCGTATTGTTTGGAATATGTGGTGGAGTGTTGTACTCATGTACCTGTGGTTATATTTCATGTGTTGTGAGATTGAATTACAATGTACAATTGTATTGAGTGATCTATTGTAAATGTGACGTGTCATGAGTGACGGACTATGATACAGTCTCTGAGAGTGTGGGGACTGTTCGCGCTCGTTTGTGTGGTTTTGAATATTATGAGATAATATGGTTAAAGTGGGGGGCAGTGTCACAAAACGAGCGCTCAAAAAGGGCACCCCGCCAAGTTCTCACGACGAAACGCCGGAGTGACGCCGCGAGGTCAGCGACAAAAAAAGAAAACAAACATCCAAAGACTCCCCGGGCACGTGACTCTCTCCCCCGGAAGCGTAGGTTCGCCGACGAAACCTCCTCGCGTCGGCGGCCGAGCAAGCCCTCGAATTTTCTCGATGGAAAGGGGTGTGGTGATGCCGGGTTGAATCATCTGTCGCGGACGGCCCCCGTATCGTCTCGCCCTTTCCCCCAGCCTTCGCTGCGCATCGCGCAGACGAAATGATGAGAACTTTCTGGAATCTCGCGCGGAAGGTATTTAATCGAGCAGCCGAGATGAGAGATCAGGAGAAGAAGAAAGTTAGCGCCAGAGCGCGTAGAGATTTCACCCTGTAGTCGGCGAAGGTTTTGTCCGTAAAGACAAAGCAGGAGAAGAAGATGATTTCCACCTGAGGGGTGACGACTCGAGCTACAGGCAAGAGTGTGTGTTTACCACTATCGAGCGAAGACGCGTGGCAAAAGCTGCGTGTGTGAAGCCAACGTGTTTCCAGCGAAGAAGTTTGAAGCTTGGAGAGTGGCCAATTGAAGACGCGAGGTTTCCTGGAAAAGAAATTTTGGGGGCAGCGGAACGACAACAACGCTGGACTTTGAGTGATTGATTCTCGGAAGAGTATCATCCAGACTTTTGTTCCAAGAACTTTGGACTGAATAGGTTTTCTATCTCTTTAGTCTTTAAGTGTCTTGGTTGTTCAATGCATGCGACTGCATTGGGGTGCGTATGGTTGTCTGTGTCCGTTGTTTCGAGTGTGGCTGATTGTACTGTGTAGTACGTTGTTTGATTGGTGACATATTGTATTCCACTATTGTGGAGTGTGCATACTTGTGTATTGCTTTGATCTGCCATTATTGAGAATTTAATTTTGTTTTGTTTATCAACTCTCGGCTCTGACTTCTTCTTTGGACCACAGCTGGCGTCCACTGGCGCGCCAAAGAAGACCACTTCTAAATTGTCCACGCTTTCGTGGTGCGTTTCGGGGGGCCGACACTTTGGTCGTTGGAATTAGCCCGGCGATCACCTCCCTAATTAACGGGACCTGTGACAGCTGGGTGGCGACTGCGTCAGTCATGTTGTACGGTGGTCTTTCGGCCAACTTGCAAGAGCGGAGCTCCAGGTCTGCTTAAGGATCTCAGCAGCCTTCACCAAATGCGATGATGCTTATTCAAACAGAGGAGTCGCAGCGAGGTCGCGACGGAAAATGGGCGTACGGCAAGTCTGGCGAAGGCGGCACAGGTTCTCGCGCAATCAGAGCACGGGGTTTTTTGTTCTGTTTGGAAGGCGCATACGCGTTAGTGCGTATGCTCCACTACAATTGTTCTTCTAACAATGGCTTCTCACGTGGGAAATTCCGCTATGCACACTGCCTAATGCATTCTCATTTTTTCAGGATTCTCTTCGGGAAGGTGCGGGCTTTTTTTTCACGTTGTAGCGATGTTCCTACAAATGTTCATTTACGCGCTACCCACTTTGACCCACATAGTTTTTGCCAGGCATGGCCCATCACCCGTAATCGTTGGCCGGAACCTCTTGAGACACTGCAGCAGCAAGGGCTTGACTGATTACGTCTTGCTGAACTTTGGGGTCTGAGCTGCGTAGCTGGGTTTCTCAGGATTCCAAAGTGTGCGAACCATGGTGCTTACACGGTCATGACCACTTCACGTGAATCGAATATGCCACCTAATCACAAAATTTGCACTGTAACTGGAAAACTTCTAGGTGCCAGTTGCTGTTAAGTACGGGGTATGAAAAAAAAACGTTGGTGTGTAGCTTTCGCCACATTGCCTTGTATTTCTTACTGAGCGATCTGTTCGCTCACGGGTATACTTGCCGATTGAGCCTGTAGTATATTACGATTTCATTATTTGTGAGCATATGCTCTCCGCTTTTTGTAAGTTTGGTTACTCGGGAAGTTCTAGGGCTCGAGCGCTAGTTGAGAACTCGGTGACCAAACGAGCCTCCCCGTTTCCTTTACTGCACTGGTGAGCTGAAGACCAGACGAGCAGAATCATCTCCCTGAGCCCTCCTACCATGTTTATAGCGACAATACAGTCAAATAAAAATTCACGTCAGAGTCTGAAAGCCCAATGTGTGACAACATCTAACACTACAATATAATCAACCGATGATGTCAGATGAACCGCCTATAACTAATCAGTAATAATTACTCTAGCTACGTTAAAGAACCTTTCGTGCATCAAGAGACGCAATAAAATGCTAGTTTTTCGTTTATGTTTGATTCATGCAAAAAAAGAAGATTCGGATGTTACTAGGGGCAATGGCGCGAGTAGTTCAATTTTCGCGTTGTTGGATGGATGGATGGATGGATGGATTGATATGGCTGTGCCCTTTAGATCGGACGGTGGCTCACGCCACCAAGCCGTATTACGTAGTGAACCAAAACTAGAATTATTTTTCCTTTAAATAGTGAGGTTGAGGACTCGTACTTTGCATTGAAGGGTTGATTTTCACTCGCACCTTGACTTTAGCCAGCGATCAGATTACCTCCTTCTAGTTAATTCTACCCGCTTAAAGTGTATTTTACCCTCCCTTTCTCTAAACCCCAGTGCTTTGGAAAACTCTGCACCATCTTCCTGAACTATAGGTTGAAGCCTTTTACAGAACATTATCAAGTGTTTGGCAGTTTCCTCTTCCTCTCCACACGCACTGCATACCGTGTCTACCCCTTCGAATTTGGCCCGTTATGTCTTTGTTCGCAATACTCCCGTCCTGGCCTCAAACAGGAGAAAACTACCACGAGTATTATCATAGATCTTTTTCTTGGCAATTTCCTGCTTAAAAGTTTGATAGATTTCTGGTGCAGACTTCTTAAACATGCTAATTTTACACATATCGGTCTCAGCTTCCTTCACCTTCTTCTTAAACGATAATTATTTTTTGTTTGGCCCCCTGCTGTTTTCTGAATATTTACCAGTCAAGTTTTTGGATCGCTTCCTCCATTTCGTATCGACATTCTTCATGTACAAGTAGCTGAATACCTTCCTAGACCAACGCTCCTCCCCCATTTCTCTCAATCGCTTGTCAAATTTTATTTTGCTGCGAGCTTCCCTGCCCTCAAATGATGTCCATCCCAAATCACCTTGTACTCCCTGATTTGGTGTATTCCCATAAGCTCGTAAGGCAAGCCTACCTATTCCAAGTTGCTTAATTTCTAATCTTGCTTGAACTTCTGATCTCATACACAAGACCGCATTGCCGAACGTCAGACCAGGAACCATGACCCCTTTCCATATTCTTCTCACAACATCATTCCTACTGATATTCCACAGTGCCCTGTTTTTCATTACCGCTGCATTCCTGTTACCTTTAGTCGTCAGGTATGTTTCGTGTTCTCTTAGGAACTCGGCCCCATTGCTTATCCACACGCCCAGATATTTGTAATTATTTGTTAAATCTAGCTTGAACTCCTGTATTCTAAGCTCGCCACATTCATTGTCATTAAAAATCATGACTGCTGGTTTTTCCTTACTGAATCTGAAATCTAACCTATCTCCCTCATTACCGCAGATGTCTATCAATCTTTGGATATCTTCCTTGTTGTCGGCCATTAGCCTTATATTATCTGCGTACATCAATGCTGGCAGTGCCTGTTCTATGAGTTTTCCTTGTTTGACGAAAGAGACGTGGAAGCCCAGCCCACCTCCCTGTAGTTTGACCTATAATCCTTGTAGGTACTTCATGAATAACAAGGGTGACAGAGGACAGCCTTGCCTAAGCCCCCGTTTTACTTCTGTAGGCTTGGATACATGTTTTCCCACTTTATAACTACCTTGTTACCTTTATAGATATCCAATAAAAGATTAGTGACTCCAGCTTCCACACCTAGTGTGTACAGTATCCCCCACAAGTCTTCTTGAACCACGCTATCGCATGCTTTCTTGATATCCGAAAATGCTAGCCACAGGGGCCTGTACTCCTTTCTGCTATTTCGATGCACTGTGTCAGTGAGAACAGATTGTCATCCAACCTCATGTGCTTCCGAAACCCATTTTGCAGTTCCCCCAGCACCCCCTCATCCTGTATCTATGCCTGGAGTATTTCCTTTATAATCTGCATCGCCAGTCTGTAGACCACTGGTGTAAGTGTTAGAAGACGGTGGTTGTTTATGTCAGCTTTGTCCCCCTTTCCTTTATAGATCATGCTCATCCTGTTAAGTTTCCGTCCATCGGGGACTTCACCATCGATTATTATTTTGCTCACCGTCTCTGTCAAAGCCTGCTTAGACTTCGTACCCAATGTCTTTATCAGCACAATCGGAATGCCATTTGGGCCTGATGATGTACTACTAGAACCCTCTTCCCAACCCTTTCCCACTCTCGTTGTGAAAACGGAGCCATTGCGCCGCTTGATTCATCCTTTTCTATTGTTGTGCATGAAGCACTTCTTTGTTGAAAATTATCTGTCACCATAGTTCTTATATATTGAATAGCTTCGTCCCCTTCTAGCCTAACACCTTGAGGTGTAGTTATAAAGCTCTGCTTTCGGCTCATCTCATTTTTTTTTGGAGTTGAGATGGTTTCAAAATTTCACGGATGCCTTTCTACCTTTTTTATGTACTCCTGCCAGCCACTGAGCTCCCTTTCTTATAATCTTTTCATTGATCAGAAGGGGTGCAGTCCTTCTACAGCTTAGAAAGATTTTCAATTCTCTTTCAACATCATCTGTCGGTTTACCCCGCTGCTTAGCATGCCTGTGTTCCCTAGAGACTTTTCAACAATTTGCTATGGCTCTCTTAGCTTCCTCAACCCACCAACTCTTGAGTTTGTGTCTTCTTTTCCGGGGTGACTTGTCACGTGCCTTAGCAAGCTCAAGCTCAATCAGTCCAATCAGATTCGTGTATGTCCACACTGTTTTATTAACCACAGTGATTACTTTGTCAATCTGTTTAATAGCTATTTCAACTTGCCTTTCTGAATAAAATTTTTCTGTAGTTGCTCCTCTTGTCTTCTTCCCACTTTCATTGCTCTTTCAAAACATTGTTTGATACGTTTGTGATGACTACCCAGACTTCTGGAGCCACCTTTATCTATGCGCATTCCCCTGAGCTTATCACACACTCTTTGTCACATCAGTGCGTAATATATCGTCGACTACAGCCTTCATTCCTCCCATGTTGTTTGCCCTTTACACTTCTCGGTACTTTTGCAAATTATCAAATCATGTCATTCACACATATCCGTGATCACTTTGCCTGTTGGGTTGGTATACCCATCTATATCTTCTATGTGCGCATTTATATCTCCTAGTATAATCATCTCGCACTCTCCTCCTAACTCCTCAATGTCTTTTGATATACACTCTAATATTGCCAGGTTTTCCTCTCCGGGCTTTGCTCCCGTCCACAAGTACACCAAACCAAAGAGTGTCATCTTCCCTGCCACTTTCCCTTTTAGCTATATATATTTCTTGCTCTCCTGCTCAACCTTTTGCCAGTCTGTACGTTTATGAATGAATGCTTCAATACCACCCCCCTTTCTGCTGCCTTCTGTTCTAATGCAATATTCCCATGCGTATTCCGGATTTTTAGGAGGTTGTTCCATGTCACTAAGATGTGTTTCTACAAAACCGTATGCCATCGGCCTCTCCTTTCTTACCTGTTCTTCTATCTCTCCCCCCTTCAGGCTGTTCCTGCCACCCGTCATGTTAATATACCCTTCGTCTGAATTGGCTCGGCCCTTGTGGCTACGTCTATTTCTGCCCCGGATCTTTGATACTGGTGCCACTTTTAAATCGTATCTGTCTATACCACCTGTCAGAGAGTCTCCCTAGTTTTTTTCCTCGTTACTAGCTATACTGGACCACGAAAGGTCCGCGTGCCTCCCAATAAAGCTACTGCGCGTCCTGCAAGTCGCCAACCTACCTCATGACTTAGCCGCTCATCGAAGTGAATTCTGTTTCGTTGAAAACCACCCCAGCTATGCACCTCTCTGTTTATTTCCACCACCTCAAAGCCTTTCTCTCGACTCATCCGCCATATCTCTTAGTTTGCATTGACAACCGCTCTTTGCAGGTTGCCGTCACGCACCAGTACCTCCGGTATCGTGCATATGACTACCTGTATCTGAGGAGAAGTGACGCACATGTCATCGAACCCCTTCGCCAGTGTGGTCGCTAGTCCTCCCGTATCTTCATTTAAGACATAGTTTAAACTGCCGGAAATTACCAGGAGGTTTCGTCTATCAGCTGTAGTTTTGATTTTTGTGCTCGCTTGCTTCATGACTGCTTCAGCTTGCGTCCTTGAAACATCCCCACTGCAACCCTCTTGTTACCTCTCAACCTCTCTTTCATTGCTTCTGCGCATCGATTTAAATCTGAGTCCCCAGCGATTATCACATGCTGTGACTTTTCAGCTGGAGAGTCCTGCACCTGGAAGTTACTTGCATCTGTGACACCGGCTGCTTTGTCCTCTCCCAGCCCCGCCATTACTTCTTTAGCTGGGCCTTGCGACAATTGAACTGTTGAACCTGTTTTTCCCAAACTTGCTAGCTCTTTCTTCGCAGTTCTGGTTGCCGGTGCTTTACTGTTCTCTCCGTCGGCCGCTCCTTTATTCACCTTGACTAGTGCTTCCTCGGCGGACGTCAGCCTTTCTCACATTGCCCTCGTTTTTTCTTGCTCTTTCGCCAACGCAGTCTGCAGCTCGGTGATTCTCAACAGCCTTTCACTCTGGGCAACCATCGTTTTCTTCATTTTTTCCTCGACCTCACATTGCTTACACATCGCGTCAGCCTCCTCTCCGTTGGCTTCTGCACTTGGGTCTGTTTTCAAACTCACTCCGCATCCTGAACACTTTACAGCCTTTTTAACCATGTCCTTATGACACCAATTGTCCTTATGACTTGTCTCACTCGTTAATTACAGAGCATGATCCCTGCCCTAGGAAAAAGAGAAAATCTAAGCTCTACTACAAATATTTGTGTATTCAATGTACGTGCACCTTTCTACGGGGTGGCAAGAGAAAAAACACAAAGAAACAAACACACACACACGCGCGCGCACAAACTAGTAAATACCCCCGGAAAAGCCGTACATTGTAATAGGTGCTAGAAAGATTTTGACTGCTGCCTTATAATTATAAAGGCAAGCCCGCAACATGCAAAACCACTTATCTGCGCAGTCGATTGGGAGTGCTAAAAAACACGTTCATCCACCCTGCCAGTTCAAAATGGACAGGTCGTGCCATCTAGCGGGGCTCAGTTGAGCCAAAACACGTCTGCCATCTCGAAGCTATTGGAAGTAAATGGATCAATAACTGCTGTTAGTGCTGTGGCTCCCGCTGCTTTTGTTCTGTCTTCTAGTGTTGGCTACCCCGCAGTAAAGCGGCGCAACGTTGTGCACGGCAACAGTGACGTGAGTTGGTCTGCTTTTTATGCGTGTACCTTGAAGTGCGCTAAACCGATGCCGGCCACTAAGACATGATGTTTTTTTTTTCAAAATAAGCTTTTTCTTGGCTTGAAATTAACACTGTGAGGTTTCTGGACCACTATTTCAACAACCAACGTCGACCTGATAGTTGCCTTTAGTGTTCCTTCAATATACGGGTGGCAGTCTGCGTCACTCTTGCCGATTCATAATTTATCACGTTGTTATTGGAGTCACTGATAAGAACGCTGACTGTCCTGTGGCTGATGACTAAAGCTAAAGCCACTTTTTTGGCCTATACAGCCTCGACACGTCGTAAAGCCACGTCAACCTAAAATCGTGCGCGCTCATGAAACCTGCAAACTGCATGCACGTTTCATATGCACGCACAGAAGTTGCTCAACAGCCTCTGAAGAGCACGGGATCATTACATCCAGCGAAGGCAGCGTTCCTTCGTTGCGGACTACTAAAGCAGGCCTATAGGTACATCTTTATGGTGTAATATCTTTTGTTGTAAAGAAGCAAACGATATTTCATTACTAACCGCGCAGACTGTTTTATGGCCACTTGACAGGGCAGATCAAAGTGTTATAGGTTCTCCCACCAGGTGGCACCACAGCCTACTTTATTGTAATAGAACAGAAGGCAGCACGAAGGGGGGTGGTAATGGGGCATTCATTCATAACAGTACAGACTGGCAAAGGGTCAAGCAGGAGTGCAAGGAACATTTATGGCTGAAAAGGAAACTAGCAGGGCAAATGACACTCCTTGGTTTCGTGTACTTGTGGACGGGAGCAAAGACCAGAGAGGAAAACCAGGCAATGGTAGAGTGTATATCAAATGACATTCAGGAGTTAGGAGGAGAGTGCGAGATAAATATACTAGGAGATATGAATGCACACATAGATATAGATGGGTATACCGACCCGACAGGCAAAATGATCATGGATATGTGTGAAAGGCTTGATTTGATCACTGGCAACAGTACAGAGAAGTGTAAAGGGCAAATAACATGGGAGGTAGGAAGGCTGCAGTCGACGATTACGCACTGATGTCACATAGGATGTATGATAAGCTCAGGGGAATGCACATAGATGAAGGTGGCTCCAAAAGTCTGGGTAGTGATCACAAACATATGAAGCTAAGTTTTGGAAGAGCAGTGAAAGTGGGAAGGAGACAAGATGAGCAACTACAGGAAAGTTTTTATTCAGAAAAGCTAATTGAAATAGCCACTAAAAATTAAGAAAGTACTCACAGATGATAATACAACAGTGTGGACATACACGAATCTAACTAGACTGTTTTAGCTAGAGCTTGCTAAGGCACGGGACAAGTCACCTTGGAAAAGAAGACACAAACGCAAAAGTTGGTGGGAGGAGGAAGTTAGGAGAGCCATAACAAAACGTCAGGAAGCCTCTAGGGAACACAGACATGCTAAGCAGTGGGGTGAACTGACAGATGATCTTGAAAGAAAATGGGGAATCTTTCTAAGCTGTAGAAGGAATGCATCCCTTCTGATAAGTGAAAAGATTAGAAGAAAGGGAGCTCAGCGGCTGGCTGAAGTCCATAAAGAAGGTAGAAAGGCAGCTGCGAAACTTTGGAACCATCTAAACTCCCTAAGAAGTGAGACGGGCTTAGAGCAGAGGTTTATAATTACAGCTCAAGGTGCAAGGCAAGAAGGGGACGAAGCTATTGAATATATAAGAACAAGGGTGGCAGAAAAATTTCAACAAAGAACTGCTTTATGTACCACAATAGACAAGGAGAATCAAGTGGCGAAATGGCTCCATTTTCACAACGAGAGTGGGAAAGCGCTGAGAAAAGGGTTAGTTGTAGTACATCAACAGGCCCAGATGGCATTCCTTTTATGCTGATAAAGACATTGGGTCCTAAGTCTTAGCAGGCTTCGAGAGAGGAAGTGAGAAAAATAATAATCGATGGAGAAGTTCCCGTTGAATGAAAACTTGGCAGGATGAGCATGATCTATAAAGGAAAGGGTGACAAAGCTGACATAAACAACTATGAAGGTAACAAGGTAATTATAAAGTGGGAAAAACAGGTATCCAAGCCTGCAGAGGTAAAACGGGGGCTTAGGCAGGGGTGTCCCCTGTCACCCTTATAATTCATGACGTACCTACAAGGATTAGAGGCGAAATTATAGGGAAGTAGACTGGGCTTCAACCTCTCTTTCGTGAAACAAGAAAAACTCATTGAACAGGCACTACCAGCATTGATGTACGCACATGATGTGCTAATGACCGACAACAAGGAAGATTTGCAGAGATTGGTGGACATCTGCGGTAATGAGGGAGATAGGTTAGATTTAGGATTCAATAAGAAAAAATCAGCAATCATGATTTTTAATGACAATGAAGGTAGTGAGCTTAGAATACAGGAGTTTAAGCTAGAGATAACAAATAAATACAAATATCTGGGCGTATAGATAAGCAATGAGGCCGAGTACTTAAGGGAACACGAAACATACGTGACGACTAAAGGTAACAGGAATGCAGCCGTAATGAAAAACAGGGCACTGTGGAATATCAATGGATGAGGTGTTGTGAGAGGAATAAGGAAAGGGATCACGGTTTCTGGTCTGCCGTTCGGTAATGTTGTCTTGTGCATGAGATCAGAAGTTCAAGCAAGATTAGAAATTAAGCAACGTGGAACAGCTAGGCTTGCATTAGGAGCTCACGGGAATACACCAAACAAGGGAGTATAAGGTGATAAGGGATGGACATTATTTGAGGGCAGGGAAGCTAGTGGCAAGATAAAATTTGAGAAGTGATTGAGAGAAATGGGGGAGGAGGGTTGGGCTAGGAAGGTATTCAGCTACTTGTACATGAAGAATGTCGATACGAAATGGAGGAAGCGATCCAGAAGCTTGACTGGTAAATACTTAGAAAACAGCAGGGGGCCAAACCAAAAAGAATTATCGGTTAAGAAGAAGGTGAAAGAAGCTGAAACCAATATGTGGAGAATCGGCATGATTAAGAAGTCCGCACTAGAGATCTATCGAAATTTTAAGGAGGAAATCACCAAGGAAAGGATCTATTATAATACTCGGGGTAGTTCTCTACTGTTTCAGGCCAGGACGGGAGTATTGTTAACCAAGACATATCGGGCCAAATACGAAGGGGTAGGCACGGTATGCAGTGCGTGTGGAGAAGGAGAAGAAACTGCTGAACACTTGATAATGTTTTGTAAAAGGCTTCACCCTATAGTTCAGGATGATGGCGTAGAGTTTTTTAAAGCACTAATGTTTAAAGACATTGAGGGCAAAATAGACTTTAAGCGGGTAGAATTAACTAGAAGGAGGTTATCTGAATGGTGCATGAAGTCAAGGCACGAGTGAAAATTTAACCCTTCACTGCAAAGTACGAATCCCCAACCTCACTATTTAAAGGAAAAAAGTATAAATCTAGTTTCTGGTTCATTAGGTATTACGGCTTGGTGCCGCTAGCCACCGCCCGATCTAAAGGGTACAGCCATATTCATCCATCCATCTATCATTACTATTTCAGTAAAGGAATTCCATTTCTCACGAGAGAAACAGGGTTGGTTTGAGTCACTATGAGGGACAACCTTTCCATTTGTGCATTGATCTCATTGCATATTCTGGGCAGTTTTCGGTCTTTTTAAGTGTCTAGCTGTGACTTTTGTACACACTCGCCCTGTTTAAGTTCATTTCATGATTGGTTTCTTCATGAGGTAAGTGCTGCAAGTTTCGAGCTGCTTGTCGTTCATTGTGTACCATTCCGACTTGTTACTGCAGCATTCATTCCTTCGCTCTTGTGGCAAAGCAATACACAATGAATGCTTAACTACCTCTTCGTGAACACTTTTCACTTTCATGTTGTACCGAAGCCTAAAAAGAGAACTCCACAACATTTTATTTTTCTATCTTCACTCTTGTTTGCTTTAATGGCTTTCCGGGTTTCACAACCTCATTTCGCATTAGATTATCATTAGATTATCGTAGCATTTATGACCAGCCACTCATTGACTGCTTTTACGCAGTCTCTGCACGGCACACATTGCTCGTGAAGTGGCACGAACTTGAGTGATCGTCAACGCTAATAATAAGGAGCTTTGCATTATGCTACTAGAAAACAGCTTTGCTATTGATAGTGCATCTGTGAGCGATTAAACTGTTTAATAACGATTGCGAATTGGACGACGAAGTGACATAGTAGGACAAAAGACCCCTTAGGTGGGGTTATTCTCAGAATGCAGCATCATTTTGAAGGGTTTTGTACAAGCAAAAACTGTATTTACAAATTGAGTTGGGATATTCAGGATATGAACAATAAATCTGAACCTATACTAATGGCACACTTTGTGAGTTCCTACAGTGCTACGTAGATGTCGCGGGAAGAGATACTGTGGTAATGTCTTTATTGTGAATGTTTGGGTGTATATCTATAGCTCGCCCTTAATGCAGCTCTATTATCATGAAGCTGTACTAAGAACATAGCACGTGCAACTCAGACATTTTCTTGGCTACCTCAGACTTGCCGAGGTGCTGGCGCTGTCTCTAACGCGACTCTAGAATCACCATGATTTTTCAGTGTTCTCCACAATATTAGGTAAAATTTCAATAGCAAATCTTGTTATTTGTAACGTTTATAATATTTTAGATGTTTGTTTTGCAATGGTTTAGAGTTTGATTCGCCTTGTTTTTAGCTTTTGTGGGTCACTGGGAGACAATGGGGTATGATATATTGGGTGGACGACGTATAATATGTGTTCAACTTGTATGCTACAAACCCATTGCATGATTATAGAGATGCTGTAGTGGAAGGCTTCTGAAATAGCAACGCCTATTCATGGACTGCCCATGCTCGTGATGCCTTTGTCCGTGCTGGTTTCGATTGATTGATTGATATGTGGGGCTTAACGTCACAAAACCACTATATCATTATGAGAGACGCCGTAGTGGAGGGCTCCGGAAATTTCGACCACCTGGGGTTCTTTAACGTACACCCAAATCTGAGCCCACGGGCCTACAACATTTCCGCCTTCATCGGAAATGCAGCCGTCGCAGCCGGGATTCGATCCTGCCATTCACGGGTCAGCAGCCGAGTACCTTAGCCACTATACCACCGCGGTGGGGCCCCATGCTGACTTCGGCCGATCATGCAGTCACCCGGGATCGCTTATTTGCCTCGCAGGTTGACCACAGAGCGGTTACCACCAGCGATAGCACGACGTGTAGTAGGTACTCTCCTGGTTTCCTGGTCTTGATGAGGTTTCGATCACGACATGTGGACCTCTGCGGAACGAACAAAAATCACTGCCATATCTGCCATATCACGGCGTCTGAAGTGCGGACTCAGCACAAGCGTATGCGCATGTGTGCGCAAAGACATACAGCATAAATACAGCAACATTCTCTTGAATAAATGATTCTAGTTCTGGCCCTTACTCAGTGTCTTACTGCTACGGCATGATAGTGAAGTGGCGACAAGGATGGGATTAAGCGGAAACACCCCCTGCTAGCCCGATTGGCAGTGGCACGCATCGGACGGACGATGGCATCACGCCCCCCAGGGTTCGACGAAACGATAATCAGCTGTAGCACGTACCGGATACGCCTGGAAGCTTATTTCGAGGGAAATGAAATCACCGACAGTGCAAAGCGCCGCGCTCTTCTGGTGTCTTCGTTGAGTGATAATGTCGTCCGCCGCCTCCAAGATCGCCTTTCAACCGTGTCGGTCAACAGCCAAACCTACAAGCTAATCCTTGTGGAACAGTGCAACCCCCAAGTTAATGAAACAACAGCAAGTTTTTCTTTCTTCATGCGCAAACAACTGGAATGTGAGAGCGTTGGGGAATACATTTAATTCCTCGGAAGATTGGCGAAGAATTGCAACTTCGGCGGCTCCCTTGATCGGATGCTGCGAGACCGCATCGTATGCGGCATTTGGGACGACGATGCTCGCCATCACCTCCTCCCGCACAAGAAGCTAACTGTCGAGGAGGTGGATGAAGTCACCATAGCGTCGAAAAAAGCACTGAAAGACGTGCGAGACATGCGCGAAGGGCTCCCGGAGACAACCGCGAGCAGCACCAACGTTTTGAGGTCACAGCGAAGGCGGCGGCACTGTACACAGCGGAACAATAATGAAACAGGCAGGCAGGCGTGCGATCGATGTGGTGGCCCCCACGCTACGCGCCCATGCCGTGTCCGTAATGCAAGATGCTATCATTGAGGCATAACAGGACACCAAGCAAACATGTGCAGCCAGGGGCGTTACCAGGAGACGGGCGCATATGCAGTAGAACCAGCACAAGGTGAGAGCGAAGAAGAGATGCTGCTTGTTCTCGTGGCTCACAGCTCGGGCAGCGGTGGTACATTGAAACCACGTGAAGAAAGTTTGACATGGCAGATCGGACTCTGCGGATGATCATAGACATGGGTTCTCCGGTCAGCGTCATCCTAATGGGCATATTTGAGAAACATCGCTAGTGGAGGCCGAATCTGGAGAAGACGTCGCTCCAGTTAACATGCTTCTTGGAGTCGTTACGTGTTGTCGTCGGATAACTATGAATGTTCAACGGTGGTAGAGAGCATGGTTCTTGTTATGGGCTGTGAGGGACCACTCAAGCGCCACTGGGTGAAAACAAGCGCCACTGGGTACCAGCGTCCAGAGCCATGCCTGATTATGTACCAAAAATGGCGCTAGTACAAGGACGTTGGAGCGGCAGCGTCCAAGTACTCTGCGCAAAATAGGTTTAAAAGAATAAAACGGGGTGCCCATTCACCATATATAAAGAAATATTTAAGTAAAATAACGCGCATTTACATTTGAAAACGAAAAACACAATAGATTAAAAGAAAGAAATCTAGTGCCCTCTGCCGAGATTCGAACACACCATTTTCTGATTTCGAACCGAGTACACTACCTACTACGCTACGCCAGAACGTACTAATTGGGTTGTGAAATGACTGATAAGTCAAAGAACGAGCCGTTCGACTACAGGTTTAGAAGTCGCACAGTCCAGATTAACGCGACATTCCTTTCCAAATCACAATTGCGTCTTGATTTGACAGTGACGAACGGCTTCCTGGCAACAAATCACGTGCGCATATTAGCAAGATTAGCAAGATTAGCAAAAACACTTTGCGCATATTAGCAAGAGCGCAAAGTTTTTTGGAGCATCCACGTCGTAAATCTCTCAAATTGACCGAAGGAGCAGCTACAGAATGTCGGCTATTGCTGCCGATATTTTTTTTTTGCTGTGATAGTCGGTACTCGCACTTGCCACTGGTCAACATGTACAGATAATTGAAATAGACTTCTTCGTAAGATATGCACGCACACGAGTGAATATTAAGTATTTTTTCGCGTAAGCGACGATATAGCAGTATACATCCGGCGTGCCAGATTACATATTTGCAGTTATATCGATACCTGCAACTAATAAACCGCCGAAGAAATTACCAATGCAATTTGCCGAAAAAGTATGGCAGTGTGTTAGTTCCCTAAGGCGTACCAAATTACCAACTCTAAATTACGTGTTCTTACATACGATTCAGAAGGAAGCTTTCGGTGACAGCCTGCGTTGCTGAAGGCACGACACATCGATCGTCGTCGCTCCTTGTGCAGACACCGCACACGCAGAAAAAAGATTGATTTAAGCTCGAGGATGTCTAAACTGTACTTTACAGTCATTCTTACAGTTTAAAATTGTGCCTACTGAAAGTAAAAAGCGCCGGCAGCATGTACACGAACGCGGCCGGCACGATAGGCCTCGCTGGGACGGGACACTGGGTAAGGCTGCTCTCGAAGCAGCTGAGTTACGATACTTGGCAGTTTCTGCATTTGATTTTTGCAACATTTCTAACTGCGACCTAAACTGTACCTGAAGTAAGTAGAAGGTCAATACTGGCCAGACATGCATTTACGGATTGGCAATACCAAGTGACAGGCGTTTTTCTGGACTCGTGCCAGTGTACACATATATGCAGTTATATCAATACAAACAATTAAAAATAAACAATAAATACTAATGCCATTCACTGAAACTGTATGTCAGGGAATCAGTTCACGAAGGCGTACCAAATTACCAGATGGAAATTGCGTGTTGTTACATATCAGTCAGCGTAGTACCGGCAAAGTGCGGCCAGCAGCTTTCGGTGACAGCCTGCGTAGCTGAAAGCGCGACGCATCCATCATCCGCGCTCGTTGTGTGAACATCGACACAAGGCGAAATAGTTTATTTAGCTTCATGGATGCCTAAAATATACTTTACAGTTATTCTCACACTTTAAAATTGCATGTACACGAAGCAAGAAACACCAGTAATATATACTCCGACGTGGCCGGCACGATAGTCTTAATGCTTGCTGGGCAGGGCACTGGGTAAGACCACTCTCCACGCGGTGATTCTGGGTGGTGTAATTTTCTGCATTTCAGCTTCGGAACATTTCTGTTACCTGAAGTAAGTAGAAGGATAAGCATGGCCAGACATCCATTTACGTGGTGTGGCGGAATGGCCTCTACCTAGCACAACGTTGCGGAGAACGCGTGCTACACAATAACTCCGCCAGTGCGCGTTCTCTGCTTCATTTTCTGCATGTCATTCGCGTTTTTCGGAAGCGTGCACCCGGTGCTCACTCTCCTAGTGCATCTATTTGTCTTGCGTGAGATGCAGCAACTTGGATGGACGAACAAGAAAGAACGAAAGAGAATGAAGAGAGAGAAGGAGAGCGATAAGGAGAACAAAATAAGAGAACTAAAAGTGGGAGAGAGAGAGGTAAGAAATAGAAATAAAGAGGACAGAAAAAGAAATAACCAAAGACGGAGAGAGATCGAAACAGACACAAAAACAACAAAAACAGAGAAAGAAAAAACAGGAAGTGACAGAAATAGAGATGATCCTCGCTTTTTTTAGTCGACATGTACAGCTGTGTGTTGACGGAAATCACGCACAGGGCCCCTCACGAAGTATGACTTCTCTAATGTTAGTATGACGCACAGGGCCCCTCACGAAGTATGATCGAAGTATGACTGGTCTTTTGTCACTTCATTGAGTAATGCTGAATTAGCATGCACCACATTCTGCTCTCTAATGTGAACTGCATAGCATCATCGACAAGTGTGCAATGCCATCAACGTTATGCGTCCTCCAAGAATGCATTGGTAAAGAAAGGATTATTTAACAGACTACGTAAAAAAGGACAATTTATATAAAATCATAAAGGCAGTCATTTCATTTGCGCCCATTTCATCGCTACAAGCAATAATTTACCACATTGAATATCGCATTAGAAAAGTGATAAAGTACTCTTATCAAAATGAAATTAATTTTACTGGCTGAGAAGTAAAAATGCAATAGCGAGTGATCAATTCACTTCTTATTAAAACTATTAGTCCACCTATATCCACCATAATTGATGCAGGTTCGCTGATGTCAAGTCGACTACACATTGTCAATACATTTAGTCACTACTTCTCTCCTATCCCTGTTCCGCGCAGTGTGCATGACGAACTTGGTGATTGTGGTCACTCATTTTTTCCCTACTACGCCTGAGGAAGTAATAAACACAATTGTTAGCATAAAATCTTCTAGCGCAGATAGTGATGGCATTTGTACTAACCTTGTGAAGATAGTAGCTCAAGTTATGGCAGACGTGCTAATTTACATAATCAAACTGATGTTCGGGTCTGGTGTATTTCCCCTTGACCTAAAAATCAGTAGGATTGTTTCAGTATTTCAAAAAAGGTGCAAGAATTTATACCTACAGGATTACAGGCATATATTCATTCTTCCAATATTTAGTAACGTAATGGAAATGCTCATTATTGTTCGAATGCCCTGCAATTTCACAAAATTTTAACCTATTGCATCCGAAACAGTTTGGGTTCAGAGAAGGATATTCGACTAACTTAGCCCTGATTTGCCTTACAGGAAATAGCTAACTAAAAATAGACTGGGGTAACCTCCTTGGTTCTGGTTTTTCAGATTTTACTGAAGCGTCTGCTGCTCGTTGTCATGGCATTTTCTTTACTAAACTATCACCTTATAGCATTGCAGGCAATTCTCTCCATCTTTTTCGCAGGCAATTATCTGATCTAGGGCAATTAGTATCCATCTCTGGTATCTGTTTCACTGAAAAGTAATTATTATCGGTGTCAATCACGGCTCAATACGGGGTAGCTATTATTACTACTCTACAATAATCACCTTCCGCAATATCTAACCACGTCAACTGAATGCATCTTATCTGCTTACGACACAACTCTCCTACTTCCAAGTAATTCAATAGCCACCTCATAGCAACCGTTAATGTTGAACCTATTAACGTTACTTCATGGTGTACTAAAAATAAGCTTGTGATAAACCCTAAAAATAAGTTTTTATTTTTTTTAAATCCAGGTCATCAAATAACCCCCAAGTGCTACCGCTTTTTATCAACTCATATTCCATTCGCATATCAGATCATTGTTCTTTATTTGAAATTCAGCCGGATTCTCGGTTAAAATTTACCTCACATATTGATTAACTGCAGCGGAAAACATCTTACGGTAGTGAGGTAATACTAAAATCTAGATGATATTTTGATTTGACTACTTTGAATACTTTAAAATATGCATTCATTTACAATCATTCTAACTATTGCGTTGCTTCATGGGGCCAAAAGCATTATTGTCATCTTTCTTTCCTCCAACATGTACAAAATCAAGCCATTCGCATTATCACGTGGCGCTGCCGACACTCCCATGTTACTGATTTGTACCAGGAGCTAAAATTATTAAATAATTTTGACAACCTAGTACAAACTTAATGTCTACACATTCACTTATCAAATAGTTAAGGACCACAACCTTCTAAAACTGGTTCTCATTCAAGACATTTCTAACTCGAACATGACCCGTTTTTCTTAAACAAAAACTTATTACTTCAGAAGGTGAGAACTAATTGTGATTCTCAAAGGTTCGCTTTTGTTTCAAACTCTGGATTTCTTTGTCACGTAATATTAAGTGCGCGTTTTGTGTTTCGTCATTCAAACATCAGCTTCAAAAACCATCCTTTATTGAATGTTCTTTGAACACAACTGTAAATATGTCGTCGTGATTAGTGTCTGCTTCTTATTATACTACACTTCATTCTCTCAACATTTTTATGTTTAGATTGTAGAACTCTTGAAATCGCCAATGTTTCATTTTTTTTACTCTGATGCTGCATCCATTTTGATATTAAGTGGTATTTCCTTTTTTACCCCTATATTAAGGTGCCCCTGCAGTGTTTGCACAATGGGACATTTTTCTGCATTAAAATATCTATATTCTTTGCATGTTCTCAATACTGAATAAACTTCAAGCTCCAAACAACTTGCAATGGACAGTATTGAAACAGCCAGCGACTTTTTTATATTAATAATAGCGGTGTATGAAAAAGTATCCAAATATCTTTCAATGAAGAAAGGGAGGGGGCCTTCAGTGATACATTATGAGCATGCTTGTGTGTGCGCGTACGTTTAAACTTAAAAAGCGAAAATTTTAGGAGTGACGAGTTTTCATTCTCCAAGTCGAGGTCTCCTGGCAATGCAATGTAACGAAGCCTGGCTGTTAAGTTTTCTATCAACGATTGTTGTTGACCCACCAACCAGCTACAATAATGTAAGAGAAGTCACAGTTCATTTGCTTCCGCTTCTCTTTTCAACCCGCATTAATCAGACGAGTACTAAAATCATCAGTGAATACATTAGGCATCAACCACCTAATGCATTTATTTCCTACGTAAATAGACTGTAGTGAATATATAAGTATTTTTAATGATGCCATGAAGACTACCCAATGACACAATGGCATTGCAGATTGTTTCGTTGCTGCGCATGCACAAAATAATTTTGACTCAAGTGTGACAAACACGTAACTTACCAAGCCTGAAAGAAAAACATAAAGAAGGCTTGCAACGATATTTGAAATTTACTTTTCTAAAACTAATCAAACAAAACAGCGCTCAAGTGCGAGCAATGAGCGAACATTAGGTTTTCCTAGGGTAACTGATGGAAGTAATTGCAGCTCTTCCGAAAATTATACTAATAATGAACTGAAGCAATGCAGCGAACTGGGCCAGTCATAACACACTCATGGCAGCCAGCGCGAACAACACACAAAGCACAAGAGGGTACTCGACATAGCCGCTTTCTACGAATTCATTGTTGAGTTTGAATGTGAAACTTCATCCGAAACTTTCACTCTAGTCGCGTTCTTTGTTGGTTCATTGTTGTGCAACGTATTACGAAGGAGTGCGCAATAGGCGTTGACAGAATATTCACAGTGCCACCTACTTGCTAGATGAACTAGTCTCTCTAAGTGTGCTATTCTCTGACAATCACCGTCGAGGCTGTATGGACTGCTGAGATCAGGCCGTAGTGGATCCTCACTGCAGCGCCATAGTTTGTGAGACGCAACAGACTACACCCTCGTCAGAGGCAGGGAAAGTGTACTACGCTATAACAGTGCCAAAACACAGCTCTGTGTCATACAATAAACCGACAAGGTAGCTGCCAGACATGGCCAGACCACCATCTTTCAGTGAAAAGACTTTTCTGTCTTTCATCAAATTATTTATTTCTCTATCTCTCTGTCTTTGCAGTCCCATAATTTCACACACATCTTCATATTTCATAATTTCAAAATTAGTAGGTCTGTGCTTGAATGTCTTAAAGTGTAAAGTGACTAAAATGAAAACGTTTCCGGAAATTATTCTTGAAGGAGAAATTTGGTTGACGATATTCGATAGAGAGGACAACAAAGCAGACAGCACAAAATGCACAGTAAGCCTGAAAAAGCACTGTCAGACGCACTGGTATGTCATCGACTTCAGTGAGCTGCGAGCAATTCCATTTAGCGAACCTAGTGAATCGAATATCCCATCCCGTCTCGAATATTCGTCGCACAAGCGACATCAACTGGGAACTCCGCTCGTAATCTCTGCGAACTGGAAATCCGCCAATCAATGTTCGGATCGGCTCCTGCCCTTCTGCAACTGCAGTATAGTATCGCGAATGCCGGCACGGGTCGATGCCAGCCGAAAACAACACGTGAGTTCCTCTTTTCGTTCGTTCGAGACAGGACTGCATGCTCCCAGTGAAGTCTTCCTTTTTCCTGGCCCATCGCCTGACAGATCTTGCCATGGCATGCACGACGCCGCTAGCGTTGCCGCTGGTAGATGTCAACAAGACCTCAAAAAATGAATTTCTCTCAGCACAGGGAAGAAGGCGTCCCTGCTGCAACGCGGGCAACATCTTTTCCAGTGTATCGTCTGCGTTCCACATTGGCTGCGTCATGAGGCTTGCGACTAGTAGGCTTCTTGTGTATGCAGCAAGAGAGAAACATGCAAGCATCCAGCATCCCATAACCACACGACTACTCGTGCTTGTCGAATGATGGCCATGCAGTGGAGACGTGAAAGACAGTGTGTACGCTACAAGGGCCAGCGTTACGCCACCAATGTCACTCATCGGCGAACTTCCATGCCGTATATTGAGGAGCACAAAAGAACTGGCGGCGATAACCATCGACAGTGCCAACAAAATGGTCCACGGCAAAAGACTAAAAACGAAGTCGGCTCGGTGCTTCCACTTTTTTTGAACAAAATAAACTGCTCGACCAAACTTATTCACGCCGAAGTCAAAGTGCTTGTATCGACCTGGAGTAAGGCCAACAGAACTGGCCACTATGTCCACTTCCTTGCTCCTTAGTAATTTTGTAAATTTTCCTCGTTCGATGACTTTCGCAACAACCGTAGAGTTGAGGTTATCGAGGGCTTCAACTAGAGTACTTCCATCGAGAGATGAACAGGTATTGGTGTAGCTTTTTTGGTTTAAAAACACGCATGCCACTTGCAGTTTTTTCCCAGACAGGCCACTCCAGGGTAGTTCTCGTTGAGACCATCTCTTTATCGGAAACACAGCTTTATCGGTGGCGTTCGTTTCTTCACTTGTATCACTCGTGAGCCGTTGAGAATCCATATATTGGAGCCATTTCTCTGTTGTGAATATTTTAACGCTGCCTTCTTTTGTATGTTGCAATTTATTGTCCGGGCACATGTTCTGCTTTTGTGTGGTGTTCCAGCAGAGGCTTTTCCAGGCACTGTCTGACATGACGATGATAACCTCTTTGAGGTGATGGCTCGCTGAGTGCAGCACCTCTACGTATCGGTCCCAATCCATGCACCAGGACAGGACATTCACGGGTGTCTCCGGAAACGGGTACATCTGGCGTTGAAACATGCTGCTTCCTTGACACAAGAAATGAATGTCAGCATGAGCACCAGCAAGTGGCGCCGGTATTCCCGCATTTTTGAGTGGATCCAGTCCTTGGCTGTTGTAAATGAACGAAAGGAGAACAAACAACACAGGCCTCGTTCGAGGCATCCTCGCGTAAATTATTGATTACGCCTTTGCAAGGTTTATACGATGCACTCCACTAAGCGATGCGAAGTCAGAGAACGTACGCGAGAAACGTTGTGGAAAGCGAACGCTAGACTTTCGCAGGTTCGCCTGTGTCATATAAGAGTGTGCCTGAGTCTGAATCCCGAACGAATGGCGATTTGGCTGTAGTGAATCTCGAAAAAGGACACAAAGAAGAGAGCGCGCAATCGCCTAGAGGGCACCAGAAGTGTATCACATTGCATGTGCAATGACACTCTGAGCCACTTTTCTTCACGACACCTAGTAACAGTAGCAAACAGTACAGCGACACATTTCGCGTGTTTCTCATACAAGAAACATAGCCTTCGTCTGCGAAAAACAGAGATATAAAGTTCTTGAAATCCTCATTCGTATTTAATCGTCCCTGTCATTCAGCCGCGTTGGTTGACGCGAATTGCGACCTCACTCTCAAATTCAATCTGAGCGACAATGCCCAAGATGCAAGCCCACCAAATTATTTATCATGGCTCATAGTTCGAAGAGTTATATTGACTGCTTGCGCCGAAACAGAAATCAATTTTTCATTTTGGATAGTAGAAAATTGTGCTCCACGTCGACTATTTCAGGACCTGAATCAAATGTATTGACGCTGGTGGTGGATTCTTTGCTATGATCATCTCACTCGTTTATGCTATCTAAAATGCCGTGACTTCTCACGACTCTTATGAACTGTAGCCTGGTCAGAAAAAAAAATAAAGGCTCTAAACGCTTTTTTCATTGTTTATTGCCATAGAAACGTGACGGCTGAGCATAATGTGTTGTTGCAAGATCACAGACGCGAAAAAATCATTATAAGAGACAAAAGTCTTTCAAATAAACTTCATTACCAAGGAACATTCGATGCATCAACCCAAGTACACTCGTCGATCCACGTAACCGTGGGCACGAAGAATTGCATGACGACACTTTACCACGTATTCTACGCCGGATAACGTCCAATTGTCATGGTGAAGTCTAACAGCGCGTGCAATAGAAGAGGAGCTGTTAGCCTGTACGTACCTGTTTTTGCGTTACCGTGTTACCGGATACCATAAAAAATCTGCGCATGCGCGGGCATTTACCGAGCATAAAACTTTTACGAAAACTAAACTACTCGCCAGATAGACTTTACGTTCACGGCCTCTCCTCGTCAATCTTCCTTCAATTTCGGCTTGACGCAATATTCGCGTTCTGAAAACTCCTGCTGCCCAGTCAAAATGATATGAAGTGCGAATGTGAATGGCGATAACCTTGTTTCAGCCAACGTACTCAAGCTGTAGTGACCTAGATTACTGAGGCTGTAAACTAGAGAGGCCTAAAGGTTCAAGACAGTGGATTAGTTGGGCTATCTAGCGGGGTCAGGGGGAAACAGGCAAGCACAAAATTGTTACGGTGGAGACTTAATGCATTGTACTTCTTGTGTGCATGCGTTGCAGTAAAATAATTATGAATAGTTGCCCTTTCCACTGTTTTCCCCCAATTAACACAAGGTGGTAACAAAAGTGTTGATGACTGTGGTTGAACAAAGCGTTACAAGATATCGACACCGTCTTCCGCTAACCCCGCAATTTGGCGCCCCTTTCTTGTAAGACTGAAGACCTTTCCTAATCTTTGACCGCAGCGATGATTGAAACTTATTCAAATTAAGCATAGTTTACTGGCAGCTATCCTGACCATTTAAAGGTTAAGATGTACTATTTGGACGTACAAGCTGAATGTCCCTATTATTGGATATAAAACGTGAAAATTGATTTTGTGAACCGATATTGCAGATAAAAATATTTAACGATTCTACGAGCACACATAGGTTTGTGAAATCAAAATAGCAAAAATTATCATAGGAATGACGTTAAAGTATGATAAAACCAATAAAAGCTGCTGGGGCCTTTTTCCTAGTGGTAAAATGGGAGGAAGTGTATGTTTTGCGTCTGCGCGACTGACGTACACCATTTCTTTCAATCTTTATTTCTTTCTTTCTTTTCCCTTTCTTTCTATTTTTTTAGTGTTTACTTCTTTCTTTCTTTTTCTAATCTTTGTCTACCTATTCATTTATCTATTTCCTTTTTAATCTTTCTTCCCCTTTTTGCCTGTATACACCATGCGGTATGATGAGATTATACCATCAAAGACGTGTGTGTGTGCTTGAACAGCAAGCAGCCTCATCCATAAAAGTGCCCTGCTGGATAAAAAAAAAAGGTTTTTAAAGACGATTGTCTTTCTTGAGGACCTTCAACGCAAAAACTTGGCCTGTCTGTCTATTGTCCACCCTTAACAATACCGGGTACTTCAAACAGCACCAGCCGTTAGTCTAAATGGCCGAACCCATCCGCAGCGCCCACCACTGCTGCTCGAGATTGAGCGTTCATCTTGTGCGATTGCCAACTAAAAAGCAACTATTGCGTGTATATGAGGCATCACAACAACACGTATATAATATGTATGTGCGTCTCTTACTAGACAAGGCAAATATAAGTAATACTAAGGACCGTAGCGTTTATCACGTTGCGCTGAACATGCAACGCTTGCACGAGAAGGCCCGTGTTTCCAACGCTTTGCTGAGACGTCACGGCGGTGGCACTTACCTGTCGCCTTGCGTTCTACACCTTATAACCTCTGAGATAGGCGCGCACGCCCGTCTCAGAGCCGCACACTTCGTTTTCCAATATAACTGCCAGATGGCGCTCATGTCTCACGTGTGTCGTGACATGATACACTCGTTCGTCTCCGCTGCATGCTCGGGGCACTCTAACGCAGCTCCCCCAGAACACCATTCACCAACTTTCTTGCACAGAACATCAAATAAACGTTTCGTTCATCCTCTCCAGATGCAAGACTATCGTGTTTTGATGACATTTGCTGATTAACATGCTGATACAGGGCGAATTTTTTCGTAATGCCTTCACCATTGCGTCGTCATTTCTCGAGAAATACAACATCTGGCGATGACGATGGAATCAGCGGGCAATGTAACCGCCCCCGGCTAGCAGCAGGAAAGATACTGAACCGCCGACAGAGCAAGGTATCATAGAACCCTTGCAACCAGGATTTAATAGACTGCGTGGAATAGCGCAAGAACGTCGCGGGAAAGCGAGGCGTCATGGAGCCCTTGCATTGACTTAGGTGGCGTGCTCGAACCTACGCTCAATCGCTAATTGTCGTCAGTGAACTATTTCAGAATCTGATGAGCTGAAGAGACACTTGAGAGCAAAGTGATTTTTCGCGTATCAGTGAAGTACTATTTCACAACACTGAGTACACCGCTCTCACCAAGACACGACGCTAAGTAAGTGAGAGAACGCGTGAAAAGAAAGTGAGAGTGCACGGCTATGTCATCTTGGGATTCTCGCACCAACGCCATGGCGTAAAAAATTTCGGAGGCGTCTACCGGGTCCTATGTTGTTTCAAATAGATAAGAGTGACATCATTTTAATCTGTGGGTGCCATAGACAATGTATCAGAAGCATACGATGTGTACTGGGTCCTATGTAGTTTCAAATAGATTTGAGTCAGCTCATTTTATTCTGTGGGTGCCATAAACGAGGTTTCGGAAACATATGACGTTTCAGAAAGTTCCATCGAGATAAAGCCCCAAAAATATCGAAAATACAACTAGAAATTTTTTACGCCACATGCAAAGATTTGCACGAAATTAAAAAAAAAAGGAATTTGTACGGTGAGCCTCCCAGCTAACAATAAACTTATGATAGTGAACATATCAGAGAGTTTTCAGAATGCAATTTGTCAATCTCAACAAAGCCAACTTTAATTTAGTATCTTCTTAAGCTTCTCCGCTCTTCTGCGCCGCTGAGCAACAGTTTGCTCAGCTTCTCGATACCTATACCTTACAGGCAAACCCTATGTAGGCTGTAACCACGCGCAAACACGACCAAAGAAGAAATCAGCATGGATCGAGCTTCTCAATTCATGGAGTACGATCTGAATCCGCCTATAATAAGTTGTCAAGTGGTCAATACGGGCCCAATAATTCACCGTAATAATCACTGAATTTTATGTAACAATATTACTTTATGATAATATTGTTACATAAAATGAGACAGGGCGTAACTATCTGCGAGTTTATTGACACCGTTCAAGACGCACGACAGCAGCACAGCGGGCAATCAAGTTCGTCGTCTTCTGTGCGCAGAATGGTTCACCCTTCATGCGACAGCTACGTGCCAGTAACACCCGGCTGCAAAAGTGCAATCTCGGTGCACTTCATACGTGATCTTCAGAAGGAGGGCGATATGATTTAAACCTACAGACGTGGACTACATCACTGAGGGTGTTTTCGGGCAATTCATCTTGCAGACATGAATGACCATATAGGTAACGGTCGTTACCGGTCGTATAATACGGTAAGGTGCCTTGTATTGAGATAACTTCTTAGAGAATTCAACATGGCAAACTGGACACCAGAGATGAACTAGGCAACCAGGTGAAAAGTGAATGTCGACATGCTTGCTCTCGTGAGAGCCTTCTAGGTTGCTTGTGAAGCCAACAGCCTAGTGTGGGCGAGCTGGCCTGCATGGTCAAGACGAGCGATAGTATCACGGGCGTATTCGCTCGGTGGAGAGGTAGTAGTCGGTAGTAAGGTGTCCAATGGTAAGGTCGGATTATGTCCATACAGCATACGAAAATAGGCGGATTTCACGCACAGTGGGAACCGAGCATGAATGAGAAAGGTTAATATGTCACATTAAAATCAGCACAACGTTACGAGGTAGAAGTAAATTATGCTGTACATGACTTCCGTGTCATGATTATCATGTTTGTAAGTGTCGTTTATCTTCGTCATAAATTCAAGTCACGTGATACCAAATATAGTTTATGTGGAACTAGCGAAGCAGCCACGAGCACGCTGTAAGCATGGTATGTTGTCATGTTCTTACATGACACGCGTGTCAGGATTATTATGTTTGCACCGGTCATATATTTCACCATCCATGGACGCCACGTAACACCAAATTTGGTATAATCGGAGCTAGCAAAACGGCTGCGAGTGCATCATTAAGAGCCCAAGATACTCCATTGTAGCCTTGACACGCGTGCACGCTGGGCACAGCGACACTACGGTAGCAAAACGCGAGTACTCTAAAGTCCACGCCAGGCGCGACCGCACTACCAGCGTCCGTCATCGCGGCCCGAAGGCCACCGGTACGAAATGCGACATGCCGTATTTCGCGCCGATGCGTTATCCAGACAACACTGCGTCTCCCTTTTTTGTGATGGACGGACGCCAGACGCGCTGCAATGCGCATGCGTCAAAGCGACGCAGCGCGGCCCGCGCCTTCGAGTACAAGGCAGGACCGGCACCTGGTGTGTGATGTGACGAAATTAACGCGGGCGAGCACGCGCACAGCGTCACGTCGAAGCGTATTGGCGCCCTGACTGTGGCATGTAGTCATGTTCTCACATGACACTCATCTCATTATTATCACGTTCACCCCAGTCACATACCTTTGTCATCCATTGGTGTCACGTATTATCAAATTTGGCGTATGTGAAGCTAGCGAAATGGCTGCGAGCGCATGAAGAGTGTTGTTGTGGTCATGTTGTTACATGACACGCATCTCATGTTTATCATGTTTGTACCAGTATCATGCCTTCTGCATTCATTCACGTCCTGTAATACTAAATTTGGTAAAAAGGAAGCTAGCAAATGGCCGCCAACGCATCATGAGCGTGGTATGTAGTCATGTTGGTACATGACACGCATCTCATGGTTATCATGTTCGCACCAGTCACATACCTGCGTCATCCATTAACGCATCGTAATACCAAGTTTGGTATATGTGACGCTAGCGTAACGGCCACGAGCGCATCATGACCGCGAAGTGCTATTTTTGGTACCGGTCAGAAGTAAGTCCAATGAAGTGGATCAGGATGTCGACTTTCCTGTTTCTTAGCGCTGACGAGAGCATCCCCTGTCTAACCAGTGTTATGCAGAAAGTGGCGTTAAGTACAGATAGCGCCTGTGCAAAGTTATTTCGCCTAAATGAAGCACACCGGCCAAAGCCGTTTTTATTCTGCTCCAGAATGCAGTCCAGTGATATTGCTGCACCAGATTGTAGAGTCCAACGTGTAGAGTGAGCGTCAAACGTCTCCACCGAATTCCCGTGATTGTCACTTTTCAATGCCTTGTCCAATTGTGTCTCGTCGACAGATGGCAGTAAGAGACGTTTCCTACACGTAAAAGCTGGAAGCAGTGCATCTGCTGAATTCTGTACGTCGACACTCAACCTCGTAATGCCAGGACAGCAGTTCTTGCATTGCTGAGAAATCCAAAGAGTCATGGCAATCCACGCGGCGTTTGATGCTGCTACCACTGCCTGCTTCTTGTAAAGACAGGCCAGTGCTAGCGAATCGCTGTAGTCGTTCCAGTCCAGAGACCAGAAGAGCACATTTACCAAACTCTCGAAATATAACTTCCGTTGAAAGTCAGACCCCCTTTCAACACAGCGGATGAACGTCAAAGTTGTTGCGAATTTCAGGGTTCTGCCGGCGCTGAGAAGGAACAACTTTTACCCATTGGGTGAATGAGTTGCTCGATGAAAAGAAGAAAATCAAGTGAATGAGAAAATTTCGTCCAATGAAAAAATACGCATTACACGAAGTTCAGGTGACCGGTTTTTTAAAGCACTTGGTGCGGTAAATACTTCGGCCGTTGTGAAGTGCGGCCACCCAGTCATTTTTGTGTGATCGCAAAGGATCCCAAACTACAGTGCAATCTTTCTGGGTCACTGTCACATGCTGTGCTACAGGATACTGGGCATCGTTGAGCTCGCCGCACCTACGAACCCCACACGTCGCACACAAGCCTTTAAATAAGCACATAGGCAAATCAAAGAGATGGCAACTCGCTTTGTAAGTAAAGGAGGAAATGCTTTGAATTACTTGGGCGCAGCCAGAATATTTTCGTCGGGTAATCCGGAAATCAGTGTTGCTTTTGTCATCCTGCTTAATATGTTAGCACCAGTTCGAACTCTAATAACCGTTACGGCCCTCGCGCCTTTGTCTTTCGTCGCAGTACATATAGCGTGAGATCAGCCCAAGGCAAACAGTGCGCATCAAGCAACACTTTTCGCAGCCAGGTCGTATTATATCATGTATACGAGCCTGAAGACTTTCTATGTGAGCACTGCATTGTTTATCGCCTGGTACAATAGCAAGTACCTGGAGCTGTGTAATTATTCATAGATAGAAAAAAAATAAAAGTCACTGAATACGGTTAGCGTGGATCAAGCTTCGTGGAACGAGAGATCGGTCATACGTGTATCCCGTGTAGCGCAATGCCTTTTCTATGCGTTATTGTACACACAAAGCTTTGTCAAAAAGGAATTTTGTTAATTGAAAACAGCTCAGTAACATACCACTTCAGACCAGCACTTGATGAAATTCGTCTTGCCCACGAACGTGCGAATACTTTTGTCAGGAAACTACGCGCCCGAATCACAGTGACGCCAGATTTATCAAACTCACATCATGCCCTATGCACTTGACTAAGACGACTCGATGCTATAAGAGAGTAAATATAGGTGTACCTTCAAGTGACAACAAGAGAGCAGAGTGGGTTATGCAACAAATCTATCTTAGGGATGCCATAGTTGAAATCATGGGCAAAAAAAATGGACATGGTTTGGGCACGTAGCACATGGGCAGAATAAGCGCTGGTCGCTAAATGTAACTGACCGGATTCCATGAGAAGGCAAACGCATGAAGCAGAGACAGAAAACGAGTTGGGCAAGTGATAATTAGAAGTTTCCAGGTACACAGTGACAGCACAAAGCACAGGGCCGGACTGATTAGCTGAACAAGGGAGAGAAAGGCACTGGCCCTTCAGTCGGCGTAGAGAGGCTGATGGCAGTGATGATGACGAATCGAAGGCGAAAGCCGTCTCCTTCTACTTCTTCTCAGCCCTCTCCACAAACTGTGCGATGCGGGCTTGTTGGTAGCACATCTGCATTAAGATTCCTTGTAGCGCACGTAAAGGGTAAGAAAAATTGATGGCATATACAGTCAGAAATAATATATGTGGTTTCTACACATACAGTCTCACAAGCCTCTGCGCAAGCTTTCTGCACCGTAATACGTTTTCGCTGCTTCGTTTATTGACTTACTTTGACGAAGGAACAATGCCACTTGTGAGGTCATATTGAAGCGCCGTGTTATGTGATCTAATCACTTAAACATATCACTTAAACATATCACTTAAACGTGATTGCCGCCGCCGATGGTCTCTTTTCGCAGCAAATCATTTAGGACTTTCACCGTACATTTCTCAGGAAACCAGAGAATGAAAGGACTTTTGGGTTCATGTCGAGGGAGACTCTATTTCTTTCTGAAAACCTGCATGTGAAGAGGGGCAAGAATGTATATAAGGTGTTTATTGAGCTGTTTTGGCGGTACTGTAATAATCATAATAATTGTGAAGAAATAAAAGTGCATTGAAATGCTTCCTGACTTCGGCAGGTACCAAACTATCATCATTTCAATCCGAACGTTGCAGGTTTGGTCCTTGCCAGCGACAAGCTGACTTTTTGTACACGCTATACTTCCCTCAAATATTAATGAGCGATAGAGGAAACAACGCCCGTTCTCTGAGCCAGCTGATCTCTACCTCAACTTCTTCTTCCTCTAGCTCCTCGCACGCTAGAGCCCCGAAGCCGCTGCTGTAAGCCATCATACTTGGCTATGAGTGCGAGTGCGTGGAGTTGCTGACAGTGCTTTAGGTGGGTGATACTGGCTGCCAAGCAATAACCTAAAATTGTAAAAGGCCTAGAATTGTCTTGTGGGGCTCCCAGAGGTCAATCTAGAGAGCGACTTTGCAAGTGACGGAAGGTTCGGACGCTGAATAGGAGAGCATGCCACTGCTGTTTGGTGGTATTGCCTTTATCTGCGTTAGAGCCGATCCGGTAATACCTTGACAGCACGCAATGTGTGCAAGCTCCGATAGACAAGAGGAGATCACAAAGCGACGTAGCAGTGTCTCCCGTGCTTTCATGGCACACTTTTGTCGTGTGGTCAATGCGACGAAATATGATCCTGCTGACTCCTTCTCACGTGTGTATGCCTCAACGCAATCTTTACTAGATTTTATGCCGCGAAAGTCGGTATTGCTCGATGGAACCTCTTTGCCTTCTTCGTGCTGTGTCAGTGTGTTTCACGGGCCATTCAATCTAGAGGTCCAGAGGTTTTTTCTGGGCAAAGGTGCCCTGTGGGCATGGTTTCTTGAGGGTGCCTCGTTAGAATCACGCACTTTACTAGGTCCATGTGTTATACTGGTCTTCGGCTGCGATGAAATTGAGTTGGCCACCAACAAATAGTCTGAAAGCTCAAGTGGTGAACTTCAACACTCCACTGCAGCTTCGTGGTTGAAGTTGAGCCCATCTTGAACTTCATTCTAGGTAGTGGTCAGGTTAGACTAGGGCGGTAGCAGAGAGGTGGTAGAGAGTCCAGACAAAAGCAGCAGTCTGTGTGCAGCTGCAGCCCGCCCAGCACTGCTGCCACACGCCTTCACGCCGATGCCACACTACAGTGGCATTTTGAAGACGGCCCTTGTGCGCATTCTGCTTTTGCTGCTCTGTCCACGCATTGCTAGATGCTGGAGCGTTTATGGTCACTACCCAGTTGGCAGCGTCGAGCTGACAGCCATTGAACTCTGATATTTCGCAGGTGGCTGGTGATGGTGGGTTGGCAGGCGATAAAACGGAGAGTATGAAGCGAAGCAGCACAGCTGGTATGAAAGCTGCATCAGAGTGCACTGGAAATCTATGCGCTACTCGGGTGAGGTGGCCTCAAGGTCGTGTGAGACGGCTACAACTATCACGGCACTGATGGCGGACAACGTCAGCACGATCGCAGGTAGTAGCGTCGCACCTCGACGCTGCCAAGGCGTCGATCATTACACGGAGTCGCTTGATGATACGTCGCAGGTCCACGGCACTATCTTATGATCCTTAAGCGGAGCCACCAGTAGTGTTGTCGAAGGAAGAGGAGGTAGTTCTTATCATCAGGACGGGATTGGTAAGAGGAGGAGCTTTAACAGCACCATTGTGCTTATCAGCATGCGAATAAGTCTTAAGCGAGAGGTTTTTGCCACAGCAAGCGCGAACAACGTCCCCGGTAATAGGAGGCTCCGCGCGGTCTTGAAGACGGTGGTGTGAACTTGCCCTATGGCCACCGAGAAGTCTCGGACACCATTCTCGAATGCTGGCGTAGTTTGGGCCAGCAGTCTTCGGGTCCTCGTGAGCATTGTCGAGAAAACATGGATGACATTCCTTAAATAAAGCGACGTTGCTGGCGATGACCCACGAAGGCAAATGGCTCCATTCACATGATTAGGGCTTCGTAGTACTTCTGCGGTTGCGCCATTGTAGAGAGAAGTTTGTTGTGAACGATACTTTTTTCGCCTAAATATTATTATCTTTCATTAAAAAAGAGTAGCATTAGCTTGGAAACACGTCCTCAAAGTTTATACGAATGTTATTAAACTGAGTGAAATGACAGGGGCGTGCCACGAAAGGATATTGAAATCCACTCGTGTCGTTCTACGTGTTTTCTTACTCGTGACGCGCCATGGTGGTCTAGTAGCTAAGGCACTCGACCGCTGACCCGCATGTCGAGCAATAGACCTGGCCAAATTTTCGATGAATGTGAAATTTTTTGAGGCCTTTGTGCCTCCATTTAGGCGCATGCTAAAGAATCCTGAGTGGTCAAAATTTCTGCAACCCTCCACTACGACGTCTCTCATTCACATGGTGATTTTGGAACGGTATACACTCCAAAATAAAATATTTATTTTCTCAGTCATGTATTGATCATTTCTCACAGTTTAAGAACGTGTCACAGCAATGTACCACTAGCCCACCTGAGTGCTCCATTGAAGTAAGCTGTATTTCTTCTTCTGTTGGGTTTTTTTTTTGGCGATGCGCAGCCAAAGCAAGAGGCTGCATTACTCTGTGTGAACCTAATGACTGTGTGCGTCTGCTAGTCCCATGTTATGTACCATTACCTGGAGTGCAAGATAGTCCTTACGTCGAGTACATTTCACTTGTGACGTGAAATATTTCTGGATAGGATAAAGCGCTGTTGGCAGTGTGCCATTTCTGGAAGACAACGCCAGTTTATAAACCACTTGCGAGACGGCGAGCAGTGCTGCAAGGTCGTTTCGTAGGTAAACATAGTGACATCGGCGCATCGGAGATCCGGCTTGCTTCACCCGCACTTTTGCTCTTCATATCGATGATGTCAAGAATGTAGATAGAGCATGTTAACGCAGTACATACGAATACAAGGCTTAATCGTGTTGTCAATAACAAGATTGCGTGTGATTGCCCGTCATGTTAGGCACACCAATCAGAGTCGTCAGTTACAGAGTCCTGTTGCCGCTGCTGCGACATGCTTGTCATTCACAAAGGCGTAGTTACATTCAGTATTGTCTTATTGAATGAAACATGAAAGTGCAAATTGCTTTTTTTGCACTTCATCACGAAGATACTATGTTTTCTGAGTGCACACGCCGAGGTGACGAGTGTGGTTAGCCTGCCAATGATTGCTCGTTCGCCCCATGTGTGTCGAATTATCGTGCGCCGCATGGCGGACCTTCCAACGCTGCCCGTCACAGCATATAGAAAATCGTACCGTCTGTCTGGGTCTTGGCAGTGGTTCCACGAGTGGTCATTGCAACTCGCGAGTTTGAAAGGCATTCAGAAGATAGGCTTCAAAAACAACCACATGCGTATGTCCTTCCCGCTTTCGGGAAAATTAGAGGGGAGACCAACAGGCTTTAGGTACTGCTGTTTTGCTGATATACCGAACTTAGGCAACAAAGCGGGGCTTGTCTCATAGCCACTAGCATTGAAGTGTTCTGAGCACATAATTTTACGCTTTGTAGGCTCCCACGTTGACTGTGATGAGTGAGCAGTGCGAATCAAGATAACTTTGAGGCCTGAGCTCTGTCGGAAATGTGCGTGTGAGATTGTTCCTCCAGGTGCTACTGCTTACACTCCCTATAGTGCAGAGCAGTATTGAGGCACTCTGAACTGTGCAAAGGGCTTTAATGCTCACATTACGTAACCACATCGAATACAAACAAAAAATTCTTAGACATGGATATAAGCTCCGCTTGAGCAAATAAATAAACGGCTGAGAGCTACTGCTTGGCTATAGCATCGTTGACTGCCGGTCATCTGCCGTATCTGAACACGTCTTGAGAGAGATGTGTAGAAGCTTGTGGCTGGATCAGCTGCAGTGGTGGCTTACGATGTGGATTGGTAAGCGATTTTGCAGTGAGCATGGTTGGCGCGTCAGCATGCGACAGGAGTTGTGTAAGTCCCTGACTCGTTCGCGGCGTGGTTGCTATACTCATTAATTTGTGAAAATTGCAATATATTGAATACTGTCTACTACTGTCTGGCTTTAAGCACCCATCACTTTTCAGTAGCCAGCTTTTAATGGGGCCATTTTTCTCGGAGGCGAAATTTTTGTGCAGTATCGCTTAAAGACTGACTCACAGCAATGAACCTACTAGCCTGTCCAAACGTTTTACTCAAGTTTCCTTCTGTCTGAATTCAGATACTACAATGTTCCTCTCCTTACCTTTAGGTTTCGTTTGATTTTTCGCCGTCGAATATAAACGTCGTGTTTGCCACTGAAAATAATTAATAGTCTACGCGCGTGTAGGTGATTTTTGCCAAATGTTTAAGGTTACAGGTGGATCAGAAACATCTTATCAATAAAGTTGCCTCGCGTCTGACTGCTTCGCTGGAATGTCGAAAGACGATAGTCTGTCTTGCCACAGTGGTCTAGTGGCTAAGGTACTCGGCTGCTGACCCGCAGGTCGAGGTATTGAATCCTGGTTGCACCGGCTGCATTTCCGATAGCGGCAGAAATGTTGTAGGCCCATGTGCTAAAATTTTCGTGCATGTTAAAGAATCCCAGGTGTTCGAAATTTCCGAAGCCCTTCACTACGGCGTCTCTCATAATCATATCGTGGTTTTGGGACGTTAAATTCCACAAATCAATCAATCAATCGAAAGACGATAGTCTTCTGTCGGTAGTAATACATGAATCCTGGTCTCATCCGCGCCCACCCGTGGCGATGTTTTCACAGCATTTCTATCCTGCCAGGTTGCAGCTAGTTATCTTCGGGAGAGAGCATTTTTCGTCTATAGCGTCGCATACTCAGTGCAGCGTAACCACCCAAACACACCACTTAAATATGTTGCGCCTCCGATATGCATGATATTTGCTTTTTGATTAACAATGGTCAGAAGTATGAGCGCAGCCGCCAGTTCAACATGGTTGCGCGTTCAGCAAGCACTCAAACATTGACCAGGTGGCTCAATCGTCTGACACACGTACAGGCAGACCAAAATTTCTGCGTTAAAGTCTCTTAAGAAATACTCTTGTTTATAGAACGCTAAATAAGGAAAACGTGGATACTAGTCATTGTCTTCAACGTTGACATCATGGACCTGAGAACAAAGCTTTTTTATCGACTCTTTATTTCACTTCACGTCATCCACTTTTCATTAATGGGGCAATGCTCAAGTAACGTACGGCTACTCCAGCATACGATACCCAAAGCTTCGTCCATTCGTCAAGGTTCCCGTCGTGCAGATGCGTGGATCTTGTGATAGTCGTTGTATTTCTGTTGTTAACCCTTCGAGACGTTATGTACACAATTGTGTACATCACCCGTTTTTGCTGATTTCAGCAAGCAGATGTTAAGCAGGAGCAAGATATGTTGTACTTTAGATGAATCGAAACTCCTGCAGAATAAGTTCTTCCTTTTTTAACCTCATTTTGCAGTGTACTGATACCTATGATTACGTTTCTGAAGGCACTGCCATGTTTGACGAGTAGTGCAACAGGCCGCTTCCTGCAACCAATGTGAAAAGCAGTTTTTTTTTTGCTAAAAGTTAACACAACCAAAAAATGATTTTGCACTCTGTTCCTAGCTTTATATTTTATTCTGTTGATACTGAAAGTAAGCACCAAATACTTCAGGGTAAAAAATATTTATTACAGCCTAATTATGATGAGTCACTACAACATGTAAATGCTATGACTATCTCATTATTTCTGCTGCAATAAAATACTGAGTGTCATGAGGTAACGTTCTAGTGATTTGGAACTAATACAGATAGTGTTTCATATGTCCCGTGTGAAAGAGTTAAAATATATGGGTAATTTCAATCAGGTGCCTTTTACATCAATACGCACCTTTTTTCACTTTTTTTAATTTCTGCATAAAACGATGCGGTCGTAGGGCTTTCGCGAATCTTTATAATGAGGGTGGTGAGCTGTTGAAGCTATAAAACGCAGCTTTTATTCTTCGCCTATTTTCTGCTTTTGAACTGCGTATAAATATTTTTATTAGTTAACATGGCACGGGGACGGCCGTCATATGAAAAGGACTGGACTAGGTCACCATCACTCTTTTTCATAACGAAATTATAGCTGTGGTTCCAGTTTTGAGACAACTTTTATACGTGTTGCGGGCCTGCCACGCCCGCAGGGACAGAATACCGGCGACGATATAATTTTCCTGAGAATTGTCATTATTAAGCTCTCAAGTGGCACCTGTAGCTGCAAAAATGCCTTCTTCAGTCAAAGAAGCTTTATAAATACCGCTCGTGCAGGTCCGTGATTGTGAAATATTCACTCTGATGACGGTATTGAATATTCCCTTAACTTATGCATTGAATGAATGACAAGTGCGCATCCCTTTCTGGAATAGATCGATTGGCTAGAAGCCTGAGAATGACACTGTGTAGTTCTCTACACAAGCTTTCAAGAAGAAAAAAAAAACTGTGTCTCTACGATGCGAGGCAGTGTTTTTAAAGAACGGAAACTCATAATCAGCAGAAGCATTTTCTATTACACTGGTAACATTGCAGGAGCTTTTTTATACGCTCCTTAGTTAGCATGATTCTTACGTTCTGCCCATTCCAAGCGTTAAAGTACGCGTTATTACAGCGAAAGCTGTTATGAGATAACAACTCTGTTCACGCGCGGTGGCGTAGTTGTCCACAGCCGCCGCTGCTGCCGCCCGTGTTCGTAATCACTTCACACTAAATAAGAAAAAAAAAGTATTTTCATGGATGCAGTGGGGCACGAACCTGGGTCGCTGGGTGCCAGCCCAACATTCTAGCACTTAGCCACCTGGTGCTTTGGAGTTGTTCAAAAACTCTCCTTAGGCAGGCTTCATGTTGGAGAAAGAATCGCGTTGATATGAGCAATAAAGTGTTTTAGAGGAGCAACAGAACAACCAAGAGTCCTCAATGTGAATAGCGTAGTGAGTGGGTCGTCCAACGCTCGAACCCAATACAAAAGCTTGTTATTGATCATCTATTAACTGTGGCGCATACCCAATTGAAGCATTCAATCCCAGTCTTTATTCAATTCAGTTCCAAAACCACGCTGTGATTATGAGACACGCCGTAGTGGAGGGCTCCGGAAATTTCGACCACCTGGGGTTCTTTAACGTGCACCTAAATCTGAGCACACGGGCCTACAACATTTCCACCTCCTTCGGAAATGCAGCCACCGCAGCCGGGATTCGATCCCGTGACCTGTGGGTCAGCAGCCGAGTACCTTAGCCACTAGACCACCGCGGCGGGGAAAACTAGAAAGATGAGTCAATAGAACTCTACTCATTCCTTCTGTTTGAGCATATTGGCTTACTTGCATCATAATGTACAAATACACAGTGCATTCTATTATGCCTAGAGCGACGACAATATTTCATTGTCAAGTGGATTTTTCAAGCATATCTCAGCCGTTTCCTCTAATAAACAGCCAATAAACAGCGAACGTTTGCAAGGAATGCGCGCGGTAAGAAGCGTGCAAGGGAGCCAGTCGGAGTGGTGAAAAATTCGGGGAACGTTTTCTGCACATGGCAGTCGGTCGACACAGTAGCCTGCAAAGTGCCACGGCCCATTTCCAGTAACGACGAAGAAAATAGTTTTGCAAACGTTCAGTCGTATGGTAATAATATTGCGTCACAAATGAAAGTTAGCTCGCCAATAAGCTCAGGAAATTTAGATCCAGTGAAAAGCTCGTAAATCATTGATCTTACGGGTAATGTAGCTTACACTGTCAAGCCTGCAGTGTATCAATCCGCACCATTGTCCCTTCTTCGCTCGCCGGAGTCATCGGTGCGGTGCGGATCGGGTTACTTTTTATTCCTCTTGCTCTTATGTCGTGTTCAACTACTGCTGGAGTTTACACAAGATAATTACGCACCTCTCAGGAATCGACTTCGCTGTACGTTGAGCAGCGTTTTAACGCTTCAGGAAGTACCGAGAACAAATTACAACTTGCGCAGTTACAAATGAAAAACAGTTGGATATCTCCACCTTATGGAGACCAATGTGGCCACGTTCTGATTTGTTCTTCTTCGCCTACATTCCCTTGTTAATATAATAACGTGTTTTTTGATAAGGGCACGCAGTGAAAATGTTTTGCTAGTTTGCTTCTTCATCGCAGAATGCAGTGATCGCGGATTGAAACGAGGCAACTTAAGGAATAGCCTATAATTTTGTTTCCACCATCTACAGCTCGGGTCACATAAGTGTAATTTCGACTGGAATGCGTACAACAAAGCCGAACTATTGTTACACATCTCGCAACATCGCGCGGATATCTTGAGGAACTGCAGATACCCGTTAGGGCTTGCTACTGAAAAAAAAAACAAAAATTGGGAAACCAATAAACTCTTTTTCAGAGTTGAACGTTAAAGCTATATCCTGTTTCTTGTGCACAATTCAGCCACTCAATGTGTAATTTTTATTATATGATGCTACTTGAACATATTTAATTTTGGAGTAGTACTGTGTAATTGAGAAAGTTAAAGGTGTGTTGTCCTAATTAACGTTTCGCACATGGCTGCATGCTGTGTCGAGAAGGGAAGCATCGTTCAAACGACAAACAATATTATGTTATCTTTACTGAGTTGCGCGAAAAAATTGAAGTACAAAAGGAAGACACCTGGACACAGCGCCCATTAACAACTGAAACTTTATTGAAGAAAACACACACACACACACACACACACACACACACACAAATATATGTATATATGTGTGTGTCTGTGTGTTTGTGTGTGTGTTTGTTTTCTTCAATAAAGTTTCAGTTGTTAATGTGCGCTGTGTCCAGGTGTCTTCCTTTTGTACTTCAGTTTTTTTTTTTCACGCAACTCAGTTAAGATGAATTAACAACTCGTCCAGCAGAACATTCTTCTCAATATTTGCGTAAAATGTTTTAGAACTTGCTATGTGCCCACTACGCAGTCTTGAGGAAGTACGCGTAGTAACGTGTGTGCCTTTTGTAATGGTTGGCTCTCTTTAAACCGCTAAGTCGCATTGGTAATAACGTGTTGTGATGCCCGATGGCAATGTGTGCTTGTATCATGAAATATTGCTGTGATATTACATGTTGTGCTGTGAAACCTGTATACACAATGCGTTGTTTATTAAACATAAATTATTTTTCCTGCATTTCCAACCAGAGGAAGTTATGCATACTTTATCTGCAAGCAGACGCATAGGTGTATGGTGAAGCACTTGCTTGCCATGCAAATGGCCTGCACGGTTGCTATTATCACTCAGACCCAAAATTATTTTATTATTTGGTTTATTTGTATTTTTTCAGTTATGGGTCACGGAGATAATTTTTCACTCCTAACCACCCACGCCCACTCCAATATATCTGTGGAACGAGCTCTTTGCCACTGTTGCGTAAGGAAAGAGGTCGTCTTGGACGTGAAAATCAACGATGTCTTATGGTTTCTCCTACCCTTATAATTCTTGTAGAGGGGGGGGGGGGGGATGCTCCTGGCTCATCTTAAAATGCGCAGCCCCTATGTTGCTGGACAAGGAAGGGGGGTATTTCGATAGACACCGAAGGGAACAGGCGCACGTCAGCACCACGCCACTTCTTGCTATGCGCGGAAGCCACCCAAATTAATGTCCGTTGTTCTTACTTGAACCTTGTCGTCCACGCGAGGAATGGGGACGGGATGCAGTGAGCTCAAGAACCACACGTGTAATGACGTCTAGGACGCGGCCAATTTCACAGTATAATTACTGATTGGCTTTAGCTTATATTTATCTCTCGAAGCATTTCACTATATATATATATATATATATATATATATATAAGTATGTGTGTGTGTGCGTGTGCGTGTGCGTGTGCGTGTGCGTGTGCGTGTGTGTGTGTGTGTGTGTGTGTGTGTTGCCTGCAGGAGGGCTCTGTCGGGAGAAGAGCCGCGCAGATGTTTTGAAGCGTGAGCAAACAAACAATTCTACACACAACACAGGCACTGGTGCATTGTTTGTTTGTCCACGTTTCATAAACTTGACACTGCTGTTTTCAGGACCATGTACAAACTATAAGCCCTCATATACGACATTTAGCAAGTTTACTTCATTGTTCACCTCAACAAGTTCACAAAGCTTGCGCAAATTCTTTCAACCTTTATTCATGCAGAACGGTGTCGTTGTTACAGGGTCAAGCAAAAAGTCCAACTCAAAACGATTAAAAGGTTGGAAAAAAAGACAGACAGTGTTATTAGGCTCATAAGACGGGTGGCTAACCGAAGGACAGGACTATCAGAGGACAACTTGGTCAGGCTTATACATGCTTTTCTGCTGTGTCATTTTGCATATGTGGCGGCAATGCATGTCTGGAAGAGAATGGAAAGGGACAAGCTTAATGCCATGATCAGGAGAGCTGTAAAGAATGCCCTTGGGCTCCCCAACTACACCCACACCAATCGTCTCCTGCAGTTGGGAATTCATAATACATTGGAGGAAATTGCGGAAGCACAAGAAAGAACACAGGTAATTAGGCTGTCTGGCTCAAAAGCGGGGAGGATGATTCTCGCAGAAATGGGTATTCCACCAGCTCAGATTGAGGCTCTGTACCAAGGGTTGACGAGGGATCAGAAGGAAAACATCATTGTCTCGCCTGCCCCGCGGAACATGCATCCCCAACGTAATGTTGGAAGGAGGAGAGCGCGCGCTCGGGCCCTTCTTCGCCAAGTTGCGGATCTTGACGGGGGTGCCTGTTTCGTGGACGCGGCGCAATATGATGGCCAGAGAGACCGATTCACGGTAGTGGCAATCAACCACAAAGGAATTACAATTAATGCGGCGTCGGTATGCGCCAGAACTGCCAATGCAGCTGAGCAGGTTGCCATCGCCTTGGCTCTTTTAGATCAGCGTAATGAACACATATTTAGCGATTCTAGAGCTGCCATTCGTGCCTTCAGTGTTGGAGCTGTGTGCAAAGAGGCCAAAAACATACTCGGTGATAAGTTGCTTACAACCCATACCATTACATGGTTCCCAGCTCATATGGGAAACATGGACGGAGGGATCATAAATCTCAATGAGTTGGCCCACTCCAGGGCGCGAGGGTTAGCTGTCCGCGGCCATGGAGGACCTTTGGGTCGAACTGGAGATTTCGTAAACAGGGATCCGCCAACTACATATAATGAAATAACCCAACATTTCGCTATGGATAGGAGAATCTTTCCACCTCCACATGCGAAGCTAAATAGAGCGCAGGCGCTTACATTGCGATTACTTCAAACAGAAACGTACCCTAACCCTGCCTTTCTTCACAAGCTTTATCCTGATGTTTATTTAACCAACTCGTGTACAAAATGTGGCGGTTTAGCCACCTTACACCACATGCTCTGGGAGTGCCCTTCGGTACGTGGCACCGATACAGCATCGTCCAGAAAGTGGGACTCCGCTCTCCGGAGTCCAGACATAACATCGCAACTTTGGGCTGTCCAGAGGGCCCACGATGCGGCGCTAGGGCTCGGCCTTACTGTCCCATCGTGGGAGCGGCCCGCCGTGTGCTAGGGCGCACGCCTTCGGACTTGTCAATAAAGTTTTTCCAAACCAAACCAAAACATTCTGATCACTCCAGCTCATTCAAGAGGAACTCATCAAGACAGTTTATTGGCGGCTTTCTTCAAGCGTTTGCATAACTACATATTTACTCCGTTGTTGCAGAGTATGACTTGATGAAGAGCGCCAGAAATATGTTTCAGCTTTTAATACCGAAACAGCTTTTGTCAATACCAAAAGCAAATTTAGGTTTTTCTTCTTGCTTTTCGACTTCTTTTTATTTGCAAAGGAAAGTCCATTCTTCTGCGCTTTGCGCTCAATGGTAGTTCTGGATTGTCGAAGCTGTGTTATCCGAACCAGTGGATGAGCTGAAAGATGTGCGCAGTCGATTTACTGTTCTCTCCGCACCTGGTTTGTGGTTTTCGTAGTCTTGTCTATCATATCGCCTAAATATTCTCGTCACACTTGTTGTGTGAACGCATCAACACTAACAGTGTTACGCATCTTAATCCGTGTCTTTTGATATCAGCAATTTTGCCTAGGCACTAATCTCTGTTTGAGAATTTAGGAGGTCATGACTTTCTGCGCTGCACTTGGGCTCGGCGAACATCGGCGTCTTCATTTCCTGAAATTGCAATATCATTATGGAGCAGGGTAAAACTCATATGTGTTTATGTTCCAGTCATAATGGAGGTAATGCACTTACATGTGGTGGCGATTCAGTCAAGAGTCGTGTTGGTTTCCACCATATTCTAACGAGCAATTCACTGCCCTATTCCGTTTGTTCCTTTTTACTCCACAATTTCCCTGAAAAAAAAAAGAAACCTAGCCTACGTGATTGTTCTTGCACAGCGCGTTAAACAGTCTCAAAAACTTCGGCAGTAGGGCGAGATTCGTGACCTGTGAAAGCTACCCACAAAAAATACAGATGTCAAAATTTTCATAAATACTTTACACAGAAAAGCATTGGCAACCATCTGTAGTTGTGTTTCATTTCGGCAAAACAAATGTGAGCAAAAATATCAAAAAAGCAAGGGAGCGGACCAGCGCAGAATGTTCGACTTGAGTACGACTGTGTATTAGGCGTGGAGGCGTTCTATAAACTCTAATGTCCGAAAAACAAGGTTGTCTTGACTGAACTTCACGTTCGTTACTTAATCAAAAATTGATGCGCTTCAAAGACCTTATCAACGTTCAAAAAAAGTAATTTAGGCTAGTTTGTAGTGGTTCATTGTGGAAGATACAAGTGGGGCGCAGTACGTAACATGAACTGAAGGAGGCGCTTGTGTTGTTCTCTCACCCAGTTCATGAAATGTACTGCCGTCTACTTCTATCTTCCATTAGAACAGATGTCACTACAGAACGCTTGGTGCCATTATCTTTGATACATGTCAATATACACGGTGAATATCAGATCAGGCAAGCATTAGCATTGGCATTGACGTGAAGAGTCACGCCTATGCACATCACAGAAATCGGGTAATATGTAGTCATCATGTGAAAAGGAAAAAACTGGGCTCTTATTAATAAAACACATTACAGAAAAAAACCTGTAATATTTGCCAGCCAATCACGATCTTGAACGGATCATTAAGTAGCACGTACGAAATACAATGTTTGGTAGTTCAGCCACAAAACAAAAGATCCACTTAATACGCTTTTAAGTGTGTGAAGCGAAGCTTCAGGACGCTGTTAAGGTAAATGCTATGGAAATTTTCATCAACTAGACAGCGTTCCAGGAGCGTTGCGTTTATAATAATACTCCGCAAGGTGGTGTGAAACAGAGACACGCAAAACGCAATCATGTCACCATGATGGGATGGCTGCACATTGGCACTGTCTCGGTGACCAATTGTCGTCTAAATGATGAGGTTTTGCCCATTTGTTTTTCTATTTCGCTCATGGTTCTTATTTTTGGCCGGAATCAAAGTTTTTTCATCTGCAGTATTGCCCGATAAATAATGTAATTGAGTAGAAAGCAAATTAATTTCATCAGCTGTCAAGACGTGAGCTGTACATAACAATCTTGGTTTTAACAAAAGCATGGAACGGTAAGAACGAAGCCTTTAGGCAAAACTGCGATATCACACTATACCGGTAACGCTCGAAATGCCTCACGTAGTCGGATTCGCTTAAACTATCCGCTCTGCCAACAGAACGACCGCACGCCGTCATTTCCACACTCCGACCTTCCTTGTAGCTCGTTTCCATTTGCAACACAAGTGCGTTTTCTTTTGCGGGCGAAGCTGCTTAGGCCTTGGGTCGTGCGTCCCCAATGTTAGTAGTAAAAGTAGTAGTAGTAGGTAGCCACTTCTTGTTTAGTCTTTGGAATGTGCGCTGGATGACTGTACTGATTGATTGATTTGTGGGGTTTAACGTCCCAAAACCACCATATGATTATGAGAGACGCCGTAGTGGAGGGCTCCGGAAATTTCGACCACCTGGGGTTCTTTAACGTGCTCCCAAATCTGAGCACACGGGCCTACAACATTTCCGCCTCCATCAGAAATGCAGCCGCCGCAGCCGGGAATCGAACCCGCGACCTGCGGGTCAGCAGCTGGATGACTGTACTTGTATATGATGAATATATGATGAAAAGATGCGAAATGATGGTACTTGGAGTGTTCACAAGAAGGACGGACAGACAGACAGATAAACAGGCGGATATAAATACATACATAGATAAATACATACATAGATAAATACATACATAGATAAATACATACATAGATAAATACATCATCATCATCATCATCAGCCTGACTACGTCCACTGCAGGACAAAGGCCTCTCCCATGTTCCGCCAGTTAACCCGGTCCTGTGCTTGCTGCTGCCAATTTATACCTGCAAACTTCTTAATCTCATCTGCCCACCTAACCTTCTGTCTTCCCCTAACCCGCTTCCCTTCTCTGGGAATCCAGTCAGTTACCCTTAATGACCAGCGGTTATCCTGTCTACGCGCTACATGCCCTGCCCAGATAAGAAGAAATACATAGATACATACATACATACATACATAGATACATACATACATACATACATACATACATACATAGATACATAGATACATAGATACATACATACTACATACATACATACATCATACATACATACATACATACATACATACAACATACATACATACATACATACATACATACATACATACATACATACATACATACATACTACATACATACATACATACATACATACATACATACATACATACATACATACATACATACATACATACATAGATAGATACATACATACATACATACATACATACATACATACATATACATACATACATAGATAATACATACATACATACATACATACATACATACATACATACATACATACATACATACATACATACATACATACATACATACATACATACATACATACATACATACATACATACATACATACATACATACATACATACATACATACATACATACATACATACATACATACATACATACATACATACATACATACATACATACATACATACATACATACATACATACATACATACATACATACATACATACATACATACATACATACATACATACATACATACATACATACATACATACATACATACATAGATAGATAGATAGATAGATAGATAGATAGATAGATAGATAGATAGATAGATAGATAGATAGATAGATAGATAGATAGATAGATAGATAGATAGATAGATAGATAGATAGATAGATAGATAGATAGATAGATAGATAGATAGATAGATAGATAGATAGATAGATAGATAGATAGATAGATAGATAGATAGATAGATAGATAGATAGATAGATAGATAGATAGATAGATAGATAGATAGATAGATAGATAGATGCACGAATGAAAGCTCAGACGCCAGGACGGATGCCCGGATGGACGCCTGGACAGACGCGTGGACCGACAGATGGACGTATGGACGCACGGACGAATGGAAGCACGGATGCTTCGCCCCGCTCATCATCATTTTCTTCGTGGATATGTTCCGATTTTTTTTACTTTGCATTTGGCCAGCATGTTGGAAGACAAGACGTAAGCAGCCGACGGCCTCGCCGCGATCATTGCTCCACCAACTGTCGTAGAGCTTAGCCATGCACTGTCGATGGCTGCTAGTGGCATAGCTTAGCCTGAACTGTTACTTATACCTATGGAACCTGTGTCTTCACAGAACTCTTTAGTGTGTTGCGATATGTGATAGCTTGTACAATGAATATAATTGTTTGGCAGCTGTATCACCGTTTGACTTGGATGCACCCACGTAGACGCCTTGTGGCACCGTACGATCGTGCCAACTAACGCCTGTATTCGCTGTTTATCCGTCAAGGAAACTGAAGCTGTGAACATATACCTGGGCACAGCGTATGGTCGCAGCGATGGCATCAACAAGCACATGGTAAGCTGTAGAACTCAATCAGCCCTTTTTGAAGGCGTCGTCAAATAAGGAGAAGAACTGCACGGTTTACGCTCCTTACTAGTATAGTAAAATATTCTGCGCTCGCACATACACCAAGGTCAATCTAAATAGGTCGCAAAAGTTGGAACAAAAAGTGGTCTCAAGCTTATTGCGACAGATATCAACAACCGCGTGACGATTGAAGCGCGACTAGGTGAGGAGGGGTCAAATAGCGAAAACAAAAAATAAGTAAATAAACGTTTCTTTTCAATAGTATTGAATTTATATGTTACAATATAATTGTAGACGACTTTAATAAAGCTTTGGTATGTGGTTGACTGCCCTTTTTTTGTTTGGTTTTAGAAACAGTGGGCAAATGCAGGCCGCCTGGTCATATTCTATGATCTGGTAACATGGGCCAACGGATTAGGGGGCGTATCCAGGCAATATGGTATCAGAGCTTGTGCCGGCGTGTTCTTCAGTTCAGCGCATTACCATGTCAACGAGGCTCGACTTAATTTCGTAATGATTTCGTGCGTACCTACACACGTTTACCTATTTTTATGTGCATTTCATAGCTCAGCTAGCTCAAAGAATGCGTAGATAGGCGCTCCTGTGAATGCCGACTGCTGCGCTGGCACACGGCTGGCGTGCCCTCGCCTTTGGTGACTTTGAACGCGACAGGCTAAGCGAGAATACGCTGTATTATACGGCTGTCAAAGCTCTATTTTCAAAACTGCTGTCTCGCTGCAGTAGTCTTTAACGATAGGACAACGTGAGTTTTCGAACTATTATGCTATTGTGCTCGGGAACAGTTGTCTGACAATTGCCTCGGCGAAGTTTCTTGTGCATATTGCAAGTACGTGACTTGGCTAATGAAACAACTTTGCTTCCTAAATCTTTGTTATTTCTGTTTCCTTTCTCACTAGCATAATATTAGCGAGACACATTTGAGGCGCAATAAAATTAAGTAAAAATAAAGGCACGTAAGAGGCCAGCAATTAAGAATAATTCAATTTCGCGCCATGTAAGGCAATTGCGTGACATCGCTAGCGCTTCCGGTTGTGACGTCATACTTTTGTTGTTTTTTTTTGCTGTTATTTGTCCCCTCCCCACGTAAATGGCGATCGTGGCAACGAGCCACTTACTACTGGATGGATTCATGTGCCTTTATGGAAGTTACGCTACCAGTTTCATACATCATATTACACTCGCTTCAGCAACTCAGGAGGCAAATGCATGCTTGTAATTTGAGCCACGAACGCGAAACGGTGTTCCAAGTCCGGCTGAAATTAGGCTCACTCCATTAAAGCACAACATTCGCCCATACACAGTTTTTTCTGTCGGCGGCAGTCGGCGGCGAACCCAGTCGATGATGGAGAAACACCGTTGGTACATAGAGAAAGGGCACTGCTTCGACAATGAGCCGTCTCGCGCAAACAAGAAGCGAAAGGCAAGGAACGTAAGTTTGCCTAGGGTGACTGCTAACGCAGCAAGCGGTCCTCGCTTGTATCAAGATGCTTTCAACATATCCTCCGAGATTGCCGATCTTAGAAAACATGCTTTAACTGCGCCATGAACGAACAAAATCCCCTACTGGCTATAGCAAGTGAGATGACGCATTACTTAAATTCACTACTCACAGATTATGGCACTGTCCAGCCCTTTTTAGCTCCGGTAACAGGGAACAGCATGCGAAAAAGAGTCATGTGTGTAAGGAGTTCGGTGCGTGTGCCTTTGTAGCTCAGTCGGAAAAGAAGACCCCGCGGCTCACGTCACGGATCGGGAGGCCAGAGGTTCAACTGTCGCCAGAGGAACACTTATTATTACTTTTTCTTGCTCATTCATTAGTCTCTGTTATACAAGTGTGATATGCATGACAGAAATACGCAACTGAATAATTGGTGGACCTCACCCTAAAACAGTGTCCTGTTAAACGCTGTATCGCCCTCTACTTAGCTTTCATTACATTTCGATTATTTACTGCTGTAGGTAGAGGAATGACAAAAGTCATGCGCATTGCTATCGTTGTGTAGCAATAAGTTAGGTGACTGATGACACTGCGCCTAGCGCCGGGTCCCATTAGTGTTCGCCGCCTGGGCTGTTATTGCTAGATGCGACGGCTGGCACATACGGATGTGGCTCAATGCACTCACTGGAGAGTGACTTCGATCTGCGTGTAGAACGTTTTATTGTGCTCGATATACATATGTACATGGATGCCAATAAATGAATACACTGTGAGTCTCCTGTGACAAAATTGATTTCCTTATTTTATGTGCTGTTTATTTGCTAAAAATATTTTTTGCCGTATTAATGCTCCGATCGCCGCAAACGTTAGCCCGGAGAGCGGCTGATTTTCGAAACTACAGCGCTAAAGCGCTCGTTTCATTGAAGCTTTAGACTTATTGATATGTGGCGTTAACGTCCCAAAACCACCATATGGTTATGAGAGAGGCCGTATTGGAGGGCTCCAGAACTTATGACCACCTGGGGTTCTTTAACGTTCACCCACATTTGAGCACACAGGCATACAGCACTTTCGTCTTCATGAAAAATGCAGCCGCCGCAGCCGGGATTCGATCCCTCAATTTGCGGGTCAGCAGCCGAGTACCTTAGCCACTAGGCCACCACGGCGGGACGTTTTGCTGAAATTCTGGTGGCGGGATCGGCATCAGTGTGTCGGAACAAAAAACCACTTGTCCGTGAGAGAAAATTTAAGGTGTTCGCAACAAGGATGGCAGCCCTAGGGAAAGGCCCGCTTATTAGGAAGGCGATTGTATGTGTTTGCGTGTGTTTATGCGTGTATGTAGTGCATGTGTGGCTCGGTGTGTGTGTGCGCGTGCGCATATCCCTGTCGCGTTCTGGTTGCTTAGCGAAATGAACGAAAAGCTTCGTAAGAAAGTGTTCATTGAGTGTATCACTAAACTGCTCAAAGCTCAAAAACACTTTAAAAAACAAAATCTTTCTCTTTCACCCAATACACAAGCCCGTAAACTGCAACTTGACCGTAAAGATTATCTCTAAGTCCAATATTATTGAGCCTCTGGTGAAAGTTCTATAGGAGGAATTTTCCATGAAAACCTGGTATACTGTGATTTCATGGGAAACTACTCTTAGAATATATGGGACGAAAAAGCTCAGCTTATCCGCTCTAAACTTTCCCGTACTGTAGGTGTCCTATTACGTTTAAATTTACTTTCGCCACAAGAAATGAAATTCTTACAATACAGTTCTCCATTATTATCTACATCAAGCTACTTTTTTTCGGTATGGGGCACCCCAACAGAAGCCAACTTAGGCCGAATATATAGATTACAGCAAACATGTGCACATAATTGCATGTGTTCCACGCGATGAGCATACCAGACCAATGTTCGAAGCCCTTAATTTACAACCAATTCCTGCCATGTACATTTCAGTTTTAATGAAGCGATATCTTACTTCTCAAAACAAGCGTAATTCTTTACTTACTGTTTTAGCGCGTTTGACACGTACCCTACACCTGCCCCTATAACACACGAGTCACTGGAAAGTAGAAGATTCTTTATACATGTAGTAATTATGGTCGACAAATGATGTGCTACTTGCTACCACTATAACTTTAAGTTGTTGCCTGCAATAAAACATCACTACTGTTTTTTTTCTTATGAAGTATTTGTTTTTATACGGTGTGACCGTTGTTGCTGTGTCGTCTATAGGTGCGAAAGCCTCTGGCAAGCCTTTATGGCTTTTGCTTTCGCTCCACAGCATTACTGTTGTGAATTTCGAAATGGCTCATTTTCTGAAGAAATAAAATTGAATTGAATTGGGTCTCGAAGGTCGGTCCTGGCTTAAACCGTACCACATCCATGTCGGGACTGTCGGGCCGGTGCCATCAGCCAAACATTGTGCTATTGTATTAAGTCGCGCTGACTTCAACTCTATGAATTGCTTATCAGACAGTGAAAGTGAGTGGACTGCCTAAAGCAGTGCATTTTGTGCAGCTCGTCCTTTACGCTGCCGACGGAGGAAGCCGACGATCATATTTCTCGTTTGGTAAGACATTTAAGGCTATATAATCCTTTCGCCCTAATAAACAGTGTTGTGTCGCAGGTATCTTTGCTGCAAGTGCGCCTGCAATGTTGCAAGACAGTCACAATGAAGTGTTAGAGACATTCAAAAATAAGAAAATCTTGCTTGATGACACTAGCAGGTCAAGCTGATTACAATCACGCGAATATGGTGAACGTTAAAAAGACACGTCTGCACCACAGAAATAGTATATGCAATGATTTCTGCTCACAGGTTATTCTACAACATTTAACATTTCTCGGTTCACATAGGCATATATGAGGCAGGGCTAAAGATTGGCATCTGAATTTAAAACAAGAAATCACTTTCGGGTTTAATGAGGAACTGAGTATGTGGCGCATTATCAGTGTCGTATTGAGAAACATCCTCCCCTTCACGTGGAGGAGGCCCGTCACTGCTACGTCGAAGGGCTACTTTTTCAATGCGTACTAGTTCATTCATCTTGATACATGATCGCCATGCAAAGGAGTCGCTGTCTTCATGTGCAATAAATCTGGCGTACTCTCAGCGGCCGTGTCAGGCACTTTAGACGCAGTTGCACCTTTCGTCCCCAACGTTTCTGGAAAGTCAGCAATAGAGCCAGCCGTTTTCGCAGAGCCTTCCTGGTTTTTTTATATGCATGGTGACGCATTTCGGGCAGCCCGGATAAAAATGGCAGGCACAATAGCCGTAGTGGGCATAAGTTTCTTTGGTGCGTTCAACATGAGGTTTCTCTTCTATTCTGCATTAAATGTGGTAGAGATCGCTTCTTCCGTAAAATACTTCGTGCAAACATGGTCAGTAGGCTGCAAGGCTCTGTCAGCTCTCAATTCAGTATACTTACTTGCAATTTGGTACAAAACACCAATTGCCCATTTTGGGGCGCAGCCAGCGACAAGGCTGCTGAATCGTACTCGGAGTCATATGCAGTGTCAAGGTATACGTGCAATGAATCACAAAGCGCGAATCGGTGAAACATATGCACTGGCAGGGTTCACAGGCGTAGAGCGACGCGTTTCTAATTCATAAAGTTCCATGCACACAATGCCTTCATCAAGATGTTCTTGTACGCGCGAATACAGGGCGCAGCATACAGTAGCGCCCTCTCAACTCGCGCGATGGAAACTACTAGTAGCTCAAGGCAATCAGCGAACACAATGCGCCCGTATCCTTTTCATGCGCAGCGGCGAGGGTCAGCACTTGACTTATTCTTACACCGTGATTGCTGTCTATCAATACCATTGCTCCACTTTTTGGACGTAACTCTGCCATCTTTTATAAGAAAATGCGACGCTTGCATTCAATGGCGAATTCATTCGTGTCTTACCGGTCAAAGCGCTGATCAATACTCCACTTGCAATTGTTTGATTGATTGATATGTGGGGTTTAACGTCCCAAAACCACTATATGATTATGAGAGACGCCGTAGTGGAGGGCTCCGGAAATTTCGACCACCTGGGGTTCTTTAACGTGCACCCAAATCTGAGCACACAGGCCTACAACATTTCCGCCTCCATCGGAAATGCAGCCGCCGCAGCCGGGATATGAACCCGCGCCCTGCGGGTCAGCAGCCGAGTACCTTAGCCACTGGACCACCGCGGCGGGGCACTTGCAATTGTTGCAAAAGTACCGACGAAGCTCATCCAGTAGTAAGACACCCGAAAGAAGTAAAAAAGCTCTTCGGATCTGCATTGAGAAAGGCAAAAAGAGCTGAAAAATAACGACATTTGATCCAAACAGGAACACTTCTCAAACCCCGTATTTTTTAGTTTATTTCTCATTATCACTATTTCTCTTGTGAAAAATTCTATACAAGAGTAGGGAAGAAGAAAATCTCTGCTCTAGGCAGCTTTAGGAGATCTTAGCTCCTGTTCTCGATGGTGGCAGCATGTGGCGGAGGTGGCAAAAGTAGTTGGCTTGGATGACATCAACAAGATTATCGAGGATAACGTTACAATTTTTAGGAATTACACAATACAAACAAAAACAGACAAAATATACAATGTGCAGTAGATAAATTAGATGCGCGTGAAGAAAGAGTCTTTCAAACAATGCAAACTGATTACATGCTCAAGCACACTTTCGCAAAACCAGTGGTAACTTCTAGGAAGTACAAAAAAACACTGAGAGTGACTGAATGGGGGAAGCTAGTAGAGATCACGTTATGTTTCATGTAATAAAACCAGCACTTTCAAGTGAATGAGGCAATCTGGGTAATTTGTCTTTTAACACTTGCACGCCATATTTTCTTCGAGATTGAGCACAGACCTTATTTCACTCTAACGGTTGGAATATACCAACCGTTACATAAACATAAAAACACAGCTACTTATATAAGTAGCTGTCTTTTTATGTAGATATGCCATTTCGTTAATTATGTAACTCTCAGTTTATATTGTAGCGTGATACACGAAGTAGGCAACGATTGTAGAAGGAAAAGATAACGGGGATGTTGTACTGCTCGTAGAGGTCTCCAGTGTGATGTAGGTATGCAACGATTGCTATCATACGTATTGTTTTCTTTTGTAATAGGTGCATCTTCCCAAGGTTGAATTCAGTTGTAGCACCCATACGAGGTGAGCGTCATTGGTATTTGTTGCAAAAAGCGAGTAATACATTATTACATTTACGGACGTTGGTAGACGATATCTATTGCTATTCAGTGTTTCTGTGATACGGCTATGATTTTATAGTAAGTTGCACGTGTTAATCCCAGTGCAATGGACTGAAGAAATATGTTCTTAGTACTTCATTTCATTAGGTATTTCTATGTTTTTGTTGTTGAACATTAAGGTGACATTGTTTAGAATGATTGTTCCTTTGGCGTAAAAATTACCGCTTTTGTTTTATCGCAATTGATTTTCAGATGCCTTTTGGGGTACGATTTTTGTAAGTGTAGTTTGCCCTCCTAATAAGTACATTTTGCCAGTTTTATAAGTCTAAAGGCGTTTCTTAGAGAACTTGAGGCATTTTCGCAGTTTGGACTTGTCTATAGAAAACAGAGCTGTCGAAGGCGTATCCTTTGGAATCTTGGTCCCCAGTTATTATAGTCGGGTACAACTTTGGAAGGCAGCGGCGATTTCTCCTAAAAGGTGGATGCACACGAGCCCCTACCAATAGGCACGCGCTTCACAAGACGTCATGGGGTGGACGGCTGATGACCCTGCCGACGCAGAACATGCTTACTTTGTTGTTTCCAGACCAGCTCTCAAACAACCGATCGTTGGCAGCAGTGTGCTTAAATAACTCGGTGTCTAGCTGCCAGAATGTGAATTTTGAACTCGCCAACGATAACAGGGAAAAATAGCGTTTCGATTTCTATATGCCAGGATTGAAATGTGTTTCTATGCCACTCTCAAATCGAGCAATGTGTGTGAGGGAAGTTGCTTATCGGCATGTGCGAGTCAGGGGCGTAGCCAGGGGTTGGCACACCAGGCCACGTGCCCCCCCCCCCATCGAAATATTTTTGACATGGTATAGACAGCGGGAAAGGGTGATAATAAGGGGGTGCCCCTCCCAACATTAAGGTTGTGCCTCCACCGAAAAAAATTTCTGGCTCAGCGCCTGGTGCGATCCAGCATGTGCGTAGCATTTTCATCATTACAGTTTTACAACAGCCCTCGTAGCAATACGCAGATCTTATTTGTACCGACAAATACGCGTTTCAGAAGCAGTCACATTTTTTAGCGTGACTATTTCTATAGTCGTGGAGTGGAATGGCTGTTACACTTCAGTCATCTGAGCGTGACCTCTCCTGTCGTCTAAAGTTGCAACCGACTATATTTGAACTGCGACATTGTAGCTTTACCAATGGGAGTACATTGGTGAAGGCCTGATCACACCTATGCAGCCGTTACAGAGAGTCAGCGCGTTGCTTCTTGATGCGGCGCCGCGCCGTCACGTTATGAACAGTGAGAATGCGTGGCTTTGCCAAGCTGCGCGCCTCTCTCTTGAAAAAAAAGAGGGTGTGGTGCCACGTAAAAAAACCACGCGTTGACGCACTGCGACAGCTACGTGCACGTTGTCAGGCTTTGAAACTAAGTACGTAAAAGGGATGCCTAGTCAGCGAGTTGAACCTGGCAGGGAAACGGTATAAACGTGCACAATGTGATTCTGGCTCGAGAGGACCTGGAAATGCTAAGCTGGAGCTATGACTGGAGTAGAGCAGGTGGTGGGGAAAAAAGAGAGACCATGAGCGTCATTGGCTATGCCGGTGAATCAATTCATCCATCCATCCATCCATCCATCCATCCACACATACATACACAAACTTACATACACACACACTCCTACACATACACTCCTACATACATACATACACAAACTTACATACACACACACTCCTACACATACACTCTTACATACATACATACACACACATACATGCACACATAAATACACTTATACACACGTACATATACTCTATGCACACATACACACAAACACACACATACGTATATGCACACATAAATACACTTATACACACGTACATATACTCCATGCACACATACACACATACACACAAATACATACACACAAACATACATACACACATACATACATACATATCGCACGCACACACACACAAACGCACGCAAACACACACACACGCACGCAAACACACACACACGCACACACATACATACATACATATCGCACGCACACACACACAAACGCACGCAAACACACACACACACGCACACACATACTCACACATACATACACACACACATACATCCACATACACACTCATACACACACACACATACATCCACATACACACTCATACACACACACATACATCCACATACACACTCATACACACACACATACATACATACACACCCACATATATGCATACACACACATAAACACACATCCACACACACATACATACACACACGCACACACACGAATGCGCACACACACACACATACGCACGCGCACACATACACACACACACACATACATACCCACATGCACGCATACATACATATATACACACATACATACACACACATGCATACACACGGCAGATACACCAATTGATTCTAGTTTCTGAAATAAAATGTCGTGCGAGATAGAATCAAATGCTTTTGAATGGTCAAGAAAAACGCCTCCAACAACACTACCGCTGTCAATAGCATATTTAATTTCCTCTGTTAGCGATATCATGGCGAGTTCAGTTGAGTAACCGGGCCTGAAACCGAACTGTTTGTTAGAAAGAATGTGAAACTTGTCTAGATAACACCGTAAACGTCCCGCAAAAAGCTTTTCTATGACCTTACTGAAGAATGAAATAATTGCTATAGGCCGGTAATTGGAGTTTAAACGCTTGTCGCCTTTTTATAAAAACGAGAATAATTTTTTTGCTTTTTTCAGAGATGTGGGGAAGAACCCAGTTCCAAATACAAGATTTATAATATGACATAATGCATCACAGATTAAATGAGCTATCAGTTTTATGTCGGCAGCAAAGAACTTATCGAGACCAGCGTTTGTATTCCTAATACTATTGATAACGGTGAACACTTCCTCGGGTGACGTCGGATAAAGGAAGAATGAATGTGGTAATCGTGAACAAGTGTGTTCGAGGGGTGCTGTCGACTGAGGAATATCAATGCCGAATGAGTCATTAAAAGAGTTCGCGATATCAGATGGGTTATTGATCACACGTTTTTCCGAGTGAATCAAGGTTATATCTGAAGGTACCGTAGTCCTGCTAAGAAAACTGTTTACAGTTTTCCACTGCTGCTTAACGTCATTTCCGGCTCGCTTTATTTTATCTTCGAAATACTTTAATTTAGCGGCTTTAAGTAACTTTTCTAATGTGTTTGAATATTCTTTATAGCACTTTTGAAGGTGAACGTTGAAAGGGCACTTTTTCGTCTTTCTGTATAAGTTATCCTTTTTCCGCAGACATTTTAACAGGTTAGGTGTCAAGCACGGATTAATAGGGGCAAGGTACTTTGTTCTGCTTACTATTAATGTTGAAGTGGCCGTGACTGCATTTGAAATGATAGAGGAAAGTTGTTGGTAGGCTATTTCAGCATTATTGCATTTCTTAACTGCCGACCAATCACACTGCTCGATGATGTTAATAAATGATGCAGTATTTAAATATTCTTGAAGCATCGATTTATTTTATTATTATTGGAGATGCCTATGCTTGTGTAAATAGGATAATGATCTGTGACAGGCACCTCGATGATAGCTGCTTCAGGAGGACTAATGAGGTTAGACAATATGTGATCTAAAATAGTGCCATTGCCATGAAGTGGAACACGAGTTGGTGCAGTTATGAGGCACTCATAGCCATACCCACTGAAGCAGGAAATGTATTCAGAAACATTTGCGTTGGTGTCATCAAGAATATTGATATTCATATCTCCTAGAATAATCACCCGTTTACCTTCTAATGACAGAGTTTTCAACACCTCTTCTAAAGGTAGGCAGAACTCCGCGACAGATGACGACGGAGAGCGATATATGCAGGCAACAACTAAATTCTTACTATCTTGCGAAAAATGTGGTTCACGAAGTTCGATCCACACGTATTCGCAACCAGGAATACTTAGTGCCAAGTCCAGTCGCCTATGATAGTGAAGGCATGAAGATATAAAAATAGCTGCTCCACCATGTGCATCATCCATTCTGTGACAGTATTCAGAAGAATAGGAAGGAAACTTATACAGGTCCCTGTCATATTCACATAGCCACGTTTCACTGATGCAGATGATAGAGAACTGGTGACCAATGGCCGACAGCAATGAGGTAATATTGTCATAATTTTTTCTTATACTTCGAGCGTTAAAGTGAATTAAAACCCTACATGGTTGAGACATCCGTGATGAGAGTTCAGACGGTGAAATGTACGCCATCCTGCAATTAGATAGACGCTACAATTGCTAATGTAGGATATAACTGGGAGATAATGGACAGGTCGATCTCTGATTTTATGCGAAATAGCCTGGTGTCAGTAGATTTTCTTGCTTTTATCTGACAGTTACCAGTCCGAAGAAACGCCCACTGTTTCTCTTTTTTGAGAACAAGTGCTTTAGCAAAAAGCTTCTTGTTATCCGGTGAGAGGTGGTCATTAACAAAGGCAGCGTGGGTGCCCTCTCCAGAAAAACCAAGAGCACGTGTATTCAAGCGAGCTTTACGTGCCTTCCTAACAAACTCATTCTTTTGCTCTCGTGAACAGGAACGGGCCACGATATTCTGTTGCCCAGACTTAGCTGGCACTCTGTGAACAACGTCAAGATCAGTGCCTGATACAGGACAGTCGATTTTGTTACCAATCGACTGCACTATGGCAACACAGTCCTCCCCTTGGGAAGAAGGAACGCCCTTGACCTCGACGTTGGTCATCCGAGTGTACTGCTCCAGGTCCGCCACCTTCTTCTTTAAAGTCTCGTTCTCAATTTTCAAAGCATTGTTAGTAGAACAAAGCTCTTGTTGTTGAGTACGGACAGTCTCTACAATGTCGTTAAGCATTTTCAGGCCAGCATCCATACCTTTAACCTCTGAATTTAGAGCACCGAGATCAAATCCCGTCTCTCGAAGCTTCGTCGTAACGTCACCACAATTCTGTCCATGAACTTTGTCAATCGGCTGTCAAATTTCGCTTCAAGGACCTCGATTCTCTTAGCTAATTCGGCATTCGTAGGCATCGTGATACCACAAGCAGGAAACTTATTGAAGAACACAAGTGAACACACGAGCGTGCGAATAATACAAAGAGCAGCAGCAGCAGCAACAATGGTTGCGGTATAAGACAGAGCTCAATACCAAGGCTTGCGTAAAGCCAACTGACCTGTAGAAGGCAGGAACAGCAATTAGACGAGTGTTCGCATCCGCAACCACCACTGCTTTGACGCGGGCGTGCCTCCTGTCACTGCTTTTGATGCCTAGACTGAAGATCCACGCAGGCGCAGGACGACGACAGGAATGCTAGGAACGGTAGATATGATGCGGCCAGATTATCCAGAATACAACGTTCCACGTTGACACGTGGATGATGAAACGACAGGTTCTGCAGCAGTCACTATCGGGACCCTGGCCTGTCTAGGACGAACACCTGTAGAAGGCAGGAACAGCAATTAGACGAGTGTTCGCATCCGCAACCACCACTGCTTTGACGCGGGCGTGCCTCCTGTCACTGCTTTTGATGCCTGGACTGAAGATCCACGCCGGCGCAGGACGACGACAGGAATGCTGGGAACGGTAGATATGATGCGGCCAGATTATCCAGAATACAACGTTCGACGTTGACACGTGGATGATGAAATGACAAGTGCTGCAGCAGTCACTATCGGGACCCTGGCCTGTCTAGGACGAACACCTGTAGAAGGCAGGAACAGCAATTAGACGAGTGTTCGCATCCGCAACCACCACTGCTTTGACGCGGGCGTGCCTCCTGTCACTGCTTTTGATGCCTGGACTGAAGATCCACGCCGGCGCAGGACGACGACAGGAATGCTGGGAACGGTAGATATGATGCGGCCAGATTATCCAGAATACAACGTTCGACGTTGACACGTGGATGATGAAATGACAAGTGCTGCAGCAGTCACTATCGGGACCCTGGCCTGTCTAGGACGAACACCTGTAGAAGGCAGGAACAGCAATTAGACGAGTGTTCGCATCCGCAACCACCACTGAATTTTGTATATCTTAATTTTTCTATCCTTACCGTAACAATGCTTGATTTTAAACAGAGTAAATGTTATTGCACTTTCGTGTTAGTTTTTGCATGCTTAGCTGTACATTTTTTAAAACTTACGTTCGCTATTTCGTGCTTATCTCAACATTTTGTATACCTTAAATTTTCCTTCCTTACCACTCTTTACTATTGCGTTGTATCTCTCATGTATGATTTTATAGGAGGTCTCACTCACAGTCGCGCGACTTTGAGACCTCCTTCTGTATTTGTACATAACACATGCACTTCTATCACTTGTATTTCAATTCTGAATAATAAACTCTAATAATAAACACATACACACACATACACACATACATACATGCATACATACACACATACACACACATACATACGCTTATACACAAACACGTTCACACATACATACACACACATACACACATACATACATAAAAAATACACACACACGTACACACATACACACACGCATACATACGTACACACATACATACATACAAACAAACATACATACATACATACATACATACATACATACATACA
>WOVY01009257.1:180000-387500 GCA_013436015.1 Rhipicephalus annulatus
TTGGTCTCGCTGGGCAGGTTAAGGGTTGCAAAGGGCCAGCAGTGCTGTGAGAAGGCGTCTTGCGTCGTTGACACGTGGTGCATGACCGAACGTACTGGCGAACGTGCCGATACATGCCGTGCCAGTAGTATCTTAGACGAAGGCGAGGGTAAGTCTTAAATACTCTAGCGTGGCCCCACGGGGGGGTCATCGTGAAAGGCAGCGCAGATGTCCGAACGCAAATGACGAGGGATGACAAGGAGCCACCTACGGCCGTCCGTCACGTAATTGCGGCGATACAACAAGCCTTCATGGACAGCAAAGTGTCTTGCTTGACGAGAGAGGGAGCGTGAAGTCGTTTCTGAGGAACTGTGAGAGAGGACGTCGAGCAAAGAATTGATTCAAGGATCCTTGCGCTGTTCAGATGGCAAGTCAGTGATGCTCAACGATGACGAATCGCAAATGGGAGTTGATAAGCAGGCAAGGTCAGGAGGCAGTGGAGAATGGGATAGTGCATCGGCGTCTGAATGTCTGCGTCCTGAGCGATAAACAACACGAATATCGTATTCCTGAAGGCATAAAGCCTAACGAGCGAGACGGCCAGTAGGATCTTTCATAGACGCTAACCAGCATGAGGCATGGTGATCTGTAACAACATCAAACAGGCGTCCGTAAAGGTAGGTGCAAAATTTCCTATAGCCCAAATGATAGCCAAGCACTCCTTTTCCGTGACGGAATAGTTGGACTCTGCCTTCTTTAGTGTACGGCTGGCATAGGCGACAACGTACTCGTCGCAGCCATCCTTGCGTTGAGCGAGAATGGCACCGAGGCCGACAGCGCTTGCATCCGTGTGAATTTCAGTGGGTGCATTGGGATCGAAGTGGCGGAGAACTGGCGGAGACGTGAGTAGCCGGCGTAGCGCCGTGAATGCCCCATCGCAGTGGGAATTCCAGTGAGAGACGTCCGCACTACGGGAGAGAAGCTGAGTCAGAGGGGCAATTATAGAGGCGAAATTGCGAATGAAACGCCGAAAATAGGAACACAAGCCTACGAAAGTACGAAGCTCCTTTAGGGTAGTAGGCTTGGGGTACTCGGCAACGGCGCGCAGTTTGGCAGGGTCTGGCGATATTCCTTCTTTTGAAATGACGTGGCCGAGAATTGTGAGTTTGCGGGCGCCAACACGACATTTCTTGAAGTTTAGTTGCAACCCGGCTGCCGTAAGGCACTGAAGAACTTGTTCCAGACGGGAAAGATGAGTTTCGAAATTCGCCGAGAATACAACTATGTCGTCTAAATAGCATAGACAGATGTGCCATTTAATTCCCCTGAGGACACTGTCCATCCTTCTTTCAAAAGTCGCAGGCGCACTACAAAGACCGAAGGGCATTACATTAAATTCATATAAGCCGTCAGGGGTCACAAACGCCGTTTTTGGACAGTCTGGTTCAGCCATTGGCACTTGCCAATATCCAGAGCGCAGATCCAGTGAAGAGCAAAACTCCGCACCTTTAAGGCAATCCAAGGCGTCATCAATGCGTGGCAGGGAATAAACATCCTTGCGTTTGATGTTGTTTAGTCGACGATAATCCACGCAAAACCTGATGGAGCCATTCTTTTTTCACACGAGGACCACTGGCGAAGCCCAAGGACTGTGTGAGTGCTGAATAACACCACGTTGCAGCATCTCGTCGACGCGTTGAGTGATGACGTCACGCTCAGCCTGCGAGACGTGGTAGGGGCGCTGACGAAGTGGAGTATGATGACCGGTGTCGATATGGTGAGCGACAACTGACGTGCGTCCCAAGGGAGGTTGTCCGTGGTCGAAGGAGGCGCGGAAACGGTCAAGTAGTTGAATGAGCTGATTGCGCTGGTCTTGTGTAAGGCCGGTGTCTACGCTGCGCAACAGAACGTCTTCGTCAGGTAGTGAGGGCGCGGTGGCAGCTGTGACAGCATCCACGGACATCGTTGTCGTATCAGAACGGGCATCGAAAGGAAAGATGTCATCAAAAGTGTCAAGACTCCCAATGCATTCGCCATGCAATAAGGTAGTGGGACAAGGGAACGGATCGCACACGTACACGGCACTGGAGCCATCGGCAAGTGTTATGACGGCAAACGGGACGACAAGGTTCCGGCGACGAGCGCATTCTTGTGACAGCATAAATAGGGCAGTTGCATCGGAAACGGAGTTGCACAAAAGAGATACCGCGGCGACCGAAAAAGCAGAAATGATGACGTCAGCGGCGACGATCACCTTTTTGGGTGAGCGAGGGAGATCTATGAATGGCGATGCTGAATGGAAACAAAACGAGTTGAGCACGAGCGCAGTCAACAACCACATGATTAGCGGAAAGAAAGTTCCATCCCAGGATGATTTCTTGAGACGCATGCGGAAGGACGACAAATTCAACAATGTAAAGCACTCCTTGAATCACAACACGAGCAGTGCATGTGGCAGAAGGTTGGACGTGTTGCGAACTCGTTGTGCGTAAAGAAATTTCAACCAGTGGAGTCGTCACTTTGTTCAGTTTGTATAACCAGTGAAGTGTTATGCCGCAATAAGGTTTACGAGTTCGATACCCTGATTCGAATTTCACAACCCGATGTTGTTTTTGGAACTCAATCTTGGCTAGATGAACATATTTCAGATAACGAAGTTTTTCCAACAGGTTACACAGCCTACCGCAAAGACCGTAATACGCACGGTGGGGGTGTGTTCATTCTGATTCGAGACGGCATACCAACCGTACCAATACAGGGCGCAGATAATAACTCCGAATCGGTTTGGTGTAGAATAACGTTTTCGCAAGGGAACGGTTTAGTTTTAGGGTCCTTTTATCGGCCTCCTGGTAACTCTAGTGTGTTACCTTTATTTAGTTTGTCTAAAACCATTTCGGCTCTTTCCTCCGAACCAATTATGCTGGCGGGTGATTTTAACATGCCCAATGTCGAATGGTGCAATTTTCGTCCAGTTGAAAATAGTCGGTCAACACTTCATTCTGCCTTTTTCGAGTTTACCAGAGTTTATGACCTTTTTCAGTTTGTTCAGTTTGCAACACGACTGGGTTCGGCAAGTGATAGCGTCCTGGACCTTCTTTTTATGAATCGTGACAATTTAATGAAGTCGGTTGTTCTAATTCCAGGCATAAGTGACCACGATGTCGTTGCGGCTACCATAGAGTGGAAAAAGATAGAAATCAGTAGACCTCGTTCACGAAAAGTTTTCGCATATGATGGAGGCAGGTTTGATGCCATCAATTTTGAACTGGATGCATACCTTCCGATGTTTATCCAATGCTGTCAGTCTAATGACATTGAAATATTGTGGGGGTTGTTTAAAGAAAAACTGTTGTCTCTGGTAAACATTTATGTCCCATCGAAAATTGTAACTGCCAATCGTCGTGGTGATAAACCATGGATTAATAAAGATATACGTGCGTCAATTGAGCGTAAGGCTCGGGTGTACAGAAATTAATGTCGCACGCGCAGTGCTGATTTATTTAGTAAGGTTAAAGCATTAGGCTCGTGCCTGAAGACACAGATAAAGCTGGCGAAGCGTGAATATTTATCGTCCCTTAATGGCGAAATCAAAACAAATCTAAAGGAGGTCTGGCGTTACGTTAAAAGTAACAAAAAAGACATCAGTGGAATTCCCTTTATCATGCACAATGACGAACTACTTAGAAATGATATGAGTAGAGCAGAATGCTTCAATGCGTATTTTCAATCCGTTTTTTCTCCGCCAAGCCCGATATCTCCCGTTACGACACTCAGATCGTTACCCGCTATGAATGATATCATAATAACTAAATCAGGTATAAGAAAACATTTGAATAGGCTGAATCCCCAGTCTGCACATGGTCCCGACGGTATTTCAAACCATATACTTAAACAATGTGCTGATCATATAGCTCCATTTCTCGCTGCTTTGTATGAAGTATCGATAAGGTATAGAAAATTGCCACGAGAGTGGAAGTTAGCCAATATCACGCCTTTGCACAAATCCGGTGTCCGTGATAATGTATCTAACTATAGACCGGTATCGCTAACCCCCGTTTGTTGCAAGACACTGGAACACATAATCTATTTGTGCCTTATAAAACACCTTCAAGATAATAATTTTTTCACTCCGTCTCAACATGGCTTTCGCGCAGGCCTTTCGTGTGTTACACAGCTAACCGAATTCGTGCATGACATCGCTTCATCATTCGACCAGGGCATTCAATTGGAGGCTGTTTTTTTGGACTTTGAAAAAGCTTTTGATGTCGTCCCCCACAGTCTTTTGCTTCATAAGTTGTCTTTTCTTGGTATTCCTAAAACCCTCATAGACTGGATTAAGGATTATCTCAGCGGCCGCAAGCAATGTGTAGTGATAAATGGTGTGTCTTCATCAACAGCTGATGTACTGTCCGGGGAGCCACAGGGGTCGGTCCTGGGGCCGCTTCTGTTTTTGATTTTTATCAATGATTTTCCACTGGGTTTGAAATCAACAGTGAGGCTTTATGCTGATGATTGTGTTTTGTATTGCCCAGTCAAGTGTTTTGATGACACCACAGTACTTCAGTCCGACCTCGATCAGATTGTGTCTTGGTGTGCTCAGTGGCAAATGAGTTTGAACCTAACTAAATGTTTTCATGTGCAATTTAATAACAAAAAAAGGTTGTATCCAGGTCTTATTACCTAAATTCCTGCGCAGTACAAAAGGTAGATCAAGTTAAGTATCTCGGCGTAACATTCACGGCAACACTAGATTGGACCAGTCACGTAGATCTAATCACAGCCAAGGCTTCGCGCCTAATTCATTTTTTTCAAAGAAATTTCAGCGACACACCGCAAACACTCAAGGAAACCCTGTATATTACAAATGTGCGCCCAATTTTAGAGTATGCTTGTGTTTCTTGGGACCCTTTCACGAATGTACTAAAAGAAAAGTTGGAGAGGGTGCAAAGAAGGGCTGCTAGGTTTGTTACAGGAAACTACGATTTTAGAATAAGGTCTTCGGAAATTCTTCAGGCCTTGGGATGGGAACCCCTTTGTGGACGACGGAAAGTTCAAAGACTTAAATTTCTTTATAATATATATCACGGTAAGACTGGACTAAATAAAGAGCGGTATTTAAAGACGCCTAGTTATATGTCCAAACGGAAAGATCACTTATATAAAATTAGAGAATATACCTGTCGATTGAATGTCTTTAAATACTCTTTCTTTCCAAATTCTATTAGTGAGTGGAATGCGCTAAAAATACCAATATTCTCTGATTATAATTTCCTAACAGCCATTGAAACAGCAGTTTGAGCTGCTGAAATAACCCATATATTTAACGTTTGCTTAGTACTTCTCTTGGTTGTTGATTTTTATAAGTATAATTTCTGCTTTCGTTGTATGATCCTGTGTTTTGTACTTTTGTTCTAACGCTGTACTACAAGTGTTGATTTCTCCTGTATACTGTAAGGCACAATTTATTTGCCTTTAATTTTGCTGTTTTCTATTATATTTTCTACTGTAACCCCCCTACAACAATGCCCAATGGGCGATGTAGGTACCTGTAATAAATAAATAAATAAAAAGTGGTTCAGAAATAATGTCTACTGCAAGTTTTAAGTGTCGTGCTGAGATTTTATCTATACCAGGGCCGGTTTCTTTGAGACTTTAGATTGCTGTAGAAACATCATCAGGGCTCACGGGGAAAAGAAAAAGAATGATTAGAACGTTGTAGATTACAGCAAGAACTGCTATGTTTTTTACTAAAAATCTCGAAAAAATAATTACTAAAAGCATCAGCAACACTTTCAGGGTTATCTTGTGTAATGCCTTTATATATGAGTTTCTGCAAAGGTGAACTATGTAATGATCGATTTAGAAAATTGTTTAAGAGTTGCCATTGTCTTTTAGAGTTTTTTTTTCACTAGATATTTGGTCATCAAAAAATTTTTTCTTGGCATATTTCAAGAGACACAAAAGAACATTCAAATATTTTTTATAGCGTGAAGCTAAAGCAGTGTTAAAAGGTTGTCTTTTGACTTTTCTCTGCAGGTTATTTTTTTACGCACACTTTTTAGCAGTCGCTCAGATAACCATGGGTTCATGGAATATTTGTACATCTTTTTACAATTTAAATTTTTAGTACCTTCTTATATGGCTTTGAGGAAAAGGAAAGAAAACTTGTTGAATGCCTGGTCTGCATTGCATAAGGCCGTAACACTGGACAAATCAGTTTTAATAATGGCATTGAAAAACACTTCTTGGTCAAGTACGGAAGTAACACGCGTATCTAGATCAAATGGCTTCACGACGTCGCAAGCAAAAAATATGGGATAATGATCAGTGATGTTCACATCGTTTACTCCTGCAGAGGGAGAGGGCGAGAAATTACAGATGGCATAATCAAGCAATGAAGCAGCACCAGAAATAGGAAATCAAGTTGGAGACACAAGACAAACACACACATACATACACACAGAGACACATACACACACACATACATACATACATACATGCACACACACATACTGACATTCATAAATACATATATACCAACATGCATACATTCATACATACATATATACACACACACATACATACATACATACATACATACATACATACATACATACATACATACATACATACATACATACATACATACATACATACATACATACATACACATACATACACACATACATACACACACACTTACATGCACACATAGAAACACACAAATACAGACACACACATACATACACACATAGATAAATGCACACATACACACTTACATACACGCACATACATGCAAACATACATACACGCACATACACATACATACATGCAAACATACATATACACATACACATACATACATGCAAACATACATATACACATATACACATACACACATACATACACACACAATAAACACACACATACACTCATACATACATACATACACAGACATACACACATACATACATACATACACTCATACATTCACACACACACACACTAATACATACACTCATACATTCACACACACACTCATACATACATAAAGGCACGAATACACACATACATACATACATACATACATACAGTGAATGTTATTGCATTTTCGTGTTAGTTTTTGCATGCTTAGCTGTACATTGTTTATAGCTTACGTTCGCTATTTCGTGCTTACTGTACATTTTGTATACCTTAAATTTTCTTTCCTTACCACTCTTTACTATTGCGTTGTATCTCTCATGTATGATTTTATAGGAGGTCTCGCTCGCAGTCTCGCGACTTTGAGACCTCCATCTGTATTTGTACATAACACATGCACTTCTATCACTTGTATTTCAATTCTGAATAAACTATAAACTAATTTCAATTCTGAATAAACTATACATACGTACATACGTACGTACATACGTACGTACATACGTACATACATACATACATACATACATACATACATTTATGAAACTCCAAATGAACTTCCCTTATTGAGATAAAAAACGGAGCTACAGATATTGCCGCAATCGTAGAATACGACCGTGGTCTTGAAACACATACATATCCACAAATGGGGAAGGGCCTATCCTACATGCGCCAAAAACAACGTAGCACTTGTTTGGCTTCACTGCAGGATGAAAATGTCACACGGTGAAGCATATTTGCTGTAAGCATATCGAGAGCGGCACTCCCTGATGTATACAACTTGTGAAAGCTTCTTGCACAAGCTCTCACTAAGTTTGAACAGCGCGATTGAATGCGGGCAGAAGAGAACACGCACATACGCCCACACAGAATAAACATCCTTGGTGCACAATCATTGATCGAAGGTGTGCCTGTCAAAAATCTTGCTATATATGTAACGGAAGGTATTGGACCTCTTGGGTTGTTCATGGCAAGTAGACTAACACCTCTTGCGCATCAAATTAATATCTCCATGCGCTTTACAGGCGTGAATGCACACACAAATGCACGGATTTTAACATGACAATTCAGGGCTAATTGTAACGCACATGTTTTCGTTTCCACCGTTTTCAACTGTGGTCACAAAGGCGCAATTTTTACTCGCACAAATAGATCGGAGTCAACATTATCTTTAGAGACCATATTCGTGATGAAATGACGTTGATATATCTCAAGTTGTCACGCATACAAGTATGATAAACAAACTAGCCCACCAACGCACTTCAGCTCCTCCCCATAGGCATTCATTATTTGGAATTTTGGCCGTTCGTGCTTATTGTGGGTGGGGCCCTGCAAGCGACGGCGACTGGTCGGCGGGGTCTTATTCCCGGGTACGTGCGAGTCGCGCTTAATTCACTCCAACCGCCTCGGTAAAGCAGCCTTTAAGGCGTACATATAGCTGTAGCATATCCGACGTACCTCGATTAGCCAGCCTTGGGATGTTTATTCGTCACATGTACACAAGTCCGAACAGTATGTCTTGTGCTAGGGGAAGCGTAGCGTCCCCGTCGTAACACGCGGTCGACGCGGCACGATCAGCTGGGAAAAAAAGAAGGGGGGGGGGGGGCAGCGCACCACCTGCTGCGACTCTATTCAGTTTTCTCCGTCGTCCCTAATACTGAGACGCTATGACAACTGCGCACACAGCAGGAGAACGCGCCCCGACTCCTGTAACGCGTGGTTCATTGCGTTAATTACGTCGCACACACACTCGCGAACAAGTTCATCGCACTCGCGAAATGCACGGCGGACGACGCGTTATTGATTCCCTAACTCTTAGACACAATCTCTTATTTCACAGCAGCGCACACAGCAAGAGAACGCTCCCCAACGTCTGCAAGGCACGGTTCATTCCGTTAATTAAAACGGCCAGCGTCGCTCATGCACCGTGGACGACAGCAAATTCTCACGAAAAAGCCACAACTATGTTTCTCGGGGTCAAATTAGATGAACATTTAAAGTTTATTTCACATGTTTTAGAGCTTACGCGGAAAGCCGCATATGCCATTCGAATATTTCTAAAAGTTCGCCCGTTCTTTCGTTTCGAAATATTGTTGTCACTTTACTACGCTTTCTTTCACAGCAACATAATCTATTGCATTTCATCATGGGGAAATACGTATGCCACTCATTTATCAGCCATTCAACATCTTCAAAACCAAGCATTGAGAATAATAACGTTCAGTGGCTTCATGTCCAATGCATCATCCATACTCTGTTCGCGTGGAATTTTATCAGTTCATAAGCTGGCTAAATAATTTCTCGGCATTCTTATTTACAAATATGTGAATGGAAAACTTCCGATTCCTTTACTACACTCAAGTCAGTTTCCTCAGGCGTCATCGACTCGTTTTGCAAAGGCTAATAACTTCCTTTTACCCAAACCTACGACTAATTAAGGCAAGTTTACCACAAAATTTTCATCTGTTTCCCTGTGGAATTCTTTACATTTGGAGATCAAAAATAGATCCCTCGAAATGTTTAAAAAAGGCTCGCGTTCGCACTTATTAAATTCTTAATGCATGATATTATATGAATTGAATATTATTGCATTTTTCTTTTAGTTTTTTCGTGCTCATCTGTACACCTTGTATAACTTATGTTCGCTATTCCGTGTTTATCTGTACATGTTGTATATCTTAATTTTTCTATCCTTACCGTAATAATGCTTGATATTATACAGAGTGAATGTTAATGCATTTTCGTGTTAGTTTTTGAATGCTTAGCTGTACATTTTTTATAACTTACGTTCGCTATTTCGTGCTTATCTGTACATTTTGTATACCTTAAATTTTGTTTCCTTACCACTCTTTACTATTGCGTTGTATCTCTCATGTATGATTTTATAGGAGGTCTCATTCACAGTCTCGCGACTTTGAGACCTCCTTCTGTATTTGTACATAACACATGCACTTGTATCACTTGTATTTCAATTCTGAATAAACTACAGGGGCAAATTTCTCTGCAAATTTGGCGCAAGTTTGGCAACACTGGCCCTTCAAGTCTGGCAACAACTTTTTTATGTGCAACGCCTTTTTCCTTCCTCCGTGTGTAACGCCAAACTATGGTGGCCAGAAGGGGAGGTGTCAGCATCAGTGCGCCGGAGAGCGAGCGAGAATTCATCCAGAGGTGGAGGCGCTGCGGTCGCTTTCGCGATAGAGTGCCTCGATGCTCGCGCCCCCGCTTAGAGTGGAGTCAGCTTTTGAAAGGGCAGATGCCGCCTCCTCGGCCTTGGCGCCTTCCCTGTGTTACAATACGTTCAAGCACATGTATGTTTGGTCTTGCTAAATGAAGTATCACATGAAAAATTGAAGGACTTTTCATTCTTTAGGAAATACAATGTCAGTTTAAGTCTTATTACTAGTTTTCCTGCATGTTATTTTTTAATCAAAAGGATGTAATGTTTACTTTACTATCAGGTTAGCACATTTGACCCCGCTCAGTAGTCAGTGCACGATACAAGCTTTCGGTCTTCGTTGGTGCGTGTGCGCAATATTAAATAGCATCAAGTTACATGTCTCGGCTCCGCTATATTATAAATAACGTCATTTCTTGGGATAGGCACAATGATTAAGAAATATGGTTCTTGTATTGAACGAAATTTCTCAAAATTTTGTTGAGCCTTGTAAAAGACAAGTCCACCTGTCCAAACGTCATCTCCAGCGCCCTCCCCGTTTACAAAATTTTCCTGGCTCTCCATTGTGTAATTTTTACTAATAGATAATAATAAAACTCTATCTAGCAAAATCGTCTTATGAAGTTTCTAATCTAACGAAGAATTTCCATTCACCAGCAAAAATCTATAGAATGTAACATTGTCTTCAGACCGATTTAATGTTTTTTTTAAAACGACTAGGTAAAAAAGCAGTAATTTTTTTATAATTTTGCCACAACAGACTTTAGCAAGCACTCTGACACTACCACATTGAAGCATTTATGTGCCCTCGCTTTACTTTTATGAAGCTGCATGCCGTAAGCCTGTGCAGAAGAACAATGAATGCCGCCTTTGGTAGTGCTCTTACGTTCCAGATGAGGGCAGAGGGGACAGTGGTTGCTTTTGTTATTTCATGGCTTATGCGACAGAAGGCACTGATCACTCCTAGCCTTTTTCTAGCTTGGAATGCTCGCACATTCACTGCATTCATTCTCCTTGTCATTGCATATTGGTAACTTGTCATAACATCATGTTTCCCAGGTCTGCATCACCCAGACAAGGTGTCCCTCTTCTATATCAAATTTTTCCCTACGGATTTTTAAGATACAAAGGTCAGGCTAGAAGTACTCTTTGCTATTCTAATCGGCCCATGTTCTTGTAAAAGCCACAAAGATGTGGCTGAGAAAAGGGGTGTGTGGGAGCTCAAAGTTTTGACAGTTTATTCACCATATCCTGCATCGAAAATTATAGGCACACATGTGTGGAGTAAGCTAGGCTCACATTGAGAGCATACTATCTAATCACAATCTGTGAACTTGTTCTCTACCCACCAGAAAGACAAAGTATCCCTGATACCTAATGAACCTCGTGATCTTATACAGAATGCATCCATGCATTCTCGAGTAGTTGTATCTCTGCTTCTGCCAATAATCCAAACCTTATCCAGGTACGGCTCCCACTTATAAAAATCGCAATGCGTCAGCAAGTGTGCCCCATCTTTATCTTTTAACGAAAGGTCATGTTTCTGTGCATGCTCATTCACGCATATTCGTGCCCGGCCAACATTCATCTTTTGAGGTAGGATAGTGGAAATTCATAAATGACCCCGTTGACGCATTTTGTGTATGATCAGCGTGCCTCTTGCCGTACTCACATTTGTTCCTTCCATCAGAGAGTATAGTAGTATACATGAGAAAGCTGAGATGATTTTCGTGGCGCAGAAAAAAGAATCGGCATGCCATCTCTGTTTGCGACCATTTTTAGGTCGTGTGCAGCTCGGTGCGTTCATGGTACAACCTCAGGTCTTGCTGTTCTACGCTCTTGCTCGACCCCAGTACCGTGGTGTTCTCTCTTGATAATCTGGTGGAGCAACTCAGCTACAGCGTTAAGAAGCATGTGAAGGGAACCAACCAAAGACAACCTGCCTAACTGGTTTAGAAAAGTCTTCTGCATAACGTGTGAGCCTGACTCTGCACATGCATACTCTGGGCATTGTTCAGCTATGGCCCTTTTTACAGTTTTCGAATGTGTCAACTCGTATGTAAGCAATTTTTCAGCACAACTAGACAAAAAAAGTCAACCACCGTGACGACTCTACAATGTAGCCAAAAACTGCAAAAAGCCACAAGCCTTCAGCTCATGTGTACACACCAATCCTTTTTCAGTCTGTGAAAACCTGCTAGAACAATGTTAACAATGCGCTAATATGTGACGGTGGTTAGTTACTTTAACATAATAAAAAAATATAAAAAATTACCGTCATACGTAAGAACTTCTAAAACGTCCCACTAATTAAAATGTTAGTGGAACGTAATAAAAGCGGTTACGGTCAAACATAAGAAATTGCACAACACAGGAGCACCATACGAGCTACCTTTATCATAAAACTTGAGAAGGGCCATAAAAGCTCATACTGCCATGCCCGCGGCATTCCTGAAGGCAACCACGCCAGTCCCGTCTATGCAACTTCTTATGTAGAAAAACAATTCACCACGCAGGACAGAATAAAATAGGTCCTCAACATCAACAAAGAACAAGTACCCATCGAATGATTCTTTGCAGCAAGTGTATGATGCTAAATAATTCTCAGTTTAAAATAGGTCTCTCGTGACAAGCGAGTCTAGCCGCTTCATTAAACTAAGTAATCATGTTCTGCCAGATACCTCAATCACTCACAATTGTCCTGAATGAAACACCCGGCTTATGCGTCTTGGCCGTCAAAAACACAGAAAGGGTATTCTTTTTGCTAGCTGCAGTATGCAATAGACTCTGGTAGTCGTGCAAGTTCGAAGCCCTTACTCAGAGCCACTGCCTTGCTTTTCAAAACTCTTGTTTTGATTAGTCTTAACTTGACGAAGTTCATGTAGACTGCTTGTCTTGCCTTGAAATTACACAAATCTACATCCATTGCTACGGAGCCGCTGCTTTTATCCACTTGAAATGGAGAGAAATTGTTGAACTTGAAGAATGACAACACGCACCAACGTATCCTCCTGACGAAGAGGGTTTTTCCCCTGTTCTTGCTAGAGCTTAGACACTGTCTTGTAAGCAATAGTCTTAACTGCGACAGCGACTTTTGCCGCAACTCGTCGGTGAAATGCCAGTAATTAGTGAGCCAGCAACACAGGTTCGTAGCTAAATTTTGGGCCTTTGTTGAGTACATAGCGTACACTTTCTGTGATGTCAACATTTCGCCAGCCCACTGAGGCCTTCTCAGGTTGATCGAGCAGGCTTCTTCAGTATAAAACAGCGGGCATGCTTCATCTTCAGGTTCCAGTTTGCTTAAGTTATGTGGGCTGCTGAACACTTGGCATCGCGAAACTTCTTCAGTGCCAGCCCCTCCAGGCCAAACTGAAGCAAAGTGCTCGAAGCAGGTAAAGAAAGCACACCTGCTGCCACAAATAAAGATTTTACATTTTAGTGACACGACCAAATGAAGGTGTGACTTCCCCAAAAAGAGCACTCACTTCTTGTAGAACATGGCCTTCGGGGAAGTCATGCCTTCATTTGGCTGTGTTAGCAAGTATGTAAAATTTTAAAATGCTAATTGTGGTGGCAGGTGCGCTTATTTTTTTACCTCCTTCATGCAATGTGCTTTAATTTGGAACTGGAGTGGTTGGTACAGTTAGAATGAGCCACCAATTACGAGCATGTTGGGTGTAGCGCAATCAATGCGGCTGATGTAGAGCGCGTAGTCAGTTCCCGACCCGTCAACTAGCGAAGCCGATTGGTTCCGCGAAGACGAACGCGAAAGACCCCGAGCATGGGAAAGAAAGGAGCCTCTTTCGTTCTCACGGTTCACAATCGGAGCCGTCAAAGTAATCACCGTTCGGGACAAGAAGGAGAAGGCTTACTCGGAAAAGCGTCAAGCAAGAGGCAGGTCAGGCGCCACCGTCTGAGTTTAAGCCATTGTTTGCATGCACGCGTGTCATTGAGAATGACGCGGGGACGGGACCACTTGGCTGACCGAGACATAGTGGCGGCAGGGAAACGACCATAATCTCCCCCGCTGTTGTTAGGATGCCGGGGCGCCTCGCTGTCGCATGCACACCTGTTAAGCGCACGGAGCCCAACCGTGTACTCACCGCTCTTAAGGACGCTTCTACGAAGCAACATTTCATGAGAGAGCCGACGGGGCTCCAACATGAGGACGGCCACCGACGGAAGTCGGCCGACAAAGGCAGCACGGCCTGGCATGGGCGAGAGCGTCACACGCGGAGAACCTATCCCTTTGCGTGTTGTATTTGGTAACGTGGTTTTTACCAATGCAGTGTTTATTATCAAAGTGTTTCTGCGATTGGTTGTGATGATGCGAGTCTCAACATGTAATTGGTGTTTGTATAGACTCTTTGTTCAACCGAGGGTTGAAAAGAAGATGTTTTAATTTGAAATGAGAGCAGAGGTTCGGGCTTGGACTAGGGCAGTCACCTGAGGCTGCAATAAAGCGTCTCTTCACCGGACTACGGCTCTTCCTTCGCGCTGCCTCCGTGCACTCGAGTCATCGAGGGGACCCATTCCGAACCTCAAACATCTTCTCTTCTTAGCTAGTGTTGAAGCTAGTCGAGGAGGAAGAAATTAACTGGTGCAGTCGACGTGGAGTGGAGAGCCCGCAGCGAGGAAGGCGCTGAAGTCCGGGAAGCTGACAAGACGCTCAGCGCTTCGGGACCTGATGTTGCGCTGCGAAAAGCAGCATTGACATTCGGTACGAGCCTGCCGGTTAACATTGGAGCCTGGAGTTCGGCAGCACAAGAGCACTGCGCATCACTGATCAAGAGCAGAGCCAAAAGTCATCGTTGAGCGACGAACTTACCGGAGAGACGCTGCAGGGTGCTGCTTCAGGAGCAGAGCAGCAGGGCAGTCGATGTGGCAGACTGAGTCAGCGACAGAAGTGATCAGGTGGAGAACTGCTGCAGTGGAAGTGGTCGTCGCACATAGCATTGGTGACGAGACGGATGCAGCTCCAACTGTCAAGTGCATCGGGCGACGCATCACTGCAAGGTGAGGCCTTCTTTGTGCTCTCTCGAGGCCCCAATTTTTTTTTCTTACTGAATACACTTGCGTTCAGGCAAACTTTGGGAGATGGCGGATTCAGAGAGAGATGTGATGGAAGGTGACAGTGTGAATGAATTGGATCGCATCCGCGAGTTGCAGCTTGAGATAGAAGTGTTAAAGCTCAAGCTTGAGCTTGAGAAAGTGAAGTCATCGCGTGCCTTGTCAGAGGAGTCGGAAAACCGGAACCAGCATTCTAGTATCGCACGGTACGCGAAAGAGCTGAAGGCAGTCCTGGCACTTATGCCCACTAATGAGCCTATGATTCCCGCTTGGTTCAAACATGTTGACACTCTTTTTGCGGCATTGAACATACCTAGAAGAAATACAGGGCACGATCCTTTTGCCCTTCTTGAGTGACAAGATGCGCACGTTCGTGGCCAATCAATCGGAAGCTGGTGTAATGCCGTATTCAGATTTAAAGTCGAGGGTGCTAAAGGAGCTGAGGATGACTCCTACCGAGTACCGGCGAATGTTCGTGGAAATCAAAAGAGAGGCAGGCGAGTGTTGGAGCCATGTGACGGCGCACCTAGAGACTATATTTGCGTACTACGTGAGAAATAGAGAGGTGGATACATTTGAAGGTCTTCAGAAGTTGCTTATAGCGGACAGGCTAAAGCAGTTAATACCAGATGATCTCCGCTCACTGGTCATTCAGCAGGAAGTGAAGGGCTGGTTGAAGGCCAATGATGTTGCGGAGTTAGTCGCGAATTTCGAAGAAAGATTTGACTGCAGCAGGCAGGGTAGTTACTGCGGTGCGGAACCAGAGAATTTAAATTATGGGCCGCAAGCCAAACTATTTACTAGAGCGAATCTGAGCCGTAATTCAGGAACGTGTTTTGGCTGCGGAAAACGGGGCCACTTTCAGAGAGATTGCGGCCTTTCACGTGACACTGCTGCTAATACTGCAGAAGTTTTATGCGTAGCTTCCCATAATAAGCGAGCATTTGAAAGCCAAGTCGCACCATCACGACGCTCCCCCATTGTGCAAAACTCGCTGATGAGGGATCCGCAGATTGAGATTCTCGTGGGAGGCAAGTCGTGTTTTGCACGCGTTGACAAATGTGCGGATGTTACAGTAGTACGAGAGAATGAGGTATCCGCTGAGATTTTGTGTCAGAGCAGTGGCACAATAATGCTAACTGATGCTTTTGGGCAAGACGTTACCGCGCGTCTAGTGTGGGTACCTCTAGCTCTTGCAACCTCGTCGGGAAGCGCTGCGCAGCCTGTGAGACTGCGATGCGCAGTAACCGATCAGTTAAATACGAGTGTGCCCGTATTACACCAGCAGATTACGAACGTCTTCGTCGTCATCGGCAAAAGTCACTGAATGATGAAAAGGAGAGTAATGCAAGAGACATCAGCTGTCTAAGACAGCGCATTAGTCAGGAGCAGTATGAACCGATGAGGGAGCCAGAGAATGTGACTCGAGGTTTTAGCCTCAGCGCTAACGCCGTGCAGTGCACAGTGGAGAAACAGGACGGCCGAGCAAGGAAGCCGCAAACGATTCAGTCTGCTTAACCTGTAGAGCAGGCGCAGTTGAACAGTTGCAATTCTGCTGCGGAACGTAATGTGGACAGCGAGCGGCTTGGTCCATTTTGTGAAAATTATCGCGATGGGCAACAGGAACACGATGAGTCACTTGCCGATACACGGCATTAGGTGAAAAAGGGTTCGCACGTCAAGGTTACTGATCGGAAGCAGTTACACGGGAAGCAGTCCCAGCAGTCAGTAGGGCCAGAGTCATGCCCAGAAAAAGTGCCAGCACACGAAAGCTCTCGCGGTGGTAACTTCCTAGAAAAGAAAACGGGAAAGTTCGTTGGAAAGCGACTGGCGTTGGGGTTGAGCGGTCGAACGAAAGGGTTCTATGTCCGGCGTATTCCCCATTCAAAAGGAAAGGTTGTCAGGGCGGGATCATCGCGTGTGCGACTCAAATGAGAAATGGAGCCGTAAGCTCTTTGGAGGATTTAAGAACTGCATTTGTTCATGGTAGTTTTGTTTTGGGTTGCTCGTTTAGGCTTGAGACAGTTTTCTTGTGTAATCGCCATGGACAAAAGATATTTTAGTAACTAGTTTTGTGTTTTCTTTTTTTAGTGTTTAGGTATAGCGTGTTACCGAAGAGTGGTGACATAGTGAAAGGCTTTTAGTGAAAAGTCGGCTATTTATCGGTAACAGTAGTTTGAGGGTGTTGAACACGCTGCCGTGCAACGGAGAGGCACAGGTAGCGTTTGATTAAGCTGAAGGGCTTGGCGTTGCTTTCTAAGTTGACGGTAACCAACCCCCGCAAAGCTTTTTTTTTCGCCATGGACAGAAGATATTTTAGTAACTAGTTTTGTGTTTTCTTTTTTTAGTGTTTAGGTATAGCGTGTTACCGAAGAGTGGTGACATAGTGAAAGGCTTTTAGTGAAAAGTCGGCTATTTATCGGTAACAGTGGTTTGACGGTGTTGAACACGCTGCCGTGCAACGGAGAGGCACAGGTAGCGTTTGATTGAGCTGAAGGGCTTGGCGTTGCTTTCTAAGTTGACGGCAACCAACCCCCGCAAAGCTTTTTGTTTCGCCATGGACAGAAGATATTTTAGTAACTAGTTTTGTGTTTTCTTTTTTTAGTGTTTAGGTATAGCGTGTTACCGAAGAGTGGTGACATAGTGAAAGGCTTTTAGTGAAAAGTCGGCTATTTATCGGTAACAGTGGTTTGACGGTGTTGAACACGCTGCCGTGCAACGGAGAGGCACAGGTAGCGTTTGATTGAGCTGAAGGGCTTGGCGTTGCTTTCTAAGTTGACGGCAACCAACCCCCGCAAAGCTTTTTGTTTCGCCATGGACAGAAGATATTTTAGTAACTAGTTTTGTGTTTTCTTTTTTTAGTGTTTAGGTATAGCGTGTTACCGAAGAGTGGTGACATAGTGAAAGGCTTTTAGTGAAAAGTCGGCTATTTATCGGTAACAGTGGTTTGACGGTGTTGAACACGCTGCCGTGCAACGGAGAGGCACAGGTAGCGTTTGATTGAGCTGAAGGGCTTGGCGTTGCTTTCTAAGTTGACGGCAACCAACCCCCGCAAAGCTTTTTGTTTCGCCATGGACAGAAGATATTTTAGTAACTAGTTTTGTGTTTTCTATTTATAGTGTTTAGGTATAGCGTGTTACCGAAGAGTGGTGACATAGTGAAAGGCTTTTAGTGAAAAGTCGGCTATTTATCGGTAACAGTGGTTTGACGGTGTTGAACACGCTGCCGTGCAACGGAGAGGCACAGGTAGCGTTTGATTGAGCTGAAGGGCTTGGCGTTGCTTTCTAAGTTGACGGCAACCAACCCCCGCAAAGCTTTTTGTTTCGCCATGGACAGAAGATATTTTAGTAACTAGTTTTGCGTTTTCTTTTTTTAGTGTTTAGGTATAGCGTGTTACCGAAGAGTGGTGACATAGTGAAAGGCTTTTAGTGAAAAGTCGGCTATTTATCGGTAACAGTAGTTTGACGGTGTTGAACACGCTGCCGTGCAACGGAGAGGCACAGGTAGCGTTTGATTGAGCTGAAGGGCTTGGCGTTGCTTTCTAAGTTGACGGCAACCAACCCCCGCAAAGCTTTTTTTTTCGCCATGGACAGAAGATATTTTAGTAACTAGTTTTGTGTTTTCTTTTTTTAGTGTTTAGGTATAGCGTGTTACCGAAGAGTGGTGACATAGTGAAAGGCTTTTAGTGAAAAGTCGGCTATTTATCGGTAACAGTGGTTTGACGGTGTTGAACACGCTGCCGTGCAACGGAGAGGCACAGGTAGCGTTTGATTGAGCTGAAGGGCTTGGCGTTGCTTTCTAAGTTGACGGCAACCAACCCCGCAAAGCTTTTTGTTTCGCCATGGACAGAAGATATTTTAGTAACTAGTTTTGTGTTTTCTTTTATTAGTGTTTAGGTATAGTGTGTTACCGAAGAGTGGTGACATAGTGAAAGGCTTTTAGTGAAAAGTCGGCTATTTATCGGTAACAGTGGTTTGACGGTGTTGAACACGCTGCCGTGCAACGGAGAGGCACAGGTAGCGTTTGATTGAGCTGAAGGGCTTGGCGTTGCTTTCTAAGTTGACGGCAACCAACCCCCGCAAAGCTTTTTGTTTCGCCATGGACAGAAGATATTTTGGTAACTAGTTTTGTGTTTTCTTTTTTTAGTGTTTAGGTATAGCGTGTTACCGAAGAGTGGTGACATAGTGAAAGGCTTTTAGTGAAAAGTCGGCTATTTATCGGTAACAGTGGTTTGACGGTGTTGAACACGCTGCCGTGCAACGGAGTGGCACAGGTAGCGTTTGATTGAGCTGAAGGGCTTGGCGTTGCTTTCTAAGTTGACGGCAACCAACCCCCGCAAAGCTTTTTGTTTCGCCATGGACAGAAGATATTTTAGTAACTAGTTTTGTGTTTTCTTTTTTTTAGTGTTTAGGTATAGCGTGTTACCGAAGAGTGGTGACATAGTGAAAGGCTTTTAGTGAAAAGTCGGCTATTTATCGGTAACAGTAGTTTGACGGTGTTGAACACGCTGCCGTGCAACGGAGAGGCACAGGTAGCGTTTGATTGAGCTGAAGGGCTTGGCGTTGCTTTCTAAGTTGACGGCAACCAACCCCCGCAAAGCTTTTTGTTTCGCCATGGACAGAAGATATTTTAGTAACTAGTTTTGTGTTTTCTTTTTTTAGTGTTTAGGTATAGCGTGTTACCGAAGAGTGGTGACATAGTGAAAGGCTTTTAGTGAAAAGTCGGCTATTTATCGGTAACAGTGGTTTGACGGTGTTGAACACGCTGCCGTGCAACGGAGAGGCACAGGTACCGTTTGATTGAGCTGAAGGGCTTGACGTTGCTTTCTAAGTTGACGGCAACCAACCCCCGCAAAGCTTTTTATTTCGCCACGTACGCATCGAAAAGGGCAATTAGAGGTTGCCTCTCTCAAACGATAGGTGAATGTGAACGACCAGTCACATCATTCAGTAAGAGGCTGTGCCAGTCGCAAGAGGAGGTGCCCACAATTGAATGAGAGGTGAATGTGAAACTGTTTGTAATTAGGGCGTTCTGAGCGAGGCTGCTGATGCTCCTTCGAGTATCAGATGATCATTGAAATCAGCAATTGCAAATGTTATCTGGCAATAGGATGTTTTGTCTATTTCATATGGTTGAGTTTTTTTTTGTTTTTATTGATAATATGTAGCCACTGAATAGTTTCTGTGAATAGAAATACTGTACAGTAGTTTGCATCGCACGTTTAGGTGTTATGCGGGATGTTAGTGAGTCGAACACACTAATGGTTCCGGTGTGATGTGAAACTGTTTTGTTTGTTGTACCATACATTTTTTGTTGTGTTGTTCTGTTGAGATGCGAGCTTGCATGTAAGTGGTATAACTGCTTTTAGGCGTAGTTTATGTGTTCTGTGGGAATAATTTTGTGCATAAAATAGGGTAGCGTTGGGAAGCATGTTCATTATCATTTTTTTTCTTGGTGCGATCCGTTAAGACTTAGGTATGCCTATAGCGCTGGGTCCGTCGCTCTCTTTGAGTGTGTTATGCGGGGCCTATAGGGCGCATGGAGGGGGTCTGCCGTTTTGGGACAATGACCGTGTGGTGTTGTGAATTTAAAAGACAATATGCCGCCAGACTATCCACGGCGCGTGTGCCCTGTGCCAAGCTAATGCGAACTGACTGGTGCTGTGGACTTCATACTAAGTGCATTATTCAATGTCGTGCATTACGAGAGTGCTTTCTGTCGGAGGACTATTTGAAGGCATTATTTATATATGTTGCGGTGTCTATTTCGCACAAGGACGCGAAAGTTCTCCTGTTGAGATGGAAGTGATAATCGGTTCACGCATGTGCGTGCACCGAGAGTGAGTTTATTTTGAGTGGTTTTTTTGTTTGTTTCTGTATCGCAATACTGGACATCGAGTATCCAGTAACACTCTTGAGGTGGGAGGAGTTAGTATGAGCCACCAATTACAAGCATGTTGGGTGTAGTGCAATCAATGTGGCTGATGTAGAGCGCGTAGCCAGTTCCCGACCCGTCAACTGTCGAAGCCGATCGGTTCCGCGAAGACAAACGCGGAAGACCCCGAGCATGGGAAAGAAAGGAGCCTCCTTCGTTCTCACGGTTCACAACCGGAGCCGTCAAAGTAATTGCCATTCAGGACTAGAAGGAGAAGGCTTATTCGGAAAAGCGTCTAGCAAGAGGCAGGTCAGGTGCCACCATCTGAGTTTAAGCCATTGTTGGCATGCACGCGTGTCATTGAGAATGACGCGGGGACGCGACCACTTGGCTGACCGAGACATAGTGGCGGCAGGGAAACGACCATAATCTCCCCCGCTGTTGTTAGGATGTCGGGGCGCCTCGCTGTCGCATGCACACCTGGTAAGCGCACGGAGCCCAACCGTGTACTCACCGCTCTTAAGGACGCTTCTACGAAGCAACATTTAATGGGAGAGCCGACGGGGCTCCAGCGTGAGAACGGCCACCGACGGAAGTCGGCCGACAAAGGCAGCACGGCCTGGCATGGAAGAGAGCATCACACGCGGAGAACCTCTCCCTTTGCGTGTTGTATTTGGTAACGTGGTTTTTACCAATGCAGTGTCTATTATGAAAGTGTTTCTGCGATTGGTTGTGATGATGCGAGTCCCAACATGTGATTGGTGTTTGTAAAGACTCTTTATTCAACCGAGGGTTGAAAAGAAGATGTTTGAATTTGAAATGAGAGCGGAGGTGCAGGCTTGGATTCGGGCAGTCGCCTGGAGCTGCAATAAAGCGTCTCTTCACCGGACTACGGCTCTTCCTTCGAGCTGCCACCGTGCACTCGAGTCATCGAGGGGCCCCATTCCGAACCTCAAACATCTTCTCTTTTTAGCTAGTGTTGAAGCTATTCGAGGAGGAAGAAATTAACTGGTACTAAAAAGTTTTGCAATGCCAACCGTACCATACTTAACCAGGCAAAATAGCAAGTGCCTAGTCAAGCATGTGTTATCAGTCGAAGTGCGTCATCTCTCAGAATTCACGTGCTGAAAGCGCCCTGAGAAACCATGTATCTACGGTTAAACAGGCACACCTTTCAACATGGTCAGTCTTGTGCAAAGCAGCCCAGCATGTCTATTAGGTCACGCCTGCTCCTGGGCAAACCACGTCGGAGCCCACAACATCCGCAAGGTACCACGGATTAAGCGTGGCTGCCGATGCACTATACAGAGTCGGGGACATTGCTATACATGGTTCTGTTAAACGTTCCAGATATGTTTCAACCTTGCTAGAAACCTGTCGAAAAGCAGTTAGTAGTACAACTACAATACGTAAGCAGTAGCACTGCAATGTGAGTTGAATAATCTGTTGGTATTGAAACCAACCTGTGATGTGCAACAGCTCAATAACACGTGCTCTTCTTGTATATCAGCCTTTTTTTATGTCCTATGCTATACAGAGGCTTCCCCCAGTTACCTACAATTTTCCCAACCCTGTGCAAGCTTATTCAATCTTATGCATGAAAATTTTTCAATTCATCATCCCATCTAGCCTTCTGCCTTTCTCAGGTATTTTTCCCATCTTTTCGTAGCCACACAATCTCCCTCACGTTGCTTGACCTGCACAGGTCCACCTTTTTTTTCTTGGTGTCAGCTAGAATATCATCTAGCCCTGTTTACTCCATCGAGCTCTGCTTTCTAGTATCTCTATGTTATGCTTTGTACATCATAAAAAGTGCACTAAGGAAGTAATGGAGGCTTTTTTCATTGAAAAGGAGGGGGAAACTTGTGTAAGTAAGCCGTCTGTGGCCCTTAGTGAAAAGGAAGTTCGATACCTGGGTTCAGCGCTGCCATGTTAAAGTGATGATCAGTTTCTTATGGACTGTTGCGTATGTTTTTGGCAAGTATGAAGGTGTGTTTTTTTTTGTTTTTTTCTCGGTTGTTACACACGTGTTGATGTTCCATATGATTCGGCTTGTTTCGTACCTTGTTTGCTTTGATGCGCAGACGCATTTGGTTTGCCACGTGATCAGGTCGAATGCTTGATATATGTGCGTGTGTCTTCTAATAAAGTTTAGTTGCGAGTTCAGCGCGGTGTCGTCTCTTCCTCTGTCTATGTCTATATTTTTGTTCTGTTTTTACTTCCCAAGGTATGCTAAGCATTTTATGTGTCTATTTTGCATAGTTATTAATCGTTCTGGACTTTTCTTTTTTCTTCTTTTTTTACTATCATTCAAGTTTCTGCACCACGTGTTAGTACTCGCAGCATACAATAGTTGACCACTTTCTGCTTTAGGGACAGTTGTCAATTGCCTTTTATGATTTGGGAATGTCTGCCATTAAAGCTTCAGCCCATTCATGTTGTTTCATGAATTTCCTTTTCATGAGTAGTGCGTCCTATGAATATCTGACTTAAATACATATATAGTAAGGATTCTAGTGTGCCGTTGCGAACTCTAACTCTCTTGTTTGATCTCTTAACATTAGATCCTTGTCTTTTACTTATTTATCTGTAACCTTACTTGAACACTTTCTTGGTTTAAACCCTCAGTTCAATGTAGTTCAACGGCACCACTGCTGAAAAGCAAAATGTCACTTGCAAAGCGTAAGCACCGAGATATTCTTTGTAAATCCTTATTCGTGCTTCTTATCAACATGGTGGCTCAAATACTTCTGCTAAGCATGCAGTAAATATTGCTCAGATTTTGTCTCCTTGCCAGATCCGCTTCACGAATAAAACTTTCTGCTTTATGGCATAAAGGGACTTTTCTAGTCGCCCCTCAAGATTTTAATAAGGTTCATTGTCTGTCTGTCTCTCTGCTGTGGACTCTCTGTAGATGTTGGCTCGGGTATTCATGTATGCATTATGCACTAGCTACTCTAAGACTGCTGGTATTTCTACCGAGTCGAATGCCTTTAATTAGTCTTTGCAAGCTAAGTAAATGGATGTGTTCCGTTTCGCATATTTTTCAGTTTGACAGTGCATGGCTATGATCCAAAGTGGGACATCTGTAGATCTGTGTATAAGTCTTTAAATAATTCACATCTCTTTTTTTCTGTATTTGTTTGGTATTCTCATTTTTACAGTTTGGTTGTACATTTGATTCGCCAGTACGTGAGGCATTGTGCAGAAAGTGTCGCAAGCTTGTTAAACACGAGATCTTCATCTTTGATCGGGTCAGCAATTTCGTTGCATAGTTTCTCGTTGGTCATATTTTGTAGGGCTCTATTCCATTCTTTCAGGGTAGGGAATCCAAGAACATTCATTCCTGGTCAGGCTTCTGCTTTTATGTTTCTTTCTAACTTTGTTTATATTTACTCGTGGAATTCAGGTGTTTTGTTGAACTTTGGCTTCTTTCTCTGTTAGGTGGCTTATTAGTGAGCTGTATTAAAAGTCTTCTGCCACCTTACTATAGATGTTGAGACTGCTGATTATGTTACTCTATCTGTTGGAGTGTGCATTTGTAAGTAGTTTCCTGTTGTCATGCTCTGTCCTTTCTTGAATTCTTCATCTAATTCTTTGGTGCTATAAATCCCCATGTCGGCAATTTTCTTTTTGTTAATCAGCCCTTTTAGCTCAGTTAATTCAACTTTAGATCTTGAGTGGGTAGCTTTTGTAGATTGTTGTTTTTTTTCCTGTTTTGTGATTTGGGAGAGTTTGCTTAATTCTTGCCATAGCGCTTTAACCTAACTGCAGTTGCGTTTTAGGAATCAATGTAGTTATGGTTTTGTTGATTTCCTCTATGTCATAATTTTTCTCTTGTTCTAAGGCCTCGCATACGAGTGTTCTAAGGGAGTGCTGAGAATGCGCGTGACTGTGGCTCTGCTCCCTTTTGAGAGGAGCCTTGCAAAAGATGGCATTTTTGGGTGCTTTCAAGTTCCGCATTCAATTTCGGCGGGCTTACTGATGTGATGACTATAGAATTCAAGCTTTGAAGAGATCGTTTCCGTCAAACATTTAAAATAAAAGATTAAAGACGAAAATGTATTAAGCACAAATCGCCGGTCATCGCTGCTGTATCTGAGATGGTAGCTGCGTTGAATTTTGCTCGCAACAACTTAGGCTTACGTTGGCACTGCCTCTGTTTCTTCTGAGGAAAAGTGTCATGGCGGCTTCCGGTATTGTCGTTGGACCAGCGCGAAGTTCAAGCTACGTGTTTATTTGCGGCAAGCACTCTTCCTCGCGATAAATCTACTCTTGAGTTACGACAGTGTTGAACACAAATGTTCACAGCTTCATAGTGCACCTCGTGTCAAGGATGGCTAAGCTGTCAACCTCTAACTAATCTCCGGGTGAACGTGCTTTTGCACCAGTAATTTCGTGGCAGTGATGGTAATACCGCTCTGTGTTAATGTACCACAATTCGAAAACATTCTCGCTGTGCAAGTTGCTCGGTTCGTATAGCTGCCTGATGAGATTATTGTAAAGGCTAATGCAGATCTTCACAATAAAAGTAAGACTTTCATTGTTTACCGTACTTCCACTGTACGTGTTGCATATTTCTCTTGTTGTGATACGTGTACTCATGATGTCTGTTTATTGTGTGTGTAATTTAAACTGGTTTTCGGATCACGATTCACTTTTCTGCTGTGCCTGATATGCAGCGGGAGCGTTTCCACCAGGTAAAATCGGCTGCGTTGACACTGAGTGACAAACGAGTGAGCTACTCAGGGCTGCATAACAAATTAGGGTGATACGTCACATTTGGCTCACTTTTCAAATTGTTATGATATTTGAATTAATGAACCACCGAAAATAAATTGCTGATGAGCGTCGGTGAGGGAGTAAATGTTTTTCACTTTCACCCTGGAATGAACTCTTCATTGGTTAGCCCGCAGTCATGCCTCCGGCACTTGACATGCTGGTAATAAAATAAAAAGACCCAATTACTAAATATCCTAATTTCTATGCTATGGCGTAAAACCATCATTCTTTTTGTTTCTTTCATATTTTCAGTCTTAGCACAGTACGTGCTAGTCTGTACACGCAAGATGGCAGAAAATAAACAAAAGATAGCAGGAAAGAAACAATAAAGAGCAATCATTGGTTCACTAACTCAGTCAAATGATTGCTCAAAAGAAACCAAAACAATGGGTGTACTGAAAATCTGCCAAAATACAGACAAAAATTAGCTATTATTAACACGGAAAATACAAGGCAGTACCTATTTTATTGAGTTTTTTATCAGAAGTGTCATGTTACGAAACCAAAAAACACAGAAAATGAGAGGAAGACAAGCTTAAAGAGATGAAACATTTGTGAATGCGGGTTGTCGCTAGTTCCATCGTCTTAACATGCAGATATCTTCAAGGCTGCAACTGCCGACCTATCTGAATTGTGTAGGGCAGATTCATCAAGATGAAGAAAACTCACATACACTGGTGCTAACAATCAGCAAATGACCACAAAACATTTCACATATGTTGTACCAACAAGGCTAAAATTCGTTCTTTTCCTACCTTAGTGCATTTTGTATATTCTTCACACCCTCTCCTCCAACTTAAACAAGGCAGGGAAGGCCACATGTGAAAACGGGGAGATGAAAATGAGGAGTCAGCATGCTGAATTAGGTGAGTTAAAGGCCGCTCCCCCATGATGAGTTGCGCCACGGTAAAAGGGGCAATCAATCAAAAGCCCATGAAACAGAAAGAAATGAGGGGCAGAAGGGAGCAAGGGTTTTGCATGGATGGGTAGAAAAGGAGAAGACATTTTGCTGAATTATCTTTGCCTCGAGGAAGCACCACCTGACAATGGGGATAATTAGCCTTAGAAACTCCTTGATGAATGGCTTATTTCGTTGTGTATGTGCCATGTCAAATTGGTTCAAGTGCCCTCTTTGAAACATTTATACTTGTTGGCTGGAATGTATTAAACTTGTGAATAAGGTGCGGCAATTTTTTCTTTTCGAAAAGCTGGTTACCGTATTTAAGGTTTAATATCATTGAAGATATGTCCTGCCATTATAAAATACTGCACTATTGCTCCCAGTTATTTGCCATGTTTGCTTGATACCTATTTAATGAAACGTTAACAGGTTGTCCTGTTCGTCCAGTAGGATTGAGAGCTGGGCTAGTTGGTGAGATATCATTTTAACATGTGGTGTAGTAGCGCAACTTCGACGGGGACACAGAGGACAAGAAAAGCGAGTGTCGTGTTTTCTTGTACTCTGTCCTTGTTGAGGTTGTGCTACTGCACGATCTTAAAATGTTGTCCTGTTTGTTACAATATGTATATTTAATCATGTTAATAATGTTTAAACTAGTGCAGGTAAAACTAGATTTTATACTATGCATTAATCACTTCTAGTTCTTTTAATTCTAACATAATATTGAAGGTGTTTGCAGGTCTTAAATCTTAGATGACAACTAGGTAATATGTGTACAGAAAAATGCGGGGTTACTTTCGCATACACTAACATGTCAGGGAACGTTTTCCGAAGCGGCTCGTAGCTAGTTAATGTTAAGTAATACTTGTGAAAGGTATTATTTAAGTTTGGAAGTGCGTTCCAGTATTTGATTGCAAAGGCTAGCGGCTGGTTAGGCTGTGTTATGGGACATGTTCAGCTAGTGATGATTTCCTAATTTTCAAGCTTCATTTTGGATTTTGTTTAGAGTGTTGTGCAGGTCATTTCACCAAATGTCTTCTTTGGCTTGCTTAATTGGTGAGCATAGTGATCATTGGCGCTACAGACGCTTTTTGTGTGTCGTCAGACGCTTTGCCTGTTTGACGAATATTTCTCCTTTGCCATGTCGTGAATGATGGCTTGTGTATTCTATGCATTATAGTTGGCTCTTCGTTGGCATTATGTAGAGCGTAACCTTTCATTTATCTGTAAAACCAAGAACACCAAGACAGCCCCATTAAGATGCACCTCGCGGGAATTCACCACTGGAGACTAAATTTGGCCAAACATGTTAGCAGCAAGAACAACATTGTAAACCAAACCAAGATCTTTTTTTTACATTTTTGTCCGGTTCGACTTGGGATGGAGTCCGCTTCTGCACATCCTTCCTCCTCGAAATTTCTTTTGGCTGGAGGGATTTATAGGCCTCTGCTGCTATAGTCTCGAGCAGTTTGGTTCCCTTCACTGCAGTAATGTGGCATTGTTGATATCACATTGTACAAACTCCGTACTCACAACACCAGTTTGCTGTGCAGCTTTGCACTTGACTCACAAGCTTCTTGTGTGTATTTTACAAAAGCATTACAAGGATACTTAAGAGAAACAGTGGTTTTGTTTAAATTTATAAACTGCACTCTGAGAAATCTAATGCCAATGCCATATGTTTCACTATCCCAAGTTGATTTTTAGTGGAGAAAATTAGGGTTGAAGTTTTACTATTGAAATTTGTGCCGAAATGTCTATGCGTGACGTCAAAAGTTTTTAAATGTATTTTTCATAATTTTGCGATTGCCTCGGGGATATTTTCTGAAACTTTGTATGCTAGGTCTATAACACCCACAAATGACAATGTCCTTCATTTTTATCGATTATAAGCTATGTGGAACCCAGTAAATGCTATTAAAATTAATGATGTCATGGTGTTTGATGAGACATTTTCATTGCGCTGTTCTGCACTTGTCAAGCGTCGTGTCGTGGTAAGAGTGGTGCTGTGAAATATACTTCAATAGTATGCGAAAAATTATTTCACTACTTCGTGTCCCTTCAACACCCAAAGGAAAAAAAACTAACAAGAATGATGTAGAGTAGCTGACCAGCTCATTCACCTGGCCCAAAGAGAAATGAAAGTCAAAGTAGTTGTAATGTTAGGTGTATCGCATCTCAATGCGTATAATCCTAGGAGGATGGAGGATAGGATGCGTGACACAGAGGACAATTTATTGCAACAGACACACATTACATGTACATTTAAACGAGCCCGTAGACTGCTTTTCTCAAACAAGCAAAAAAAATTCAGTCTCACAAGTCTGCAGCACTGTGGTACGTACCTTGTGAGGCGACATTGTAATGCCTGAGCAGTGCATTATGAAAATGTCTTTAAACAATTTAACTGTTGTGCACTCCGTTAAAAAAGGTTTGCAATCAAGATAACTGGGTCATTAGCCATTCATTGCAACAGAAGAAGTGACACGTCCAGTTTTTGTGTCGGTACTCTCTTACCATTATTTACTACCTGAATTGGAACAACCAAAACAACCGCTAAACAAAGCACATCCCCTTTTGAAGACATCTATTGGCAAACAAAAGAATGAATTATGGCCATTTGATAGGCGCTGATAAAAACAGAAGCGGGCACGCTTTCTTCAGCTGTAGGTTGATGGTACTGTACCTAGTCGCCGCTGAACGCAGGTCACGTGCCCACGTTTTCCCTTTAATAAAAGACGACAGTGTATAGCCATGCTGACTATGACTGGTAACGTGGGCAGTGTGTCCTCACAAGCTCAAAGGCTACACATGGCTAAAGATTGCCCTCATTTACACAACTTGTTTGATGGGTATGCGAGTTTCGCCATGGTGAACTAAAACTTGAAACAATGCCAACGTATTTGGTATGCTGTGTTTCTTCTCTTTGCGTAGGGGTACAAGCTGTCCAGGTTCTTAGTACTTCAATGTGAGAGATGCACACTGGCCCAAGCACTACCTCCAACTTCATGCTACTGTAAAATCCCGAGAAATCACCCCCTCGACACTGAAAGATGATCTGGAAGGCGGCTCTTGCTTGGTCTCGGACACTAATTCAATATAGAAGTGCCTTTAAGAAAAATGCACACATGTGTTTCTAATGAAACGCTGTATTGAATACACGTGCATTTGCTGTTTTACAGACACGAGGAGAATCGTTGTGTGAAATTTCAGGTGTTATGACAAGGCGGAAAATATGTTATACAAATGTTCAGACAATTTGTCACAACTCAGAATGTAGCCTAAAGGCATCACACTGTAAAAGTGTTAAAAAACTCTTGCACATATATAGGGACTCTCAGAACTTTGGTTCCAAAGAACTGCTGCTGCAGAATTTCGTAGTGGAGAACAGGTTGAACAATAATTTCGGGAGGGGAGGGGGTGCTTGCTCAATCATTGTCACATATTCGAGATCTCCTGTAAAGTAAAAAGGGGTGCTTGCTCTGTATTTTACAGTGCCCACAAACGATTGAAGTTAGAATGGAGACACTAGCATGTGCTTTTTTAGTAGCATTGCCAGGGCTGCACAAGAGGCCCATTGAATGTGACTACCCATACAACCAAGCAACGCTGCCACCAATTCAGCTGCTCTATCTGCGAGAGTTCTCTTCACACTATTTTTACTGTGCTGTACTTTACAGTAAAAATGCACACCTAGTTTCATATTTTTGTGTTTCCACCAATTGTGCTTAATTATCTGATGCCTTAACAAAGTGGACACTTATTAGAGTTTTTATGAGGGTTTATGCTTCGAACTGCAGCCCGAGTCATGCAGAGAAGTTCATGCATGCACAGCTTACTCACCGCCACCTTTATTTGGGAGTGGAAAGATAAGCTTCTCCTTGAATTGTACAGGAAAATAATAGAGGAGGTGGGGTAATTTGCCATGTCTGTTACAGGTAGGTGTACTTGCTGCCAAGGACCTGAAAGGAGGATAAGTGACAGTGTCGGAAATGAATCTGCACTCCAACCAAGTGCACAATGAGCTAAGTAAGGAACATTATTGAAAACAACCACAAGTTAAGCATTTCAAAAACTGATAATAAAACGTTTTCTTGGCTTCATCATCCCACATGTAGTCATTTTCATAATTCCATTATTTTTCCTGCATTAAAAACCTCAAGCTGAGCATTCTGTTGCTATTACTAGCGCATATGTTTGCAGGTGCTCATTTTCCTGCAATCTTAGATAGGATATTTAGTAAAAGTGCTCAGTGCTATTAATGATTATTTGCTCTCTTGTTTGGTTTTAAGATGCACTTTTTTCTAGATTTGTACTTGTCTCTAATTGAAAAGAATTCATATTGATCCTTGAGGTGTGTAGTAAATAACAAGCAACTTTTTGAGGCAAAGTCACCTTATCATTTTCGATGATATGTGGGATTTAACGTCCCAAAACCACCATATGATTATGAAAGATGCCTAACGTTACATTTTCTTGTCAGTAACTTTTATTAAATATTTCTATTTGTCCTAAACGTTATTTCTTTGACAGTATAGCTGCATGACTGCTGCACAATTATATAAAGTCAGTTTGCCTAATGAAGATGAAGAAATTTTGTTTATTTGCAAAAGGCCAACTTGAACACATAACCAATTGTTTCAAACATCCTCCCATGCAGTAAATGTTCCCTGGTGAACTTGTCTTCTGATTTGAACAAATACAAAAAAAATGATCATGGCCATTGGGAAGACCACGAAAAAGCATACTGCTAAATAATTCCATAAATTCTGTCATTAACCACACACTCACATGAAAAAAACTTGGAGCAGAATTTCACAAGCACTGTACATCTGTGCCGGTTTAGAAAAGAATTAATAAAATTAAGTTCGACAGTTTCATGTCGCAAAACTAAAATCTGGTTATGAGATGCGCTGTTTCAAGTGAAAGCTTAATAATTTTCAATTCAATTTTATTTACCAGTTTATACATACTGGATGGTTGCGTTGGGTTGAAAGCTACATAAGTAGCTTGACGAGACCCAACGACCAGACTATACAGGGCAGTAACAGCAAGCAGACGAAAAAACCAACAAGTAAAACAGAATACCATATCGTATGTACATATACAGCGATTTACAGGGATTTCCAGCATGAAGATTGCAGGAAGAAAAAGTGAAAATAAATACATGTGCATAAAAAGTGCTAGAAAAAATAAATAAATAACTGCTATATACAATAAAATACGGCTATAGCATAAGTAATAAACACAAATAATATTAACACAGAATAATAACACCGTACCAATGTGGCAATACTAGCTATTCGGGACAAAATAAAAAGAAAACACTGGCCATATAACACAGCAAGAAATTCATGTAAGCAGAAGACTGTGTTGAAGAAACAACATAAGTTACGCACAATTCAATTACACAGAAAGTCACAGTATGTGATATTACAAGTGAACGAAATATAAGCGGAAGTCTTTTTTACTGACCGTGTCAATGTCTTTATATTTATTTAAAGCAGATGGTAGGTTATATGCCAACGATTGATGTTTGTAGTGCGTCCTGAAATATGGAACTGACCATGTCTCAGGGTTCCTTGTGTTCACATTAATTCTACGACGTTCTAACGATGCCAACTGTTTTATATAGTTCTTGAGGGATTCAGAAGCATATCGCACAGTATGTAATAAACGAAAAGTATAAAGGTTGTCAATTCTAATAATGTTGTACTTAGGAAATGCTTCTCTGGTGCTAGAATAATAGTCTATATTGTCAATATAGCGAATAATCTTCTTCTGTAGCATAAGAATTTTACGTATGTTAGTTATAGTGGTTGTACTCCACACTAAGGCGCAATAATTTAAGTGGGCATGAAATAAAGCATTATAAATCTGTACTTTGGCCTTTGTAGGTAGCAAACTACGACATCGTGATAAGACACCTGTCACAGAGGAGAGCTTTTCACATAGGTAATTTACATGCATGTCCCAAGTAAGTTGTGAAGAAAAGTGCACGCCAAGGATTTTGTGACTGTCAACTATTTCGATTTTTTGACCTTCAAAAGCAATAGTATTATTTAACGGAAGCAATTTGTTCTTGGAGCGAAAAATAATTACCTTAGTTTTCTTCGCGTTGATCCTAAGTTGATTTAGCTGAGACCAGGTAGATAACTTTCTTAGCAGTTCATTGCAATCCGTTGTCAAGTTGCTCACGTCGTTCCCAGACAATATGACAGTGCTGTCATCAGCGTATATAATAAATTCAGCATGAGTATTAAGGTTCACAATGTCATTAATGTAGATATTAAATAAAAGCGGCCCTAAAACGCTTCCTTGAGGCACGCCAAATTTGTTTATTAGACAAGACGACCTGTGACCGTTCACGTAAACACACTGGTATCTGTCACTTAAGTAAGACTTAAACAGTGATAAGCAGCTACCACGTACTCCGTAGCATTCTAGTTTGTCTAATAAAATGTTATGACTTAGGCAGTCGAATGCCTTACTAAAATCTATAAATAACGCCAGCGCATAGGATTTCCTTTCTATGTTCCTTATTATCGTTTCCTTGATTGACAGAAGGGCTGTTTCTGTTGACCTGTGTTTCCTAAATCCGTGTTGCGCGTTAGTTATGATACCAAACTTATCGAAGAAATTGACCATGCGACAGTGTATAATTTTTTCTAGCCCCTTAGAAAACACAGGTAACACCGAAATTGGCCGGTAGTTATTGGGGTCATTAGGGCTACCTGCTTTCAATATTGCCGAAACTCTGGCGTATTTCATTGCCTGTGCGAATACGCCCGATTGAAGCGTTAAATTGAATATGTGAGCAAGAGCAGGAGAAATAGAAGTTATACAATGCTTAATAGGGCCTAGTTGCAGGTTGTTTGTGTCTAATGCATTAGTATTTTTCAAGGATTGAAATGTAGCGCAGACTTCGTATTCATCAGTAGGCTGGAAGAAAATGCTTTCGACAATAAGACTTGAGTTTGGATATTCCCGACGTTGCAGCGCAGGTGGGGTAGGGAGCAGGAATAGCAGCGTTAATGAAATGTTGGTTAAAGTGATTAGCGAGGGCCTCGCCTTTCAACTCAGTACCGTCATGAAGTATACTGTTTGGAACACTTTGTTTGGTCCGACGACCAAGAACATCGTTTATTATTTTCCATTTCTTATCGGGCCGCTGCTGTGAGGCGGACAGAAAAAGTTGCTCGTAATAAGCTCGTTTGGCACGCCGTAGCTCATAATTTAATTGGTTTCGAAAAGCTTTAAATTCCTTTAATTGTATTTGCAAACGAGACTTCAAAAATGAATGATACAAGGAATTTTTACGCGAAATCATTTTCAAGTGTTCTTTCGTTACCCATGGCTTTCTCGCTTTTCTTGGTGGTTTTACTTGTTTCATAGGAAAATGCCTTTTGTATATTTTTATAAATTTCTCTATGAACTCATTGTATGCCTCAGTGACGGACGTTAATGCCAAGACAGAAGACCAGTCTTGGGCCATTATCTCAGTTTTAAAGGCAACCAGGCCACTATCTGTTATTCGCTGAACAGTGAATGTTTCTACCTCACGGTTTCGAATTCCTCTTTGATTTTCATATAGCGCATAAACAGGGAGGTGGTCACTAATGTCCGAAGCAACAGTACCAGTAATGTAAATCTTTGTCTCTGCGTTTATTATTAAATGGTCAAGGCAAGACAATGTGCCGCACGTAATGCGAGTTGGTGTAGTAATTAAATTTTTGAAACCACTCGAAGACAGCAATGTACCGAATTCCGTGGAAGTAGTGCTGTCATCTAGAATATTGATGTTAAAGTCGCCACCGCATGTCAAGTGAAAGCTGTTTTTGCAAGTGAAGTCAAGGAAACTTTCATAATATGCTAGGAAACGCCTAATATTTCCACCCGGTGGGCGATAAACAACAGCGAACATTTCATTTTGATCGGAGACAGTGAGCATTTCGTAATCTTCTGTTGACACGCAGTATTCATGAACTAAATGGCATTTCTTCTCTGTAGTCACATAAAGCGCAACACCCCCTCCACGTTTATCTGATCGATTGGAAAAGAAACTGGCATATCCAGGCAGTTTCAGCTTGCTACTGTTGTTCGTATACCAGGTTTCAGACAGCATAAGAACACCCACTTTGAATGAGAGTTGCTCTAAAAAAAGCAAAATGTCGTCCTCTTTATTCATTACAGAGCGAGTGTTAATATGCAATACTGATTGGCATGACGGGTAATCAGATTTAATAGCAGAAGGTATTTTTTGGTAATATTTTGACCTCATAATCTCTCTGAGTGCATGGAACTAGGGCACTAGTACATATTACAACTATTATAATGTGACTCCTGAGGTTCGGAATCAATCCTGTGATCTCGTGCAGAATTGCACACAGTGGTGAATCCAGAAGGGAGGCACTAGAGGTGATCGCCCCCCTCAAAGCCTCTCAGTACCCCCTCCCCCTCCCTTCAGTGCTTGCCGTCCACCTGTTATCACCAATTAGGACAAATGAGTTGGATTCTTTTAAGCACACATCAATAGTATTTATGCTATGATAGAATTTTTAGCTAGTAAAGAAACAAAACGAAATGACCATGCCCCTCTCTCGGCGTTACTTTAAGCGACCCCCCTCACCCTAAAATTATTGGCTGGATCCACCCCTGACTGCACGGCACCATTTCCTTTTACCTTAGGGTCAGAATACAGATACATACTTTTTTTTTAATGCACTACTTCATATTTAAATAAAGACAGCCACATTTACACTGATTATTTTTAAAACTACATGTGTAGACCAAAAAATCATGTATATGCGACCAATGGTATAGCGTCCTGTACAAACAAACAGTATTACTCATATGCTCTACAGCATAATGCTGAATAACGACACTGCCTTAAACAATAGCTTAATAAGAAACCTCTTGGTGATGAATTGGAGATGTGACATATTAATCTCTTCTGGCATCTAGCATCAAATACTATGCTAAGTCGGAGTGAAATATGACAAAGACAGGCTATATAATACGACTTCCAGGTTGTTCAAATGTCTATAATGAAATGCACAGGCATAAAGAAGAGGATAAATATGGTGCTACTATATGTACATGCAACAAATTGGAACCTCAATACTAAATATTTGAATTCAATTAGTTCTATGACTATTGAAATCACCAGCAATGCTTTTACTGAATGATGTTAACCTCTTCATGAGATACAATAAAACACATCTGAATTATACAAGTTTTCTGTTTACTAAGTTGAGGCATTTGTTATTAGATCATTTGTGAAGTGTTTGACAATTTATGCAAGTGCATGGCAATTAAAATAGCGCCTGTTCAAACAGAGCAAAAATATTCTATTCATTACAGTAAAGTTCAATATGTTATAACACCATCCTGACACTCTAAAGAAAACCCAAATAATTTGTGACAATCTTGACTTTAGAAGTATTTGAATTTCTAGACATTTAATGTACGGGTATTAGCAGTTTGTTATAAACGAATAGAAAAGAAGCTATATAGTGAATAAAAATAGAGCTTAGTATAACATTGTTCGGAGGCCACCAAAAGAACTTAAGACCTCAAAAAACAGTTCACTTTTCTTGTTGTAACGAAGGGCATTGAAACTCTATTGCCAAAGACTAGCAAAGGCTTTTTTTAATCACAATCAAGAGAACCCTTGCCTTGGTCTTTCTGCTAAAAAGGCATTTTCGTTTTGACCACCAAAGCCTCCTTAGAGGGTGTTATAGCATCTAAAGATCATAAGTACTTTTACATCCTCAACTAACTCTAACCAGACAAACTTCCTAGTTGAAATGTATGGCTGCAAGAGGCAAATCGAATTTTTATTATGTTTTTCATAGAGAGCAACGTAAGTTCCTTCTGCTCTGCTGTGAATGAGCCTGCAAGCACAGAAACTTATGCAAGTACAAAAGATCTGTACATGGTGACAGACTCCTAATAGTGCTGTGATCAAGTGCTCCCAGCTTTTGTTTAACTGCAAATAACTTGCTTTAGCCTATTGTTTCGTACCTATTGACCACATATTTTAGACAAATACTATTACGCTGTGCTATAATCAGTAGGCATGGAGTACCCTTTGGGTGCTTTATTAAAAACTAATGCACCAGCTGTTGTAAATCGTCTGAGCATGTTTTCACAACCAAAAGTTTACACAGACAAATGTTGCAAAAATGGAATTTATTATGCATTAAATATGCCAAGCAGGGGTCTTTGAGTTGCAGTTGAAAATTGCAATATGGTAGTGCATGATCAAAGTGTCAAGGCCCTCCACTGCCCTGGTCCTTTTATTAATGTATGAGATGTGATCTTTTATTAAATAATTTGCATTATGAAGTGGGAAAAAGCAGCAAGACCATAACCGATATTTTTTGCCCAAAATAAATTCCTGCTAGATCATGAAAGGAAGATGCACCAACCGAAATACGCCGCACTTAACTGCACTGTGGAATGTACCATAATGTTATCGTTATCGCGTGCCATAAACATATCAAACAACACCTTCACATACAATCAACACCTATACATAGCCTTCATAGAGTATAAGAAGGTGTTTGACTCAGTCAAGGCATCAGCAGTAATGCAGGCCCTACTGAATCAGGGCATCGAAGAACGCTACATAAACACGCTGGAAGAAATCTACAGTGGATGCACAGCCACCATAAAGAAAGCAGCAGAATCCCAATAAAGAAGGGTGTAAGGCAGAGAGATACAAATTCTCCAGTGCTATTCATCTTGTGTTTAGAGGAGGTTTTCAGGACCCTAACTTGGGAAGAGTTAGGAATAAGAGTCAATGAAAAGTATCTTAGTAACCTGCGATTCGCTGATGACATTGCCTAGATGAGTAACTTAGGAGGTGAATTACAGCTCACGATTACATAACTGAACAGGGAAAGCAGAAAGGTAGGTCTGAAAATGAATGTCCACAAAACTGAAGTAATGTGCAACAGTCTCGGCAGAAAACAGCACTTTGCGATAGGTGGAGAGACGCTGGAAGTTGTAAAGGAATATGTCTACTTAGGACAGGTAGTAACCGCGAAGCTGAATTATGAGAGTGAAGTAACTGGAAGAATAAAGATGGGGTTAATCACATTCAGCAAGCATTCTCTAATCATGAATGGTAATCTGCCACTAACCCTCAAAAAGAGGTTTATAACAACTGCATCTTGCCAGTATTTACCTACGGAGCAGAAACCTGGAGGCTTACAAAGAGGGTTGAGCTTAAATTGGGGATGACCCAGTGAGCGAAGGAAAGGAAAATTATAGGTGAAACTTTAAAAGACAAGAAGAGAGCAGAGTGGGTCAGCGAACAAACCAGGGTTCAGGATATCATAGTTGTAATCAAGAATAAGAAATGGCCATGGGCCGGGCACATTGCACATAGGCAGGATATCCGCAGGTCATTAAGGGTAACCGACTGTATTCCCAGAGAAGGCAAACGCACAAAGGGTAGACAGAAAGTTAGGTGGGTCAATGAGATTAAAAAGTTTGCAGGTATAACATGGCAACGAAAAGCACAAGACCGGGTTGATTTGCAGATCATGGAAGATGCCTTTGCCCTACAGTGGGCGAAGTCAGGCTGATGATGATGACACCTTCAACGTACGACGAGGTTTAGATTTAGATCTTAAGCAAAAAGTGAGCATGCCAAAGTTGCGCTGAAGGCAAAGCACTCGCTTTTTTATGCAGATCGCAATTTACAGGTGACCATATACACACCAATCGTAAAATATATGTATAATGCGGTGGTCCACTGCAGCTCATGTCAGCGGAAACCTAACAACAAAATTTGCCAAAAGCGTGAGCAATAAGCTTGTTTGCAAGACCGAATATGTACATGGGCTCCTTTGCAGAAGTTTTATCTTTTCGAGAGACTTACCTAAGTATAATGCATCGTTTTTGCGTAATTTTGATGCAATTAGTTGACTGCTCTTTTCTTGCATTCTCTCATTAGCAGCAGCCAAAGAAGTAGAGGCCACATAATTGTACAGAACTGAACGGTTTAACTAGGTATAAGCATTCACGTGTGATCACTGACAGGGGATATCGCAGTCACAGCTTTTTTTCTCTATGCTATTTGGACTACCTGTGCGAGTAGTGGAAATAATGCGATATTCATACCGCCGGTGTCACACAGACACTTTGTGGTCGCGGGCAGGGCATCTGCGCCAAACTCGGTGCTGTACAGCGCAGCAGCGACAAAGTTGTTGCGCGCGATCAAAATTTCTCGGGGAAAATTGGTATTAGTCACCGCTACACGGTACGGATCCAATAGAGTGCAGCGCGACCACTTGCAGCAAGCACCCGTGTGACAGCGTTCACTAAAGCGCGTCAGAGCGCACCACGCATTCAGAACTAACGTCCAGACAGAACAGTCAGTACTCAAGCATCACCATATTCGCAAGAAATTATATCACAATAATACAAACCGCCGCACAACACCGAAATAGAAGAAGCGCTGACACACACATAACACAGCCAGCGGCACCTTTACATACCCGCACCACTCCAGCCAGCGCGGGCGCACCGCTAGAGACTTAAGTGCCTAGGGTTGTTCACGCAGTTTGGTACCTAGGCCGCGTGGTAGTGAGAAAAGCACCTAACGGGAAGTGTGGCAGCTTGGGCTAGTTGGTATGGCATGACGATAGTGATACCGCGAGAACAAAACGACGACACAGAGACAAGAAGGACATGAGCGCTCGTGTCCTTGTCTCTGTGTCGTCGTTTTGTTCTCATGCTATAACTATAGACCTATCGGGGGGGGGGAGTACTCTGATTAGTTCCCGCCATGGCTCACCGTAGCGCTGCAGTCACCCGGCTGGAACTAAATCTAAACTCCCTAAGAAATGAAACAAACCTAGAGCAGAGGTTTATAACTACAGCTCAAGGTGCTAGGCTAGAAGAGGACGATACTATTGAATGTATAAGAACAAGGGTGACAGAAAATTTCAAAAAAGAATTGCCTTATGCACCACGATAGACAGGGATGGATCAAGTGGCACAATGGCTTCATTTTCACAACGAGAGTGGGAAAGGGCTGAGAAGAGGGTTCCAAGTAGTAGATCAACAGGCCCAGGTGGCACTCCAATTATGCTGATAAAGACATTGGGTCCGAAGTCTAAACATAATTTGAGAGAGGCAGTGAGCAGAACAATAATCGATGGTGAAGTCCCTGATGGATGGAAACATAGCAGGATGAGCATGATCTATAAAGGAAAGGGGGACAAAGATGATATAAACAACTACCGTCCTATAACAGTGACATCAGTGGTCTACAGGCTGGCGATGCAGATTATAAAGGAAATACTGCTGACATGGATAGAGGATGAGGGGGTGCTGGGGGAACTGCAGAATTGGTTTCGGAAACACAGGAGGTTGGAAAACAATCCGTTCTCACTGACGCAGTGCATCGAAATAGCAGAGAAGGAACTCAGGCCCCTGTGACTAGCATTTTTGGATATCAAGGGAGCGTACGATAGCGTGGTTCAAGAGGACTTGTGGGAAATACTAGACACACTGGGTGTGGAAGATGGTGTCACTAATTTTTTAAAGGAAATCTATAAAAATAACAAGGTAGATATAAAGTTGGAAAAACAGGTAACCAAGCCCACAGAGGTAAAACGGGGACTTAGGCAGGGGTGTCCACAGTCACCCTTGTTATTCATGATGTACCTACAAGGATTAGAGGTTAATTTAGAGGGAAATGGACTTGACTTCAACCTCTCTTTAGTCAAACAAGGAAAATTCATTGATTAGGCACTACCAGCATTCATGTATGCAGATGATATAGTGCTAATGGCCGACAAGGAAGATTTGCAGAGATTGATGGACATCTGCGGTAATGAGGGAGATAGGTTAGATTTTACGTTCAGTAAGGAAAAATCAGCAGTCATAATTTTTAATGACAATGAAAGTAGTCAGCTTAGAATACAGGAAGTCACGCTAGAGATAACAGATAAATACAAATATCTGGGAGCCGAGTACCTAAGGGAACACGAAATATACGTGTCGACTAAAGGTAACAGGAATGCAGCAGTAATGAAAAACAGGGCACTGTGGAATTATAATAGAAATGTTGTTGTGAGAGGAATATGGAAAGGGGTCATGGTTCCTGGGCTGACGTTCGGCAATGCGGTCTTGTGGACGAGATCAGAAGTTCAAGCAAGATTAGAAATTAAGCAACGTGTAATAGGTAGGCTTGCTTTAGGAGCTCACGGGAATACACCGGATCAGGGAGTACAAGGTGATATGGGATGGACATCATTTGAGGGCAGGGAAGCTAGCAGCAAGATAAAACTTGAGAAGCGATTGAGAGAAATGGGGGAGGAGCGTTGGGCTAGGAAGGTTTTCAGCTACTTGTACATTAAGAATGTCAAAACAAAATGGAGGAAGCGAACCAGAAAACTGACTGGTAAGTACTCAGAAAACAGCAGGTGGCCAAACCGAAAAGAAACTAGGCAGAGACTGCTGCAACGCGCGGCGCACGAGACACCCCCACACAGAAACAGCTGCTGCGCCGCACGGAAGTGACGTCATGCATTTTCTGGTTAGGCGCTTTGTTTGAATAGTTGAGAGTGTCTAGCGGTACGTCTAGACATAACGATAAAATCAGTTAAAATTACGTCCAAACAAAAAAGTGAATAAAAATGTTAGTTAGGTTTAGCGTGAAAACAATACAAAACCGGCTTGTTTGCCATCTCAAACTGATCAGCAGCTGTGGCATAGTTTGAGATGGCAAACAAGGCGGTTTTGTATTGTTTTCACGCTAAACCTAACTAACATTTTTGTTCACTTTTTTGTTTGGACGTAATTTTAACTGATTTTATCGTTATGTCTAGACGTACCGCTAGACACTCCCAACTATTCAAGCAACACATCAGCTGGTGAGGTCGGTGGTTCAAGTCCCATTGCAGTTATCGGTACTTTTTTTTTTTTTTGTTCACGCATGTATTGTTTTAACGTTTGCGCCTCCTCATCAGCCCGACTTGCTGCTGCTGGTGGTCCCGTCCACAGGCGCTTTAATATTGCATCTTCGATGACTCTTGCAGGATTGACTATATTTATTATGATAAAGTGTTTTGCGAATTAGTGCTCTTAATCGGCGAGACGCAAAAAAAACACAAAAAACTCAAATGCAGCTAGCTGCATTGGTTTCTTCGGCACAGGTGTCAGGAATGTTGATTTCCACGGTTTATCAAAGTTTTGATGACAGAAAGGTGCACTGCAACGTAGTCTCGGGCAACTTTTTTTATGTAGCTCAGTGTACCATCACTTGACGAGGTAACCGGCAGGCCGCTTTCTTTAAAATTACTGACATGCCACCGCAATGTTCTAGGCAATCAGCACTTGATAAACAATGCCCAAGAACAAGTGCCGACGGCGTTAGCCCATCTAACTAAAAAACAGCTTGTCTGCCTTGCTCAATAACACGCGCGGCCTGTGACAGCACGGGAGAATTCACGTAGCAACGGATGAGAACAACTGTACGTGTTCGCACTTTACAAAACAGACGGCAATGCAGTAGCTCTGGCCTTCGTAGATCACAGGCTTCGTAAGAACATTACAATAAAGTTGGTTCCATCCACTGTATGAACATCTCGCCGACGCACTGGGGTTTCATGCACGTGTGTCTGGTCAGTCACACGTGAACTGTGCGAAAGCATTTATTTCATCGTCGACCTTGTCCTTTGCGACAAGCAAAACTCGGCAGCAAGAACACTTTCACCTTTGACAGCACCACGCTTGGCATTGCAATCTGGAAAATGCAGTACGTCCAACAACTGTAATCCGCACATCGTACTGAGAAACTTTATGGCGCACCCACTCAGATGAAGCTGCGGCGCGGTGGACGGCCGCGCTAGCTCCAACCACCAGGTTCAACTAAGCAACCAGCAATCATATGAAGCAGCGACGACACTCCAGTCCTCCTTGGGAGTGGCCTAGGCCATGGCCACGATTTCAACGAAGTTTTCACCACCTAACACATTGCAGGGGGGAAGTGGTTCTTAAAATTGGAAAAGAAAAGAAAAGTGAACCCCGCAACTGTCTGCAGCTAAGTGCGACACCTCAGCAGTGGTTCACATGGGAAGGGGAATGGGGGATAATAGACTTGGGCGAAGAGAGGAAAGAGAAAGGAGAGAGCGAGCAAAGGAAGGGGGGGACGCACAGATCGTCGTAAGCCACAGCGAGCGAGGACAAACCGAGGGGATAGAAGAGATAGGAAACATGGAGCACGGTCACTGGAGTCCGAGGACGGGGCGCACCTGCGAGAGCTCCTTTCGGCGTCGGTGGATGGCGTAGAACAAGTCCAGTAAGTCAGAGCTGCACTGTCGTCGGAGGTGGAAGGTCGTCGGCGGCAGGAGATGACGTAGGGCGAGTCCAGTCGGCCAGAGCCACGCTGACGCGGGAGATCGCAAGCGCGCGGAGCGCACGACCGATCGGCCCGAAATCCAGCAAGCGAGTAACACATTGCAGGCGGCTATTATCGTCACCCCCGGAAGCTTTTCGAAAAGATTTTCCGGGGGTGACGCTATTATACGCTATTATCTCGCAGTGTTTACCTTTCGCAGCCGCAGCGCCCATGACGCCCCCTGTACCTAAAATACTTGTATTATGTATTTAAATAACAAACTTAGGCTAATTGACTCGTTAAACACCTGTTGAGTAAAATTTTTGTAGGTTTACCGCATCACACATGAATAATTAACACATTTACCTAGTTTTAAGTAATCAATTTTAAAATGACGTCACTTCTGTGCGGCCCTTTTGTGTGGGGCTGGCTGCTGCACCACGCGGCGCAGAAGACGCTGCCAAAGAACTATCGGTTAAGAAGAAAGTGAAGGAAACGGAGACTTACATGTGGAAAATTGGCATGATTAAGAAGTCCGCATTAGAGTTAGAGATCTATCGAACGTTTAAGCAGGAAATTGCAAAGGAAAGGATCTATGATAATACTTGGGGTAGTTCTCTACTGCTTGAGGCCGGCTAGGACGGCAGTATTGCGAACCAAGACATATCGGGCCAAATATGAAGGGGTAGACACAGTATGCAGTGCGTGTGGAGAGGAAGAAGAAACTGCCGAACACTTTTCAAAGTTTTTCAAAGCACTGGGGTTTGGGGACAGGTAGGGACAAAATAGACTTTAAGCGGGTAGACTTAACTAGAAGGAGGTTATTTGATTGGTGGCTAAAGTCAAGGCACGAGTGAAAATTAACCTCTTCGCTGCAAAGTACGAATCCTCAACCTCACTATTTAAAGGGAAAAAAAAGATAAATCTAATGGTTAGTTCACTAAGTACTACGGCTAGGTGGCGCTAGCCGCCGCCCGATCTTCCCGATCTGCCCGGTTTGCCGGTTACGGCAAACAGGGAGCTTTGGACTCTGGGTAAAACGATGAAGTTCGAGGTGGTCAACCTGAACCGAAACCTGGTCCATGCAGGCCGCAACAGGGCGTTTGTGCCTGACGGCATACACTTCAGAAACCGTCTAGCTGAGCATGTAGGGCACCGATTGGCAGCCCGCACGGTGGCTTTTTTGGGGGGAGGCCAAACGTTCAAGAAGAAGGCGGACTGAATGGAGGGGGTGGTGAAAGGCAGGAAGGAAGGGGCACTGATGCACGGCGGCGGAAACACAAAGAAAAGAAAAGTAAAATAAACCGGGGGATTAAAATTAGTTATATAAACATGCAAGGCGGCCGCAAGCAGGAAAAATGGATTGAGATACAAACCCAACTCGAGAAAGAAGAAATTGACGTGTACGCCCTGACCGAAACCCACCTGAGAGATATGGAGGAGCCACCAGTGATGGATGATTACGTATGGGTGGGGTGCAACAGGGCAGCGGGAGAAAGGAAAGGTGGAGGCGTGGGCATGTTGATTAGGCGAGGAGGGAATTGGCAGAGGGAAAATCAGGGCTGTAAGGAGCACTTATGGGTTAGTGAAACGGTGGGGGGAAAAAAGACACGGTTGGGAGTGGCCTATCTGTGGACAGGGAATGACTCCAGAGAACAAAATAAAGAGTGGGTGGACTGTCTCAGGAAAGGCATAAAAAAATTTAAAGAATCTGGCGAGGTGATATTAGTAGGAGATTTAAATGCACACATTGAGGATCTAGATGGATATACAGACTATAACGGTGCAATGGTTATCGATATGTGTGAAGAACAGCAACTGGTAATAGTTAACCGGGAACATAAATGCGACGGGCAGATAACGTGGCAAAGCGACAGTCGACGGTCTTGCATAGACTACAACCTGGTCTCAGAGCACACGTACGAGCGGTTGAACCAAATGACGATAGATGAAGAAGGAGAAAACAGTCTGGGCAGCGACCACAGACGTATAATCCTGAAATTTGACAGTGGGGGGGGGGGGGCTAGGAAGAAAACACAGGAGGTTGGGCTCCCGAAAGTAAACGAAAAGCAGATAGCAGACATCGTCAATAGCATCGAAAGAGGATTAGAAGCACAGCCAACAAAGGTGGGGGAATATGACGAGGTTGTTAGCTGTATACAAAAGGAAATAAACAAAGTTAGAAAAAAAAACCGCTGGAGGGGTAAACGGAAACCACGAAGCTGGTGGGACAAGGAAATTAAACTGGCTATTGAAGAGCGACGACGGGCCTCTAGACTGCACAGAAAAGCAAAGCAAATGGGATATCAGGATGATGAGGTGCAGTTACGGTGGAGCCGGTACCGAGAAAAGAAATTTGAGGTGCAGAAACTAGTACAAGCGAAGATTAAAGCTGCGAGCGAGAAATGGGTATCAGACATACGTAAGAAGGATAAGAGCGCCCCCCAAAAATTCTGGAACCATTTGAAAGCATTGGGAACGACGACTAAAGAGATGCAGACTCAGATACAGGACGGGGACGGTAACGTTCTCCTGGGAGACAGCGCATTAGAATACCTACATGGAGTCATAGGAAATACTTTCGGCCAAGCACACGAGAGGGCGGCTAACTGGACACAGGTGGCAAATAAAAGAGTGGCAGATGAAAAATTTAATATCGAATTTTTGGACTGGAAAAAGGCAGAACACAGGGTTCCCAAAAGTACGGCAACAGGACCAGATGGAATCCCGATAGAGATTATCAACCATTTGGGACCAGCGGGACAGGCGCACTTGTATGGAGCCATCGAGCGCGCTATAAAATCCAAGAGGATTCCTGCGCACTGGCGCGAAAGTAGAATGAGTTTGATCTACAAAGGCAAGGGAGAAAGGGACAAGGCGAGCTCTTACAGGCCGATTACAGTCACGTCAGTGCTCTATAGATTAGCTATACAAGCCATCAAAGCCGAGTTGTTGAAGTGGGTTGAAAGTAACGGTATTTTAGGGGAACTGCAAAATGGATTTAGGCCGGGTCGACGCTTGGAAGACAATCTTTTCGTCATAACCCAGACATCGAAATTTCGGCAGCACAGGGCAGACCAACATGGCTACTGTTTCTGGTCATAAGGGGTGCCTATGACAACGTGGACAGGGGATTGCTGTGGCATATACTGGAAGAGGAGGGAATTGGGTCGGAATTTGTAGGGCTGCTAAGGGCAATATATGAGGATAACAAGGCACACATTACATGGGAAGGGCGTACATACACAGAGCCCGTGTACATACGAAGAGGTTTAAAACAGGGGTGCCCTCTTTCGCCATTGCTGTTCACACTGTACATTAGATGAATGGAAAGACGACTAGAGGAGAGTGGATTGGGCTTTGATTTGTCACACCGAAGCAATGGAGTGTTAGTGGAGCAACGGATTCCGGGATTGATGTACGCAGACGATATAGTGCTGCTGGCGGATAATGCGGAAGAACTTCAAAAACTGGCTGACATTTGTGGTGATGACGCCACGTACCTAGGCCTACATTTTAACCCACAGAAATCTGGAGTCATGGTATTCAACGAGGAAGCTCATGTAGCACCAATAAGGATACAACAGGAAGACATACCATTAGTAAATAAGTACAAATACTTGGGGATCTGGCTTAATGAAAGAAAAGGCTACCTGAATGCTCATGAAGAACACCTCAAACTGAAAGGGAGACGAAATGCAGCAGTAATGAAACATAGAGCACTTTGGGGACACAATAAGTACGAGGTAGTACGAGGCATCTGGAAAGGGGTAATGGTGCCGGCGCTCACGTTCTCTAATGCCGTATTATGCTTAAAGCCAGATATCCTGTCGGGGCTGGAGGTTAACCAAAAGGCAGTCGGCAGGTTAGCTCTGGGAGCTCACAGTAAGACTACAAACGAGGCTGTACAAGGCGATATGGGTTGGGCTTCATTTGAGGCGAGGGAAGCACAAAGTGAAATACGGTTTGAGGAGCGACTTAGACATTTAGATGAGAAGAACTGGGCAGCCAGAGTGCACAGATACCTGTACCTGAAAAGTGTGGACACCCAATGGCGGAAGAGAACGCGAAAGCTGCAGCGACTAAATATAACTTGACCGCGGCAAATAAGCAAAGGGGGCCAGTTAAAAAGCAAGTGAGGGAAACAGAGACGCTCATGTGGAAAGAGAGGATGGAAAAGAAGGGATCGCTGGGAATCTACAAGGCAAGCAAACTAGAGATCCGGAAAGAGAACTTTTATGACAACAATAAAGGTAGTGCGTTGCTCTTTGAGGCGCGGGCTGGCTGCTTGAGAACTCTTCCTACAGGAGCAAATATTCGTCACAGGATGAGACATGTGTTGGATGTGGCATAAATAAAGAAACAATCGACCACATAGTCATGGAATGCCAAAAGATTCAGCCGGATAGAAATGGGGGGGGGAAGGTCACACTTCCTGAGGCGCTGGGCTTCGCGGTTGATGGAAGAATTAACTGGTCAGCAGTAGGTATTACTAAGCAGCGGCTGAAGTATTGGTGGAGGAAAAGCAGAGAAGTCGATAAAATAACATCCCAGCCAAGAGTAGCGGCTGGGCAAAATTAAAAAGACATCCGCGTTGAGGGACAAAATTTGAACTCGAACTATTAAGGTAGGCTAGATGGCGCGTGCCGTCACCCCGATTCAAAGAAGAAGCCTTTAATCATCATCATCATCTAAAAGGTACAGCCACATCCATCCATCAATCCAATCTTGTATCATCTAGGGACTTCACGGCTAGTGTGCAATTTGTACTTGCGTGCGTAGACGCGTGTTCCGAGGCAGTGAAGAACGCTCTGAGAATATTTGTGGAGGCGTGATATTTGCAAAAATATTTGTTTTACGTGGCCCCTCAAAACGAACCTCAAGACGATGTCCGTTCACAGTGCGATATCAACCGCTGAAGAGCTTCAGGATGCGATTACCCAAGCGAAGTAAGTTGTCTCACAACGATCTGGCAAGAAGTGTGGCAGCTTGGGCTGGTTGGTATGGCATGACGATAGTTATAGCGCGAGAACAAAACGACGTGTCCTTCTTGTCTCTGTGTCGTCGTTTTGTTCTCGCGCTAAACTATCGTCATGATCTGGCGAGGTTCTGTTCGGCTTTAACGTCCAAAGGGAGCTGCTTGGTGCGAATGCAAAAGGAAAAGGTGCGCGCACGGCAAACGGAGACTGCGTTGAGGGTTACGAGGATTGAATGATGAAGAGAAACACATGAAAAAGAGCCCGAATAACTAGAAATATAACTTAGAAGTGTGGCAGCTTGGGCTAGTTGGTATGGCATGACGATAGTTATAGCGCGAGAACAAAACGACCACCTTTCCTTCCTCCGTGAAAACGACGATACAGAGACAAGAAGGTCGACCCGCAGAGCGCGGGTTTGGATCCCGGCTGCGGCGGCTGCATTTCCGATGGAGGCGGAAATGTTGTAGGCCCGTGTGCTCAGATTTGGGTGCACGTTAAAGAACCCCAGGTGGTCTACATTTCTGGAGCCCTCCACTACGGCGTCTCTCATAATCATATAGTGGTTTTGGGACGTTAAACCCCACATATCAATCAATCAAAGACAAGAAGGTCGTTGCCAGACTTGGTGGGTCAGTGTTTCCAAGCTGCGGCCAAATTTCACAGAGAAATTTGCCCCTGTAGTTGTGCCGTTTCCGTGAGGGCTCTGTGTCGTCCGTGGTGCATTTTGCGAATGCGTGTGCGACGTTGGACGGAATGAACGGCGCGTTGCTGAATTGTGCCTTCTCCATGAGGGCTCTGTGTCGCCCGCGGTGCATTTTGCGAGTGCGTGTGCGACGTTTTCAATAACGCGCCGTTCATTCCGTCCAACGTCGCACGCGCACTCGTTTCGCCCGCGGTGCATTTTGCGTGACGATATATATAGCGCGAGAACAAAACGACGACACAGAGACAAGAAGGACACGAAAGACACGAGCGCGAACTTCCAACTGAGTTTATTGCGCAGAGTACGAAAATATGTGATAAAAACCATATTGCACTAAGAGCAGAACATGAGTAAGAGAAAGAAAGAAAAGTGCAGAAAAACAGCAAAGAAAAACTTATAAAAAACGAAACAGAAAAGTAAAGCTAATATAACTACTTGCGCGCACCGACACCTTCGAGGAACCTGAGTTCCTTCTCGGACAGAGCCACGGAGGGCTTGCTAATACAAGGCACCTGTTCGCCGTGCCATCTGCGCGGCCTCGACAATGACTCGGGTGTGCTCATCTCTGTGCTTGTACAGCGTCGCTGTGTCCTTGAAAAGGGGCGCACAATTGCACTCAGTGCAGTGCTAAGCATGAAAACCATCTTTCCCGTTTCTAACATTGTTAGCGTGTTCTCTCAGCCGATCGTTCAGACACTTTCCGGTCGTTCCGACATAACAAGCACCGCATGAAAGGGGGGTCCTATAGACACCTTCCCGGGAGCAGGCCGCATACCTTTTTCTATGTTGAACTCTGAATTCCGTTGATGACTGCGTTTTCAGGGGGTTTGTAGATTTGGTGAGGCTGATTAATTTGAACGGTGCCGAGAACAGGACACGAACTCCCACACGTTTTCTGATTTTCTTGAGCCTGTGTGATATCTGGTGTTTGTATGGAATCGCGACTATCCTTTCACGTTCTGTATCCGTGTTGCTCGGATTCTGTCGCTGCCTCTGCTCTGCCTTATTAGTCCGCAGGATAGTCTCAGCAACGGAAACGATAAACGCTTCGGGGAAACCCGAAGCCTTAAGCTGGGAAACTTGAGCTTTGAAGCTCGCAGAGATATTGTGGGCGCACGACCTATTTAAGGCATTCTCAAGACAGGTTCGTGCTACGCCTCACTTAACCAACTTGTTGTGAGCGGAAGAAAAAGGAAGTAGAGGTTTCTGCGCACGTAGTTCATAACACCAACAGATGTGCTGTGAGCTAAAAACCAGTCTTTAATCTAAAAAGCGTAACTTGTCATTCTCGGGCATTTCATGTGTCAATACAAGAGGCTTTAAACAATCTTCGAACACACCTATCGTTTCAGTCGCAACCGAGTGGAACATAGAAGAATTACAATTTAGAAGAACCAAGAAATCATCCACGTATTTGAATACTTTGACGACATGCGAGCCTTCTAACTTTTCCTGCAGTTTTTTGCCCATTTTTGCCAATAGAAGATCACTGAGTAGAGGTGCTATGCATGAGCCGATTGGAACACCCTTTTTCTGCAGATAAATGCAATCATTCCAATTAAAAACTGGCATCAGTGCGCGAGATTTCTTTACCTGGTTTTGCTGTACCTTACCTCTACTTTCGTTCAACGAATGATTGCATTTATCTAGAGAAAAAGGGGTGTTTCCTTTTTATTAAGAACTTTCCAAATAAGAGCTTTCCAAATAACTGTCTGTTAGGGCACCGAAGTCAACCACCCTGCAGTATCATAAGTACTGCCCTCTCCACAGTACTCATTGTGTAGACTGTCTGGAGTGCGATCTCTCGCAGGTACTGGAAGCTGGAGAGTGGGTGGCCGATAGCTGAAGGCCTCGGCGCAATCAGGGGAGTGAAGTCTGTGGCCCACGGTAGTAGTTGCAGATTTGCAGCTCGTGTCAGCGACAATAGAGGAGAATGAGATGCGTCACAAAAGGAGAAAGCGGTGAATATGGCTGGGAAGAAAAGATAAAAGGCAAAGAAAAAAAATTGACAGATCCCACATACATGGGAATCGATGTTGTGCTGAGGGAAGGTAGCTGTGTTTCATTTTTTTTAGTGAGATGTTATGAAATAATGTTAAATATGTGTTAAAAAGTTGTACGCATAGATTTAATTAGAGCAGTGGCATATGGTGTACATAAATAGTTGTTTACAGCTGTGTAAGGATACCAAAATCAACATAGTAGTATAGTATATATAAACAGTTGTTTACAGCTGTGTAAGGATACCAAAAGCAACATAGTGGTAGTCAGCTGATATGTCACGCTTGTGCTTGCGAGCATAGTAACCCCAAACACTGCTGCATAAATCAACTTCAGCAAATAGCGCCCAAGTACAATTGACATTAAACGACGTGACATCTGTATCATAGGAGTACGTACATATGTAATGTTTATAACATTGGACATAGCCAGCACTGCAACCACACTGGACGTTTCATGAACATTAGGGTTTATTTGAGAGGTGGTTGCTAGGTCTGGCGTGCCGCTGTGGTAGAATACTTGATTGCCAAGCAGAATGCAGGAATTCGATTCCTGCTGGGACCCTGACATTTATTTTTTGTATTTAGCTGATTAAAGCTGCCTATGTCAGCTATTAGTGCTCTCGCGTTTAGATTTCTTATGCCTATTCTCACTGTTCCTAGGTAGATATAAACTGTCAATCGCCTGTGGCATATACCCACATATCTGTTCATCTTGAAGTTCTTGCGCAGACACGCGGGGACAAAGATGAGAAGCATTAACGGGTGCAGAAACTTCAACACAAATATATTCCAGTGGCCGAGTCGCAATTTTGCCACATACCTGTGGCACTTACCGACCTATCGTACATGGGTATGTGCCACACTTGTCTGGCGGAAGAGGTTTGACGACGTGCTCGACGGGATTCTCATTTTGTGAATAACTAGTCATAATTGTCACATCATCTTACCCTCCCATATTAGTTTTGGTTTACCCTAAGTTAATTGGGTCATCATGCGAGCACCCATATGTGAGAGATAGACAGATAGATAGCTAATAGTCCCTGCAGAACGAAAAGGAATGCTTAGGAAATTAAAGCCATGTGTCCGTCACACACATTTCGACGAGCCAAGCGACAGGTATTAGAATTTTTAACAAATCTACGGTATGCAGTGCACGCGGTCCCAATAATTCAGCAACTGTACAGCTTGCAAAACTATGTGATGCAAGCAATTTGGACCTCTGCAGACACCAAGCAGAGATTTGCTAGGCATGTACATCATGTATACATTGAAATTTTATAAGAGATGGGGATCATGTCACTACTTTTGATGTGTTTTACTTTTCTGTTGATATCCATAAACAGTAGAATCAAGGGGAAGAATGAAAAAAATTCTCAGTACAGGGTGTCACTGGAGCCTTCAGGAATTTATGCAATAAAGTGTGGCGATACAGCCGCGGCAGTACACCTCCATGTTTCAAAGGGTACAGCAGCAAATTTTCATCATAATTACCTACTTTAGAGCTTTCACTCACTTTCGCTGTGGAAGCGTTTTTACATTTTGAGCGCCATGCGCTTGCGTTTTGGCAAATTAGTACACTTATGAATAACTGACAAAATATGCAAAAGATGAAGGAGGCCATAAAATACCTCAAAAATATGCTCTATACGATGGGAATTCAAGTTAGTATTATTGGCTAAGTACCAGATGCTACATGTATGAAGTTGCCTCGTAACACAACAAGTCAGGAACATTGACATTGATTGGCGCATCTGGGATAAGTCGCTCCGCATCATGCACTTCAAGAAAAACAGCTTCTGATATATTAATGACTAGCAGCCTACGGAGTCACGCAGCTGAAAACAGGAGCGGCAGGCGTGAGAGCACAGCTGCAAACTCGAAATGTTTCGCCGAGATATGCATACAACTTTTTTCACCCACACTGGCATGTTTAAATACAGTTTTTTCTCGTCAACTATAGAAGCCTGGAATATGCTGCCCAGAAGGGTTTATTCGCTATCACTTCAAGAATTTTAGATGCGGAAGCATCTTATACTTGCGCCTTGTAGTGCGTTGTCCGCATCGCTTCTCAAACATTCAACAGCTGACGCGCGCGCATGTGCCGTCGCGGCGTCGCCCACCATCTGTGCCGCGCGCGCTTCTCCTTCGAGAACATTCGACAGCTGACAGCGCATGCGCCGTCGCGCCGTCGCCATCTGTGCCGCGCGCGCGCTTCTGCTTCGAGAACATTCGACAGCTGACAGCGCATGCGCCGTCGCGCTGTATATATACTCAAGGTCGGCGCTCGCTCGCTCAGTTGCCGCTCGTCGGTTGGTTTGTACGGCGCGTCGACGTCCAAGGTCGCGGTGAAATGAATTCCAACGAATCCACAAACACAATGATCGACGTCCCTTCGACCAGCGCCGCCCTTTCGCATACGTGTGTACGTGTTCACTCATTTAACACCCCCTCCCACAACCACGTTAACCAATTTAGCCATCGACCCAAGTAAGTCGCAATTTAACACCCCATTTCACAACCACGTTAACCAATGTAGCCATCGACCCAAGTAAGTCGCACTTTAACACCCCGTTAACCAATTATATGCTCCGCATCCTCCTCAGTGTTCCCCCGAGGGAAGCTGCGGGCAATTTTTTTTAGAAGCCTCTTCATGAATGTTGCCTTGTTCCTGTTGTTTTTATTTTTTTCCACTTCTGCAATAGCTTAAGTGAGGCTGCAGTATGTAAAAATAATATATACAGCACTTCAAATAGTATGTGTCGCATCAATACGTTATACCCACAAAACAACGTAAAACAGCATACTCACGTCATTATACTGATACGTATGAGATCTCGGCCTAATTCGGGCCTGGCTCAGGCCCAAGCCCGGGTCCATATAGTGCTCTAGGCTGCCGATTCTCTTGTGACAGTCCTCACATCTTTGTTCGACCGACCGCCATAAAATATCTTGCCTCTACTTTACATGCTACACTTATTTCTCTTTCTTAGGGACAAGTTGCTCGCCCTGTATTTCCATGCGAGCTGGTCGCCTCAGTGCAAGCAGGTGGATGATTTATTGCCCGATCTTGCGAAAGATCCAGATCTGGCGCTGACGAGTTTCTGCAAGGTAAAGGTTGCTGGAAATACTTTTATAAAAAAAAATATGTGCCTATAGGTGCATTATATCAGCAGTGAATATGCTGAGAAGGCTAATTTGCCATCATACGCTATGTCGGAAGATGTATTTCCAATTTGAATACTTTTTTTTTCGGCTTTGCTTATCCTGATGATGTACATTTTCAGAAGCATATATTGATTTTTGCGCAGGTCGAAGCTGAGAAAGCCAAGGATGTAAGCCTGAAGTATAAAGTCACCTCAGTGCCGACATTCGTCATCCTTCTGGTAGGTTGAAATTGTTGAAACTTGAAGTAAATGACGTCAAACTATTAAAAAGGGCTATATTTATTGTGATTCTTCTCCTTAACCTTAGGAATGCGGATTTGTGCATTGAACGAACAATAAAGGTATAATCTAAGGATGGTGATGTAAGTTGAAAATTGGTTTTTATTGCTTAAAGGACCCCTCACAAGAAATAGCAAGCTTTAGCATAGGAAGTCATGTCCCCAATAGAGAGCATTCTACCCTAGAAATTCTGCAAATCACTTCATAACCAGTGTGGCGACCGGGGTTTGCGGCACTGGAGATCCGGGATCAAGATGTCGAGGCAGGAGGAGGTTGAACTTCGTAGAGAGGGCTTATTTAGATTATTTACATGGCACAGGCTGTCTGGCCCAAAGCTCTACATTGAAAGCTCTAGATTGAAAAAAAAGGCTGTCTATTGAACAAGCTCTGTGAACCACACTAAGCAGCCCGCGAGGGCTGAATAAATACAGTTTCATCTCCCCAGATCTCTAGATCGGGGAACAGGTCTATACGGCACTGTCCAATAACATGTTTTGCAGCACATATGAGTGTCATTATGCCGGCACCGCCCCCAACAAACACACATACACAAACCAAACACGTGTATGGTCCCGGCGATACTGCCTCCTTTGGCGAATCTTGCTTGAGCGGGGTGAAACGAGTCTGTCATCTCGCCGCTTGGGCCGACCACCCGAGCTTTGTCAAACGGCAGTCAGGGTCTAGGGGCCTCTGAGGGGCCATGCCTGAACATCTGGTGCTGATGTGAGCGTCGCTGGCTCATCAGTTAAAGACGCACAGCGCGATGGTCCGACGTCTGTAATCCACGGAAGTTCGGCATTGGGGCTTTTACCGGGGCACGAAGATGCCACGTATCACATCTCTGCATGGACCCGAAGGACAGCGGTGCTCCGTAGAGTGGTTTCAGCCACGCAGCGCCCAGCACATGGAAACAGCAGGGCGTCTTGGCGTTACTCCTTATCTCCACAAAATGAGATGGCTGCCTTTTTTTCCTTCTGGCAACCGTCCAAAAACGGTGGCCCGCCAAACGCAACAGCTCGTTCACCGGCACAGTCGTGCAGGTTGCTCGAAGCGTCATTGTTTGTTGGCGTCATCCAGGCCGCTGCCGATAACGCAATACGGCAATCTTCAATCATCCATGGGCCTTTCCTCACTGGGATTACACAGACATACACACAATCACAGACCCGGGAGAGCACCCTGCTCACATTTGAGACACATCGAGTCCGAAAATTTTCTAAAACCAACCTTCCTTAAGAATAATAATTAAACACAAAGCAGCAATCAAAGCGTTTCCCTGAGCTTTTCCTCAAGCTCCCAATTTTAACACGAGATTAATCGTTTCCTAAACTGCTTTCTAGAAAATAAACACCCAATCGATGCGCTCTCCATGGCATACTTGTGTGCCAGCGTTAGTAATCTGCTGTAACCTGCCAGGCTTCTTACTCCTTAAATAAAGCCCTTTGCTTCACACTGTCTTTTAGTCTCCAAAATTTAGTGCTGCCAAAGCTAGTCGCCACATCATAAACATGCAAACAAAACAAAAAATAACAACAAAAAACTGTCGCATCAATCCTAAAAATACTCGCAAGGAGTATCCTTGCGGCTTTATGCTCACTCAAGATCTGTCTCTAACGTCGCTCCTACTCAACAATTGCTTCTAGGCGTGTCGTTTTGCAACTGCACGGTTGCTTTAATAGCTTAGCTTCATTAGCTTTATTAGGCTATGCTTTATTAGCTTACTTTATTTTTTAAGCAAAGCTTAAGAAATAAACAAAACCTGGTACTTGTTACCTAATTGCTATCTAGTAGCCGAGATACTTGAACTGTTACAAACTAAAACTAACAAGACAGTAAAAAAAAAACTAAAATAAAACAAACAAGTCCGCTAGGTATCTTTTTCAAATGCTCACGGTTTTTACTTAATTTAGAGACGAACGCGTGGCGGTCGAGCTCTGTGGGCCTTTCTTGGCGAACGGGGAAGAGAACAATTGCAAAACCTATTAGCTTCGCCTCAGATCCCCGCTGAGCTCCTTGATGGCAACCTGCATTGTTTCCCTCGCTCGGCTACTTCTTGTGAGCCAGCAACCATGCACTCACCTGTCCCATCAAACGTGCCAAGGATAGAACTACGGAAGGTTGACTGCCCGCTTCCTTCTGCCTGCATTTTGGCCCAACACATCCTTCTTTTTCTCTTCATCTGGCAGCTTGGACAAATGCAAGAACACATGCAAAGCAACTCCGGCGCCGACGACAAACGCCTCATTCGGATGACTATGGTTGAACGCTTACTGCCTTTCTTCAAGCACGTGCTCGTTGTCACTTTCCTGCCTTTACGACACTTCTTATAGTGGTCATATATTCTGCGATATAAAATATCTATGCATGTTTATTCAGCTAAGCGTCTTCCCGCATGTCTTTTAAAATTAATAACTTTACTTTTATACCACCCTACATTCACCTTCTCAACTTTATCGACCGTTTTTTTTCGAACTATCAACATTAACGTCACAAACAAATGGCATTACTTCTTCCTGTGTAGCACGACCACAAACCGAAGGAGATTCGTTGCACCAAATGTCATTTAAACCTAATGACATTAATTCCTGCAGTGTGACGAGGTATAACTCTTGGCAGACACAATCGTGAGTGTGCACTAGGCTTATCAGTTCAAAATAGCCGGACCTGGTGAGGGGTTCTTTAAAGAGTGGAGCATAGATAGTGATTGCAAAGGTTAGCGTTGCGCTTTTCAGACAGTGTGTTAATTATTCACGGGGGCAGCATACATGCATATCACAGAACTTCATGCACATTTAAAGCTTTTTGCATGATCTTTAAGACTTGTAAAGGGACTATGCTGGTGCAATGGCTGTGCCCAAAACTTCTGCCTGTGTTTGTGTAATTATACTACATTTAGATTGTGATTAACAGTATTGTCTGGTAGTTTTTAATTCAAATGTAAGACTTCAAATAAGAAGTAAATGTTGTAGATTAAGTGTTTCATAACCTTTATGGACAGTTTTATGGTAAAGTACTTTATACCATCAAAAATATAGTATCAGATGGACTTAAACATAATTTGCTATGTTGTATGAAAATAGCAAATATGGCAAAAAAGTTTTCTTTCATACAAGTGAAGAGAGTGAAGAAAGAAACAAACTACATTGAGAATGAAAGGTGGACAACAGAGTATGATGACACATACGCTGCAAGCACTCACTTAAAGCATTTGAATTGATGACACTTCTCACTTTAGTCACTTTAGTAAGCATTGTCGATGGTAGGTACATTTAGGAGTGAATCTTTTGTTATATATATGTGTGTGTGTGTGCGTACGTATGTGCATACGTGCCTTCACGCGCTCGCGAGCCCATATTATGATTACAATGAGATACTAAAATTCATCAATATTTTGCTTCTCTGTTCAAGCAAGGTCATAACTTTAGCATATATTTAAAATTTCGGTCTCTGGTTGTCATTATCATTGTTAAGCTCTGTGTTCTCATGCTTGTTAGCAAAGCCAGTTTTAAACTTTTGTACTCTCTCCAAGAGATTGAAAGAACAATTTTTTAGACAGAGTACTTTATTATACAGATTGAATGCAACACTCAAATAAGTTTTGTGGTAAGTCATCACTGGGACACTGCATGGCTTATTTGGTCTTGTTCTGAGGTAACAGTCTGCCTATTGGTGTTGGCACTATTTGTGCATACTTGGTCACGCTTGGTTAAAACGCAGCAAAATTGTACTAAAATGAGAGGCACAGAGGCAGTGATCGTGACGACTTTTTTTTTCGTCTCAGCTAAGATGCGTTATAATCTAGTAAGGTAAGTGTCAGTAACAACAGGAAAAAACGGCAGTAAGGGTGGGCTATACTACCAGTCCGCTCTTTAAATTTTGCATTGTAGAAAAGCTGCCTATTAAGTATTAATGCTAGTTTGTTAAAAATGTGACTAGTTAATGTAGGAAGATGATACATGCCTAAAGCATTGCAACATACACATGATTTGTGCTGATTACTGCCTCTTATCCAAATCCAGAATGGAAAGGATGTTGGCAGAGTAGAAGGCGTGAACATGATGGAACTGGTGGGTAAGCTGAAGGCACTGAAAATTCGTGTGGAAATGCCGCCAATTGCTGCTAGTGAGGACGACCGGGTGAGTGGAATTTTGCATTTCTTAAAAGCACACATGAAATAGCGGCCATGGGCCAGAGGCCATTTGCCGTACTATTCTCAGTTTAACAGTGTCACTGGGGGCTGGGTGGCCAATACGAGGGCATTAAAGACATCGCTTATAGCAAGGCTGAACTGAAAATTTAACTTTTCCGTTACTGTCCTTGAGCGAATCTTCAACTGCCATTATGGCATGCCTATTGTGATGTCTTGAAGTCTAGAGCTACTATTGTGTTGTCCCAAAACTGTGTGCACTGATTCGGTACATGCTCACTGCTATGTGGGTGCTTAGGAAGAAAGCACTGTGCATGATTTCTTCCCCTGCAATTGAGTAACATTAACAGCTGCCAGGTTCATTAGACAATGCATTGCATCAATGATTTTTTCACTTATTCATGCACATGATGAAAACAGCGCAAACAAGAAAAAGTCTTTGAAAGTTTACCTAGACAGACTGCCGACATGTACTAATATTTGAAAATATGAATGCAAATATGAATGTGAATTATCTGATTTTTCATATTTTTGGGAGTTTAATTCATGAGGTTTTAGCGTACTATAAAATTCAATAACATATTTTTTACTGCACTCAGTGTTCTAATTTTTTTCATGCTTGTTGCAGAGTACATACTACTTTACATTGAATGCATTGATAAAAACTTGGAATAGTTTCAAAGCTAGAGCAGGTTATTTTAGAACTGCTTTGGTAATGACAAACTTCTAGGAGCATAACTAAATATAAATCTTGCACGAGAGGCCAGTCATTCTTCCCCATCCAGTGAGAAACATAAAATAACCAGATTAGAAATTGCAAAACTAAAAAAAGCTATGAAAAATTGAATAAGTTCTTTATTATTCACAAGTTTTAAGTATAACATACTTCAAAGTATGTTTACATTTGAAATGTGCGCAAATCTTGAATTCTACAAAAGGGTGTACTTTGTAATTTGATTCACTTAGTTAAATTAGTAAAGTATGTGGTCTATACTAACTTGACTAGTGACATTGAGGAAGTAATGTCAGCCTTGTAAGTAGTTAATCTTGAGAGATAAATGTCATTCTGAAAGTAGAAATGAAAGAATCCATTGAGTTTTTACTTATTTGTACCTAAGTTGTACATGACTGTATGTTGTACTTGTAATTGAGCCTTTACACTTGGACTTGAGATCGTTTTTTTTTTTCTGAGGAATTTTCTTTTTAACCCTCTAGAAGCTAATGCGGAGGCTGCAGGCCATTACAGCCCAAGCTCCTTATGTGCTTTTCATGGAAGGAAGCAAAAGTTCACCTGTTAAAGGTATGGTGTGGTGGCAGAAGTGTCCATCCTCTAAGCACTTCTTATGGAATCTTCTTCTTTTTTTTTCCAGGTGACAGCTCAGAGGCAGTGACTTTGCTACAAGAAGCTGGCGTTGAGTTTCAGCATTTTGACGTGGCCACAGATTCGGTACTTCGACAGCGTAAGGCACTTCTGTATCCTAGCTTTTTTTCGTAACAAAGGGAAGGTAGGGGGAAGCTTTTTTTTGCATTGCTCGCTCTCATTCTTCAGATGCTGTACTAAATACTGGGGTGTCAAAAAGTCACAGAAGCGAAAATTTGAATAGCGCACACATCACGCAGTTTGATTGATGATTGATTGATATGTGTGGTTTAACGTCCCAAAACCACTATATGATTATGAGAGTTGATATGTGTGGTTTAACGTCCCAAAACCACCATATGATTATGAAAGACGCCGTAGTGGAGGGCTCTGGAAATTTCGACCACCTGGGATTCTTTAACGTGCACCGAAATCTGCACATCATGCAGTTTAATGCTCAGAAGTGTACACGTAATATGGTGCATAAATTTTACGTATAGGGCTGTAGTCCTGTGATCCGTTGCGCTGGCTACTGAGACAAATGAGATGTCATTTGCCAATGGCTGGTTTCAGTGAAAATCAGCCATTGATGCCTAGTCAACATTCCTAATAAATTATTGAAATTTATGAGGCAGTTTTTATGGTGGCAAAAACCAACTTGGGCTTAGACATTTCTCCTACATTGGGGCACCATCTGCAAGCTGTGCATTCTTGAGAACTGGCCTAATTGTACTAGACAAATAGTTTTCTAGTTTTCATACTGGACTGGATGGCAAGAACTTTGTCCTGCAGGACGTGTTTAGTGAGTAACAAGCATCTCCCATGGAGAGACTGACAGGATGGTCTTTTCGTGCTGCAGATGGAGTATAAGTATTTTTCACGAATGGTTGCAACTTTGATGTTGAATTCCAATGGCAGAGTCGGAGCAGCTGATGTACTCAGCGCTCGACTCTGGTGCATATCAACGCCTCTAAATCTGCAATTGGAACACTATTCGCGCTGCCGGAGCTAGCATGGGGAGCAAGGTGGAAGCAGAAGTCTGTAAGTTGCCCAGAATACCTTGTGTGTAGTTATTCGGTTCCACTAATTCTATTTTCGAAATCTGTTGAATTATCGCTCGTATAGTAGTTTCAGTGTCGCTGTCACTATCCGATGAACCGCTTGTGCAGAAACTGTAGCTTTCTGACATAAAGCTATCGAACAGAAAAAGCAATTCTGCATGATTTGTCCAGTCAGCCATGTCGTTCATCATTACAGTCAAAACACGTGACTACGGCGGCACCCCCTAAGCAGGCGAATGTGTTAAAGGGAGTACGTTATTTCGAGTTCCAGTTCACTCCGCCAATTTCGTTAGAGCAACTTCCTGCTCCTCGAAATCACTCCTTCTTTGAGTCTAGCCCGACTCTCATTGAAACACTTGACTCCTGCCCTCACTCTGCTTTTAAAACACACTTGTTTCAAAAGGAGCAGAAAAACTTGCTCCGTTCTGCCATTGAAATTCAACATAAGTTCACACACACACGCACACACACATGCGCGCGCGCGCGAAATTCAAGGTGGTGGCAGAAGAGCCTCTAAGAAAAATGCACACCTGTGCTTCTAATGAGATGCTTTATCGGTGTGCATGCATTTACTGTTTTGACCGAAACGTAGTATATCCTCATGTGGGATGAAAAGGGGGGAAAGAAGTCCTTTAAATGTTTCAACAATATGTGACAACTCAAAATGCAACCTCAAGGCACCACACTGTAGAAGTACTAAGAAGTCATGCTCATATCTAAGGACTCTCTGAGCTTGTGTTCCTAGGAATCACTGCTGCAGGTTTCTGTAGCACAGAACACCTTGAAGAAATGGTGGGAAGAGGGGAGAGACGTGCTCAGGATTTCACTGTGTGTGTGTGTGGTGTGTGTGTGTGTTTGTGTGCGTGCGTGCATGTGTGTGTGTGTATGTGTGCACTTGTGTGTTCATTCATTTAGGAGAGGAGATTCAGACACAGGACAAAAATAATGTAGTACAAGCTGCAGATTACATTTCCATTCTTTCATATGAAGTATTTAAAGCAGAAGGCTCACACTTTCTACACACAATAGGTATATTATATTAGTTAAAGGGGCAAAGTCTGCGTGCATGTTGTTTCAGCATTCATCATAAAGAAGCAGCATGGCATTAAAAGAAAACATGTTTTTTTTTTTCTCAGTGTAAGTATAGCTTGCCTTGGTGTTCTAAATTGTCGTTGGGATCAAAATATAAGAAATTCAAGGAACTTGGTCAGCTTTTGCAGCAATGCCTGTATGTCACAAAAGTAATATATTCATAAAATTCATTTTTTCCATGATTTTACAGCTTCATGACTCGTCTCTCTCTTAATTTATGCCAAAGTTTATCTTTCTAGTTGTTTTCTTTCATGCACGAAATATATGCACAATGTACCACATTTGTTACTACATGAAAGCTTTAAAAATTTGCCCTAAAAAAACTACTTGTTATTTCTTTCATAATGCTACCAGTGAAATTACAGTGTACAGCCTCTCATGTCGTAAAACAATATTTTGGTTAATTTTGTAAGTGTATGCTGCTCATAGAATGATCAAGACATAACAAAATTTACGTATGGCAGCTGGTACATTCAATTGCTAAACGTAACCACGTCATGTTGCTATGAATCTGGTCACTTAGCTGTGATGTAGGCTTTGATGTACGAGCTCAAGTAAATATTCCGTGATGTGACTTAAACCAATGGCACTGTTAATCAAAGTATGATGTGGATAATTTAACTCTTAATTGATGTGCATGAGTGTCATTTTCAACCTTAATTTATAGAATTCGGTGGTTATGTGATGTTTTTTTTTTCTCATTTGCTTGCACATGTTTCTTTCGTTTCAGAGCTCCTTGAGCATTTGGCAAAGAAGGGAGCTTCCAATTACCCACTATTGTTTGAAAATGGAGATTTCATTGGTGGCATTGATAAAATAAGAAGGCTGGATGAACAAGGACAACTGGCTCGCTTGGGTGAACCTAAATGTGTAGACCTGAAACAGAGGTATTCACTTACTGATGGCATCAAATTCAATTCTCAATAATTAAGCCTCCCTGCCATTCCTTACAGTGTTTGCAAAGTTGGGCTCTTTCTGTGATTGACTGTAGTATCAAGCATGAGCTACTGCATGTATTAGCACTTATTCTGAGAATTTAACCACTTCGCGTGGTTGACTAGCTCCTGAGCACCAGATGACCTAAGGATCACAGTGGTTTGAAGGAATACCGTGCTTTGAAATTGTTTTGAATTTCTGTTTGATTGCACTGCAACAAATTGCTTCCACTCTGTGTTGAGTAGATAGTTGGATCAAGCCCTTGAGAACAATGCCTCCCTGCTATGCTGGGGAAGTGCATGTTCAGAGAGGATGGTTGTAGTGAGGGTATAAACTTACTGGACCTGCTGTCACTGACAAGTTCATCCAACTACCACAAGTAGAACCTGTTAGAAGATATGCCAATTTGTATGCTTAAAATGTCAGTTTTTATTTTTATACTGTCAACCCTCATGGAGGGTTATAACAGAGAGGACAATACAATGACATATTAGTCGAGCCCACTTATAACGAACCTGAGCCTGACGCGACATTTGTTCGCTGTATCCTGAAGTTCGTAGTAAATGAAACACAGCTTTTAAAAAAGATGTGAGTGAAAACACAAACCTTTTTTTGCCCAAAAAAGTCCGTGATGCACGTGTTTAGAAGGGCAGAAGCGATAAGGGCGGTCTCGAGTCTATTTCGAACGGCACCGTGCTCATTCGCCGAGGTCCGTGGCATAAACTGCATGAGGCACTGGCTCCAAAGTTTTGTCGTTCTCTCCATTCAATTCCTGCAAATCGCTGTTGCCGCGTACTTCATTCACAATGCCTTAATCCGTGCACGGTTTCGCGGTGTCGGCATTGTCATCGGCCGTAATTAAACCATTGCAACAGATGTCCCACTTGCTCTCTTATGTCGGAGTCGATGGCGCTCTGCCACAAATCGCCGCCACAGTGGTTCAGTTAAGAAGCGTTAGGCTCGGCATCGGGCCCGACGCCGACGAAGTCGGCCTCACGAAAACAGTCTCGCGCGCATGTAGCCGCGAGACTGTTTTCGCGAGACTGTAGACTGTAGTGCGAGACTTTCGCGAGACTGTAGACTGTAGCGCGAGACTGTTTCGTGAGGCCGACGAAGTCGGCCTCACGAAAACAGTCTCGCGCGCATGTAGCCTTCACTGCCGCCCACGAAATATTGACCATCTCCACAGCTGAATACTGGGACGCCCAAAGCGGCAAGTTGGCTGCCAGGTGGTCAACAGCTATGAGCAAGCGCTCTGCGACCCGCCACCTAATGCGGGGATTACACCCAAGCCAAGTGGTCACACTTTTTCCGTTTTGTTGAGCAGCAGGAAAAAGCGTGCAAGTCCTCCCGTCTGCCATCCTGACCACACACAAACACCAAGAGCGAGCAAAGCGCGCACGAGCGACACACATGCCAGAACGCGTGGAACAGCTCTCGGCCCGTTTCTAGTCTGAAAACAAAACTTTTGAATTCGAGCCAGCGTGCCTTCCATTGCGCAGTGGTGGAGACGGGTGAAGAAGTTGTGGTCAAGAGAGGAGAGCCGATTTGCGAGAGAAGGGCAAGGAATTGCGATAGAGGGAAGAGAGGGGAGGATACGGCGGGAGGGCGACCTTGAAAACCAAAACACGCGGGAAGAAGGCAGGTCACGTAGCTTGCTTGAAAGGTCGACGAAACGCGCCACTCGCGTGTACTAAAACTTGAAAGAATGCCTACACGCGCAGAGGTCAAAGCACAGCCGCCTGGATTGACGTGCGCGGCAGGTTCGGTGGCCGTGATCAAAAAGTGGTTTGTTGCACCGGCAGGTTTGCGTGGCCTCACCGACTTCGATATTTCGTGATTCATTTGGGGCAAATTAACGGCCGTTCTCGTGCTTCCGCACACGTGCGGAGGGCATGCTGAGTAGAGTGCGAAGTGAGCGAGAACAGGTCCTAAACACAAAACGAATCGCGAATTATCAGAATCGGTGGGGTAGCATACGCGCATGCTCTAGACGCAGACGATCAGATACAGTCGATGGCTGACGATGTTGGCAAATGGTGTGGTCACTTCATGCCGGCGACGCCAACAACAGTACCAGCGATCAAAAACAGGGGAGATGGCGGACCGGTCCTCGAAAGATTGGTGACAGTGTGAAAACACGGGCCTCGTATGGCAATGCAAGGTGCTCAGAATAGTGGGGGGGGGGGGGGGACAAAGGACGAAGAGGTAAAATGGTATGGATTTAGCGAAACTCAGTTTGAGCGTGAAGGAAAGGTACTATACCGTCAAGAAGGGGAAAAAGCAGACGACTGTGTAAGCGCTCACACTGTCGTCTGTTTCGTGTAATTGTTACCTCGAGGTACTTTAATTGGTGCGCATATACCAACAAGTGTCCACCAATGCTATGCGGATAGGAATGAATATTTTTCCTTTTGATTATGTGTATATAGGAAGGCTTAGAATAATTCATTGCCATTCTCCATTTCCCACACCAATAATCTAAATTTTGCAAAATATTATAAATTTTAAGTTGGTCTCTAGCTTGGTAATTGTGGCGCAAATTAAGCAGTCATCTGCAAAAAGTTTCAGCTGAACACCCTCTTCTGCTGTGCTACTGATATCATTGATATAGTGGAGAAACAATAGTGGTCCCAGTACAGAGCTTTGGGACACTCCTGAAAGCACAGCTGAAGGATCTGATAAATGACCATCCAGTTTTCCTAACTGTGTATGGTTTGTTAAATATGCTTCACTTTTTTTTATTACTGGCTCATTTAAAGCATCACATAATTTGAAGATTAAATGGCTATAGGAACTTATTTAATGCTTTTGTGAAATCCATGCAAACCACATCCACCTGTTGTCTTATATCTACAGAAGCGCGAAAATCATGAATTGTTTCTATTAACTGCATAACGGTCGATAGCCCGGTCGGGAAATCATGTTGGCAAGGGTACAGCAAAGTGTTCTGATCTAGAAAGCTCAGTATATGTTCTGTTATTATATGCTTGAATGCTTTGCAAGTGACTGAAATAAGCAGGGTGTGTACAAATACTTCAAATCTGTGGAAACCCTTGAATTAGAAAAATCCATTTTCAAGGCCCTTGAAAGTTTTTCTGTTCCTTGAAAATCCTTGAATTTTCTGAGTAGTGCACTCTCATATCAACATTGTGGCCTCCTAAACATGGGAGGATCGGCTGGTGAACCTGTCAAACTCTCCATTTGAAGAGCAGTAACGGGGTAGGGGTACACAAGGTTTTGTTTTGCAGAACTGTGCGTGTAAAAAAAAACAGAAAGCTTTGTGGCGAGGGTGAAGCAGTGAAAGTTATAGCAACAGTGTTACACAAATAACAGCAAGCAACTCGCTATGCACAGTGCTTCACTTAAGCACGAAGGACGTACGAAAATAACACGTACAGGATGAATGCTAAAGAATAACTGTCACCGCTCGACATATGCGCGAAAATGGCTATTTTTCGTATGTCTCGAGAATATTGTTTTTGTCAGTATGAAAAGAACTCTAGGAAGCATTGCAGCAAACCAAATTTTACAGGGTGTAATGCTCTTTCGAAAAAATATATCTTGCAGAACACCGAAAATATTTTAGAATGAAGAAAATTGTGAAAAGTATATAATTTTTGGCAACCAACTGGTGTAAAGTGCAATAGAAAACAGTACAAACGCAAAAATATTCAAAATAAAGAAAATTCAGAATATACATTTCGAAGGTAAATGGCCCAGGACCACTATAAACAATAATAAATTTTGCAGGAAATGTTTCTATTCACATAAACAAAGAAAATTGGAACCAAATTGCTGCTTCGTAGCTCGTGCTATGCTGTGAAGCATTGCTTGGTTTTTCTTGAGGCAGAAGCAAACTCGTACACATTAAAAAAAATTTTTTTTTGCTATCAAAGCTTCCAGGTGTTCAAATATAGATGTATATCCGTGATGAAAATAATGCCTCTATAAACAAGATGTCCAATGAGCTTCGTTATTTTGTGTTGCATACATAACCTCTTTCCATGAGCCACTTCACTCAGCATAGGTTGGCGTTCCTATATATGCATGCGAGCATATTTCTTAGAAGGTTGCAGATCGTATTAAAAAAAGGATACAGTGTGAAGTTCCAAAACGTTTTGCACTGCTCTATAGTCAGGGCCTAGATGTGCTCCGGTGGCCTCCTTGTCGTGAGGAGAAGCTCTGCAGCCAGCGCCACACACCGAGCCCCAGCGTAGTGTCGCACGTAATCGGAGTAGCTATAAGATTGTCATAAAGGTCAGTAGCTACACACTTGTGATGGAGAACACAACTTGATCTGTAAACAAAACAAACCCATGAACGGCTGCGGATGTCTCACGCTGGCGCAAAACATCGTCGCCACAAAACTTGAAGCTGGGGTTCTGTCATCCTCGGAAGCTAAGCTCGTCCTCACTCAGTTCAGGTGGGGTTGCAAGGCAGTTTCGAGTGATGCGTGTGTTTTGTAGTGCTGGTGCGTACCCATCCGCACATGACGGTGACTAGTGACACTAAATGATCGAGAGGATCGACTAGTGACACTAGTTGCGACCCTGTGTCTGACATAACGATACAAGTTAAACTGAAACTGCTAGAAACTGGCTGAGAAGGCTACCTCAATACTTTAAACATGTGACGGACCTTTGAAAACATTCTTTTTAGAATTATTTTGCCATACTCCCAGCAACAGCTTTTTATTGAATAGCTGGCATAAATTACCGGCAATTTTTACTACTCAACACTGTCAAATTGCAAAGCTGACTATTTGATTCAATATTTTGCTTGCCAAGGCTCTTTTGATTATGGACCTTCAATGCTACTCTTGCATAATCTCGAGGGGCATGCACATTTGTCAAGTTCGCCAGCCCAGTGCATTTTCCAACAACACACACGCCTTGGTTTGTGCAAATATCTTTAAAAAAACCACTATGTTGCCCAAAACAGGCAAATTCAAATTGATTCTGAAAGTTGAGTGGCTGGACTAACTACTAGAAAGTGCTGGGTCCACGAGAAACAAATTCAACATGCCAAAATAGACGAACCGAATCATTGATCACTGGTGATCTTTTTGAATAAGCACGGTAACGAAAGAGTTAAACACAAACAAAGATTCTTGAAAAGAATGCACAGGTATTCACAGAATGAGTGTGAAGTAACAACTGTCACAGTTGTTACTTGTGCACAATGCAACACTCTTAAATTTTTTGTTCTTGAAAACTGCTGCGCTTGGGGCATGGCTTCTGAGATGTTGGGAAAACAGGTTTCTGTCCGCCATTCCAATTGCACCGAGAGGTCATAATTTCACAGGTGGGCATGACTGACTCCTTTGCAGTGCGCCACTCGCCACCAAGGCATTATCGAGGCAGCTGCCACTGTTTTAGTGCATGTTTGGGCTACTGCATGGTGTTCCACTGACTTAGACTGGTCATTGTGTGCAGCAGTAATGAATGTGTTAGAAACCATACAAAAACACACTATGTGCACAGTGGTGATATCGAATTGTCCTTTAAATTGTGCAGCTACGGTTATCCTGTGTAGGTGCACAGCACCACATCTACGAACTGTAATCGCTGAAACGCTCAGTTTAAGCTACAAGAGCACGCGAGAAAGAAATCGGGTCCAGCCCACGCTGAAGAAGGGCTCTAAATGAAGTGATCGAACTAGTCAACCGGCAATAGACATGCTTTCTTCCTCCTATGTCGCCACTGCTGTCGGTTCTAAAACAGTTGTACAGGCCTGCTGCTAAAGTGAAATCCGTGCTCGCATAGCTTTCTAACCTCTCCAGCACAATGGTTTGTGCTTTCCTGATAGTGTCCTATATTCCCTTCCAGACTGAAAAAAAAAAAAAAAACGCTCTAGCACGGGCTGCATGCTTCTTCTGCATGCAGCTGGTGCATGGCCCTGCAAAATGGCAAACCCGCCGCTACCGCTTCTCGCACATGACATCAAGCTCTTGCGTCCTATACATTTGTTATTCTTTGTATAAGTCAAATAACATTAAGCTGAAAGTTTTGAATATGTTTGGTAAACTTTATAGAGCATACAGTGCAGAAATCTGAACCGCTGTATGAAGAGCACACTGTGTTGTGAGTGTTTTCTTTTACTGTTTAGGACTTGCAAAGTGATCCAGGCTACTAATTGTTATATCATTAAGACATACATTTATTTATCTTTGCATAAGTGAAATAACATTGCACAGGTCGTTTTGATTGTACTTGAGTGACTTCAAGCTTATGCTTAAAAACTTCGACCGCTTTTGTGAGCTTTAGTAGTGCATTGTGATCTTGAGAAGTTATGAAGACTAGGTGTTTTTGTTATAATTGCGATATCTATTTATTGTAAGTGCAATAAGCCGAGTCATTTTTGATAATTTTATAGGCGAAAATATTAACTTTGCATGCCACCTTGAGTTTTAGAAATTTTGTGACAGGTCGTGGAATGTCCTTAAATATCTCTGAATTTTCACCTTGCAAACCTGTGTGAACCCTGAATTGTTGCCTGTATTTTGGTTGCTTCTTTTAAATACAGGAATCGCAAAAGCGGTGTGCCACTCTTGTGGCAGTGAGTACCGTAATTACTCGAATCTAACGCGCACCTTTTTTCCGGTTAAGCGAGTTCATAAATCGCATGCGCGTTAGAATCGAGTACGAACAAAACAATTACGGTCAATCTATTGCCATCGGCAAATCCAAAATGGCCGCCCCCTACGTGCGTCGGCATGGCGCGTCGTCCATTTCTGCCTATGTGTTTCTCATGTGCGGCACTTTGTACGTGTGCTGAGGAGTTCGTCATCTAGTAGTGCATTAGCATCGACGGCGTGGAATGGCCGACTCCAAAAACTCGAGTGCACCATGATGCCGCTTTTAAAAGAAAAGTCATCGCGTGTGCAGAAACGGACAGAAATCGGGCCGCATCGCGGTCGTTCGGAGTTCCCGATACTAGGTGCGGGACCGGCGGAAACAAAAGTAGAAGATTTTCGACAGCAAAGCTTTACGCAAAGGCTTCAGTGGACCACAGCAGGGTCGGTCTCCGCAAATCAAAGAGCTGTTCGGCGAGTATGTGCTTTAGCAGCGAGCAGCACAGCGGCCCGTGACGGCAGGACTGCTCCAAGTGCGGGCTATGCAATTAGTTTTAGAAAAATGTCTAATGCGGAGCCAGTTTTAAGCGAGCAGGTGCTGGCTAACTAACTTTATGAAAAGGAAAGGCTTTTCCCTCCGAAGGGGAACATGCATATGCGAAAAGTTTTGCGGAGGAGTACGATGAAAAGCTTCACAGTTTTCAGAGGTTCGTCCTAAACTTGCGGCGCAACAACGACTACCTGCTTGGGCAAATCGGGAATGCCGATCAGACGCCTCTTTACTTCGACATGCCTGGCACCACAACCGTCGAGAAGAAGGGGGCGAAGCAAGTTCGCGTGCTGACATCGGTCCACGGTAAAACTACAGTGACGGCAATGCTCTGTTACACGTCAGATGGGCACAAGCTTCACCCGTACCTCATATTTAAATGGAAGACGCTCCCGAAAGGAGTAGTTTTTTCGAGTGGTGTGATCATGCGGGCCAGCGAGAAAAAATGGGTGCGCGTTGCAATCGATGTCTTACGTTTTTTTTTTTTTTTCGCGGTGGAAATCGGGTGCGCGTTACAATCGAGGGCGCGGTAGAATCGAGTAAATACGGTATGTTGCATAAGATATTTGAAACATGATATTTAGATAACGAGACTTTCATTCTGCAAATCCCTTGAGAAATACAGTTGGTATGCCATCGGGACCGCTAGATTTTTTGTGTCTAAATTGAGTAAGTGTTGAAATACCCCTGCCCTAGATATTTCCAGTGTTTCTATTCAAGCATCCTTTTATTATGTCTCCTGATGCACAGAAGGTTCTTTATTTAGTGCAGCTAGTTCAACTACTAGTGATTAATTGTAGGCAGTTCGTCTGACATCATCGGTATCATTTTGAGAATGTCCTACTGCGGCGCATGCATTCTTGTTCATTTACCTTAATTTTTCGGTAAGTAGGACGCTGCTCTTGATAATATTGTTGTTTTAGACATTTTCTTACATTAAGCTTTCACTCTGATGCAAATTGTTATTTGACTTTAGTGTCCCTTTCATATCATCTACTTCATTTATTGATACTGTCAGCCCTTTGCGGGCTACTACAGGAGTGGAGTTGACTCATATAAAACAGAAATGTGCATAAGAGAAACATAAGAAAAAGGACCTTCACTACTGGAACACATCGTTTCAGAGCACATACAACAAATATATCATAATGGCTAAGCATGTAGTTTAAACAGAGAAGTTAGTGAAAAAAAGAGAGCATCACTGCTGAAATACACATCATATTTTGCGCATAATAAAACACATAATAAATATCATAGCCTAATATCATGCTTATATCCTGGATCGGAATCATATCTAAGGAATCGCTGATGTTGGGTACAGTACCATCATCGATTGTAAAAACTGACGAGAAGAAGGAATTAAACGCCTCTGTCTGATCCTTGCTACTTCTATGATTAGACATACTACTCGGCCTGGTTGAAGGATTTACGTACCTGCAAAATTCGTCTGGGGATTCTTTCAGAAAATGTTTCAACGTGGAGTTATAAAACTTATTTTTAGAAGTCTTCACACTTTGCCGGAGGCTTTTACTTGAAACCTGGACGTTCTTCTTTTTTTCAATGCTTGGATTGACAGAGCACGCCTTTCGCTCACGTTTAAGCTTTCCTTTAGCGTGTATTATACCGCGCGTAATGCAATTTCGCTTTCTCACATTTTTTACGACGTTTGGGAATAAATTGTTAGATACAAAACATTATAGTAGAATAAAAAAACCGCCACAGTTCTTTTGTTGAACGAGATGTTTGGTACATTTCCAGAAATGAATAATATGACTGCTCCAGATGTTTCAGTATGGCTAAGTCGTTTGTGGCACTAGAACTTGGGATCATAAGTTTTCCATCATTGTGCATGACATTGACATACAGATATCAAGACAATAAAACCATTTTATGATCAGAAAGACCGTCCTCAATTTCACACATACCAAGAAACGGGAGCAGTGATTCAGATAAGAACATCAAATCAAGCACTGAAGAAGCGGTTGGACCCACACGCGTACAAGATGAGACGACCTGAGAGATCGTAGCAGAAAGCGAGCTCTAGCAGCTGATAACCTTTAATAACTTCGCTTCCCTCTGAGGTCAGCGTCGACCAATTAATTCCAGGGAGATTCAAGTCTCCTATAAGGATAATAATATCATCATGCTTCAGGTAGGAATCCATAAAGCTTGTTATCAAGTGCATTCACGGGGGAGTTCGGAGGTCTATACATAGCACCAATCTATACCGAGCGATTACTGAGCGTGGTTTTAATCCAAAGAGCTTTGACATCAATAGCATGTGGAAGAACACTAATATATTATCTTTAATTAAAATGGCCACACCTCCTCCTTTTGTTTCACGGTCTCTTCTCACGATTTTGTATCCGGGAGGAGTAACCTTGGCATCCAGTACATCTTTCTTCAACCATGTTTCGGTCATTACTAAAAAGTCGGGATCATGTTCTAGTACCACAGCCTCAAGATCTGCCATTTTATTCATAATACTTCTGACAATAATATTTATTAACTTTAACCGGTTAAAACTACTCTGACACCGTCAGTCGCCATCACGACGCCTGTCAGTTGTTTCGGGCGGTGTCTTACATATGTACCTCATATCCCCGTTGCAACCGTACACCACATCATTTATTTTCATTTTGTCAAAAATAAGCTTAACCTTGGCCCCCGTTTTTCTCTCCTCAGCACTAGAATCCCACAGCCTTCTGCGTATCTCAACAACTCATTTAGAAAAATCTTCAATTATGCTGACCTCCTTACCACGCAGTTTAAAGCAGTTTCGTAGGATACTAGCCTTTCTCTGAAATCTGAAACTCTCAAGATAACGGGCCTATCTTTGCCCCCCTGTTTTGCTCCTAAGCGATGACTTGGTTTAATTAAGTTCATTTTAAGGTTTAGCAGCTTATCAAAAACGTCGATGTTAACCTTCTCATGTAAAACATCTTCAGTTTCATTCATGTCTTCTTTTATCCCTCTGATAATAAGATTATTCTGCCGAGAGCGGTTTTCGAGGTCGTCAAGTCGCTTGAGGAGGGCATTCCTGTCGGTGCACGACTTAGTAACAAACTCGTCAACTTTTTGACTAACAGTTGCTATTGAGGTTTCGGCTTCACTGGCAGACTTCTCAAGGCTAGCAAGCCTGAGAGGGGCTTCACCCAGAATTTCTAGCCTTTCCTCTATTTTCAAAAACCTGCCTTCTACCCGAGCCTCGAAAGATGCTTGGTTTTTTCTATTTTGGTTACTTTCTCCAGGACCACCTTTTGTGTCCTAATTATTTAGTTAAGCTTTTCTTCAGTGATAGGCTCGGGATTTTCTTCAACATCACCCGAACGTGACACTAGCAAGCTGGCAATGGCAATACATTCTGATAAACAACAAAAAAGAGTATGTGGACACGGCAACACACTAAGCACAGGTAATCACTACGAAAACAGTATTTTCGATCAGCAACCTGGACAAGAAACGGAAAAGTCAGTGACATTGTCACGGCGGTGCCGCCGCGTCCACTGATGCTTGCAGAAGCGAGCGTCCCTTTTAAAGCATGAAAGCCAGCGGGTCCGGGATGTGCTGGTGACGTCATGGTGCGTGAAGATGCGCTGTAGCCATACTCCATGTGTGGCAGCCGCCGCAGAAGAGTGTCATACGAGATTGCGCCTAGGACGTCGTTTGGCAGAAGTGAAGGCGATGCAAGCTGGCAGTGTTCATTTCCCGTGAAAGTTTCAGCAGCGCTGATCCAAAAGCACCCAACTAGAGCCTGCACAAGGAACGGGAAAGTTGGTGACATTGTCATGGCGGTGCCGCCGTGTTCGCTGCCTTTAACATGCGATGGAACATAATTGTCTATGCAATAACTTGTAACACATTTCAATACTTGTCATAACTCCTCGACTGATTTTAAACCAAAGGGGCTCTCAAAATTTTCAAGTTGAATTTCCAAATAGTCAAGAATTGAAGTATCATCAGCATTAGCATAGTCTAACTTTTTCGGGTACATATCTCTTCACATGTCGCATTGCTCGAACAGGCAGATCAAGAGAGATAATCCCATGGTTCGATGTACCATATTCCATCATCATCCTGTAATCATTTGATTTAATTGATAGGAACACCAAGTCTAGCAACAACTTAGACATCAGCGTAATTCTGGTATCTTCAAGCACTATTTGTTTCAGATTTTAGGTAAACATAATTTCTGGCATTTTCTTGGTGTTTACTGGTTCCTTACCGCTGCAAAAGACTTTTCCAGCTTATATGTGTGATATTAAAATCTCCAGTCATTACCAACCTAGTGTTCCCATCTACATGAGTGCATAGAAAGTTTTTCAAAGACATCAGGAACTTGGGGGAGCTTGAGGATGGTCGATATACAACTCCAATAAGAAAAATAGTACTTTTGCAAGTTATTCTACACCAGAGAGTTTCAGGTATTTCACAATCAACGAAGGATTAAGAGAACATTTAGTAATTATACACACCCCATCTCCATGTGAGTCCTGGCCTTTCCTAATATGTTGTAATTCCTAGGTAGAATACAATCAATCTGTACATTTTTATGCAACCATGTTTCTGTTATTGTGGTTATGTGTGGATTATCTCAAAGCAGTAAGTACTCAAGGTGCATAGTCTTGTTCACTATACTGCGAGCATTGAACGAGAGCAATCTTAGCCATTTTTTTTATGTCCCCAAAGAGATGCGTGAGCCATCAGATCAGTTTGACTTGGGTGATACGATACGTTTGCCTCACTTCGTATTACCAGTATCACATTTGCTTGAGTACAAATAGTGCTTGCCTCTGACGTCATCCCACTTGTATAAGTCATCATTTATTCTGAGTTTATTATGCACGAGAAGTACTTTTGCTCCAGCCTCCCTATCCGAAGCAGTGCTTTGACATATTACATAGTGGTATATGTGGGAGCAACAAGCATGGCGGATATTTGTCCACGAGGTCATTGCTCAAATAGCTGTTAAAATGAGAGCTAGAGCAGTACTAGCTTTTACTTGATAGCGATGGAATGGACCTATGGATATCTGTAAGTAAGTGCTAATTTGTATGGTCAAAAGGTTTCTTAGAAATGGAGGAGGTTGTTCTGATAGTTGATTCCTTTGCAGTTTGAAGTGCTGTAGTTTGAGGAGCATGAGTGAGATCTCTGGACACTATTCCAGATTACAGCAGCTCATTGTTAAGGCACCAATCATGGTCTTCATGAAAGGCTCACCTGACGCTCCTCAGTGTGGCTTCAGCCGAACTTTGATGGAGATCTTCAAGAAGCACAAGTATGGCAATCTTGATATTTTGTTCATTGTCTTGGATGATATTTTGTCTTGCTTCGAAGTATTGTTCACATAACTGTTGAAAGCCTATGAATAATAAATGAAAACTTGACTTTCTGAGTTTTTTAAAAAATCAATTGACTGACTGTCACATTTGTGAAAAATGTCTGTTGTTCTTGCTCATGTTGAAGAAGGAGTTGCAGCAGGTCATCCATTTTTGTTATTTACTATTTTTATTGAACAATAGCTCCTGATTTGATTCAAGTTGTTAATTTATTTAACGATGAATCTTATGCAGGAGCATGTGGCAAATAAAGTAGACTCTCAGTAAATATAAATCTGTTAAATGGAACTGCTGCATAATATACAGAACAGGTGCTTCTCGCAAAACTGGTTTTGTTTTGTACTCTGCGCTCTTGTTCATATCTTAGTAAACAGAACTCCTGTTAAACGTAACTTTTTTTCCTGGTCCTTTCAGCTTCCGTTAAATAAGAGAGTACTGTATTTGCACCTGTCATTGTGGTTTTACTGTGTGTCAGTTAATTGTGCCTCCTTCGTTTTTGGTATCACTGTAAGGTCTTTGAACCATTTGTCTAGTGACTCAGCAGCCCCACCGCGGTGGTCTAGTGGCTAAGGCTAAGGTGTCTAGTGGCTAAGGCTGCTGACCCGCAGGTCACGGGTTCGTATCCCGGTTGCGGCGGCTGCATGTCCGATGGAGGCGGAAATGGTGTAGGCCCGTGTGCTCAGATTTGGGTGCACGTTAAAGAACCCCAGGTGGTCGAAATTTCCGGACCCCTCCACTATGGCGTCTCTCATAATCATATGGTGGTTTTGGGACATTAAACCCCACATATCAATCTACCCATCTATTGACTCAGCAATGAAATAGGGCCACTATGTGGCGGTGCTGTTGAGTAACTATATACTTATTAAGTTGATAAAGTTGTGCAAATGTTTTAAGTCCCTTTGCCAGATGGCCATTGCACCACTCAAAGATAGCATTGGCCACTGTGCTCATTTTATCGTATTGTCAAAGCATGACTTGGGTTCAGCCATCTCATGTGATGATTACTACCCATTCCAGAGTCACTTTTGGCAGCTTTGACATTCTGACAGATGAAGAGGTACGACAGGGTCTCAAGCAGTACTCTAACTGGCCAACATACCCACAGGTGTACGTAAAAGGAACACTTATCGGTGGCCTCGATATAATCAAGGTATTCAAAACAATTGTCTTGTACCCCATTTCACATGGTGTGATTTTGCTTGTACTTTTCAAAAATATGTGACGTTAAATGAGTGGAAAAGGGGCTCTTTTGAAAATGCTCATTCAAAGTCGGTGGTGAACCTAATACAGTCGATCTCGGATATATCGAACCCGAAGGGAATCACGAAATAGTTCGAAATGTCAATAAATCGAAATACAAAGTATGTGCAATATGTGCCGCGATTGCACGACACTAGAACTTGTCGAGCCCTACCACATTAACGCGAGGGCTCCCATGTGTGTTAGCAATCCTTCTTTTGCCTTATCGGAAAAGGAAGTCACGCTACTTATTGAAAGGGGTTAGTCCAGTGGGGAGGGGGGTGCAGGATGTGTGTTCTAGGTTCGTATTAGTGCCTTTTGTTTTGCCCACGATGTACATGCGTGGGATTTTGTTGGGCACCTAGTATAAGTGTTATATATTTTCGGTTCAAGCATTAAAGCTATAAATTGAGAGTAAGCACTTGTGGTGCACCCTTTCTTATCCGTGTTTTTTTGCGCTACATTTACGGTATTATGGCACATTGAATGCCTTAGCAATAACACATAAAACTTTTTTCTTTGTCTTGAAGTTGTGTCGTCCCAGCCACGGTCCTGGCAATAGATGTCCGGTACAGTCGCCTGGCCAATGGGCACGCGCCGTTGTTACTTTATCTGGGAGAACAGGCCTCGCATTAGAGCCGAAGTGGCACCTTACCCCACTGTGAAAGGAGAAAGGGTGGGAAGTGTTTGTGTGTGGGGGGGTGGGGGAGGGGTGTAGCGGTTAAAAAATTGCTTGGCTTGGAGATTCCAACCCATGCAGAGGATGCTGCATAAGCTGCCTTCGCTCCAGTACATCGGTGCCCTGCGGAAAAGCATACTGAGATTTATGGCGAATTCCATTGAGAGAACAGGAGTAGAGGGGCAGGGCAGTGAGGAGTGGGGGCAGAGCACTGAGAGCAGCGCCATTCAACCTGTCACTGGAATGCGGCGTGCTCCCGGAGGGCAGATGAAGAAAGGGGGTGATGAGTGGGGGACCATGTGACTGAATCATTCCAAGCCTCGGCATATTTTTTGTGAGGCAGCTGCAAAATACGCGTGAAATCGGTCAGCTGCATGTTCTTCATTATCCTAATACCTATTATGTTTGTGCAATGACCCATTCGGCAGACGTCCAGCTGTAATTGTAAGCACCCGTACAAAACAGTGGTTCCAAACTACACATAATTGCTACCATTGCCGCCGCGCTTGCCGGCAAAAAAAAAAAAAAAACTGTGACGTTCACGGGCCATGTGACTAGTGGTACTCCGCTTACTCCGCTTTTCAGACGAGAGCACTACAAACTGCCCCTGGCTGCTCTCGGCACAGCAAAAGCACTCTCGCTCCACCAATGGATGACAGTGCTCCTGCTGCTGTTCGACAAATGAAATACACCAGCTCTGAAGAGAGCACTTTCAGCATGCTTTTTAAGTGCTTCTGCTATTTCTATGGAATTCGCCGTTAGAAGGATCTGTTAGCACTAGTCACGGAGACACTGCACATTTTGTTCAGTTGCTCATGCATTTGTACGCCGCATAATTCTGAGTACCAGTATAATCAAGTATAATCACTTAAGTATAAATAAGCTACTGACAATCATTTGGAACAGTGTATCATATTCCTGCTTTGATAAAAAACAAACTAAATTTGCACCAGCTTTTTTTCGTACTCCTCGATTATACGAATACCTCCACCAGATTTCAAGTTGCGAATTCGGCAATTACATATTTAAATTAGAAGAGTCTGACAAATCAATTGACAGGCACAGCAAGTGCTAATATAGACTTTATCATTCTTTGCTCAGTGGGGTGGGTCAAAATACCACTCTCATTGAAATAGTAGTGCTCATGTTCACACTGCACAGTTTAGTTGATGTTGAATAGTTTATGCATATTTTTTTTCTAAATGTAAGCCTTCTTTTTTATACTGCTACAAATTTAAATTTTAGTGCTCCAAAAGTAACATTTTGCTGCTTCGAAAATTTCTCGAAATTGTATTTCTGCTGTTGCACTCCTGATGGCGCCTCGAAACGCTGATAAGTCGCAGAATTCCCTGAGGCACCATACGTCGTTGTCAGCGGTCACGACGCACCCAAAGTCATCACCTGGCCTGCAAGGAAAGTTTATGATGTTACTTTAACGTCGCTCCAAGTGCCTGTCATAATTTTTATCGCTACGTGCTTATTATTGTTCTGTTTCAACTCCCGAATGAGGATTAATCAAGAACAAGGCAAGAAGTACACAAGTCCATAAGGCACGAAAGACAAAGCTGAGTTCTCATTGTCAACATGTTGGTGATTTCAATGCCACTCGTGGCTTTGTAGGTGGCAGCCACTTATTTCAGCTGCTTTGATTGGAAAAGCTAAAAAAAGCGTAGGCTCCGAGACATGCATTTTAAAACCGAAAACACTAAAACTACATCACAACGTTGCTTATCTCAAAGACCAGACTTTTCAGGCTCGCATGTCATTGTGCACTAACAAACGAGGAAGGAAATGCAAGCTTTGTAATGAGATCACTGAGTCACTTCACATATTCATTTTGGTGTCCTCGTTAATCAGTCTTTTGAAAAACACTATGCCCACACATTAAGACCTGCAGATCGCGCATCAAACATAACGGGGCACTCGCAAGTGCCGCGCAACAATCCAAATCAGCGCAATGAAATAACACCGCCTTTTTGTCACCTGCATGTGAAATGGGATCAGGAACTTGTTATAACGTGACCGAAAATGAGTCAATATTTGCTAGAAAAAATGCACTTTCTGCGCTTCGGTGCAGCGCAGCGTTTGATATAGCGGATGTCCCGCTGTGTGGGAGTTCAATATTTGGGTGCACCGGTCCCATACTTTTGCATGGGAAGTTCAAGGGGATTTCTCAACTGTTCGATATAGCCAATAATTCTATATATCTGAGGTTGATATATGCGGGATCGACTGTGGCAGTAGAGTGCTGAACTGGGTTGTTTTGAGCATAGTGAAGCAGAAAAAACATTGCAACAGTGTGGCATTGTAGTCAGTGCCGTGTATGTTCACTTCACAATGTCCTGCTGCTGCACTGCTTGTTTCGATTTGGAACTGACATGACATGACTTAAGGGGGCACACTCATCTTAGACATTTTTTTTGTTCATTTCTTCAGTGATTTTCATCAAACTGCAGAGGCGTATGCAGTTTTTCTGCTGGTTTCAAATATGTAACTACTTTTCCTGTAACTTGTCTTGTTCCAATGATAACTTAAGTTCATTCTCTATCATTTAAGGCCTCCATAGAAAAAAAGAGTGCTTAACAAAAAGTGATATTTAAAATATGGCAACTTAGGCTAATGATTTGAAATTTAAAGAGTGTAAGAGTTTTTTCTTTATGTTTTCTGACCTTTCTTGGTTATAAAAAAATGAACTTTCCATTTTCAAAAGCAGTTGGAATTGTGTTACAATTTTGATGAGTAAATCAATGAAATTGAATTGGAGTTCTGCTCCCGTACTTGCATTCTACACACGTTCGGGTATCCATCGCAAAAAGAATTATTGTTGTACCTGCCCTAGTTGCAGAGAAATTGAGGACTTAAAATCGAACAGTCGTAAACTTACTTTTTCGAGAAAATTGGAAAAACTGATACTAACACGCAGTTTTTTCTTGAAACAACAATCACAGTGGGCATGTTTTGCAATGCTCATAAAGGCGCTCATAAATTGGTAGCAAAGCTTTGAACACAGGTGCTAACAAATTGTAGACACCTTGAAGTAGGCTACCCTCATTTTGTGGGTTCCGAATTTTGGTAACACCAAGAATCTGGACAGTCAGAATGACATTACAAGAAAATTACCACTTCCTGGCGTGTAAAAATTTGCAAAGAAAATTACTGTTCCTGGTATGTGAAAATTTGCAGAGATAGAAAAGTACTTGCAAAAATCAATTACAGTAGAATCTCGATCATACGATCACGGCTGATACGAAGTTCGGGGTGATACGAATTTTTCTGTGATCTTGGCCGAGGCCCGATAATTTATTATGTGCTAGAGTACGGTTGTTACGAACTGATTTTTTACCCGAGTTGTTTGATACAAATAAACACCACACATCGACGGCCGCGGAAGCAAGCAGCGTGCACGCACGCGCTGAAATGCGTGCTGCGCCGCCGGTTTGGCACGTTGTCAGTGCCGCCTGCGTGTGGCAGGTGACACACTCGAAGATCTGCGCAATCTCGAACGCCGGAGTGCGCCTTTTGCTTTCTCTTGAAGGCTCCAGATGGCACTGGCGACGGTGGAGACACAAATCCAATCCAATCTTTGTTTTGCTTGGTGGTGGGTGCTCTCTGGTGCGGACACTGCCTTTAAATATATATATATATATATATATATATATATATATATATATATATATATATATATCATTCGTTTTAGACCCATCATTACCTCTATCTCAAATCGCATCGATCCCTGCTCAGATATACTCCTTTTTCAATTTTTGGCTTTTCTTTTTATATATATATATTTTTCAGTCCAAAATTACTTTGTGTTTGAAAAACCATAAGCCTTTTACTTAAGATCCTGCCGCCCGGTCCTTGGCCGATCTCTCTTTGTGGGTGTGCGCCAGAGTAACAAGGATCATCATCATCATCGTCGTCATCATCGTGGTTACTGTAGTGCGGAGGCTGTCGACAGTCTTGACCAGTTGAGCACATGTATTTGCTTTGTTCTGCCTTTTTGTGGAGTCGCAGCAAGCCATGTCTCGCAAGCGGAAGGCTCTCTCCTTGAAGGAGAAACTGGACATTGTGCGAAAGGTCGGTGAGGATCCGAAAAGAAAACGCACGGAGTTGGCTAAGGAGCTAGGCCTCGCTGCGTTAACATTGAGCACAATTGTTGGAAAGCGGGACACAATAATGAAAAATGTGCTTTCGTTGAGCGTCAACGTGAAGCAAGCGAAGACAACCCAACAGGTGAAACTAGAAGAATCTTTATTGATCTGGTTTAAGGAAGTTACTGCAGCCGGTGTGAACATTGACGGCAAAGTTTTGCGTGAAAAAGCCGACGAGATCGCACTTGCTCTGCACATCCACGGATTCCAGACCTCAGGTGGGTGGCTGCACCGTTTCAAGACGAGACACGGTCTTGTGTACAAAAGCGTCTGCGGAGAAGCCAAGAAGGCGGACGAGACCGTTGTTAGCGACTGGCTCGTGAAGCTGGAGTCTCTTATCTCAGGGTATGAGACTCGTGATGTTTTTAATGCAGATAAGGCAGGCCTGTTTTTTAATCTTCAACCCGAGAAGAGCCTTTGCTTAAAAGGTGAAGCGTGCCAAGGAGGCAAAAGAAGCAAAGAAAGAATAACGGTTCTTCTGTGCTGTAACGCCGACAGGTCGGAAAAACTGAAGTTGACCATAGTTGGAAAACTTCAGAACCCTCGGTGTTTCAAGCGCGAGAGCCATTTACCATGCGTCTATCGCGCAAACAAAAAAGCGTAAATGACGGCGGCCCTATTCGAAGAATTTCTGTCTCTCCTTGATAGGAGAATGGCCTGCAAGAATCGAAAGATTGTTCTGCTTCTCGACCAGTGCGCCGCCCACCCGAAGCAAGTGTTGCTTCAAAACGTCATGCTGGTTTTTTCGCCCGCAAACATGATGACGCACTGCAACCGCTTGACGCTGGCATTATAAAAAACGTCAAGCATCATTTCAAGAGCCTTCTTGGGCGCCGCCTCCTTGCCAAAATCGACAGAAAAGATGAAGGTGGCCTGCGAATAAGCCTTTTGGACGCCATCCAATTTATCTCAATGGCTTGGAATAGAGTAACGCCGACTACCAATGCGAACTGCTTTGGTAAATGCGGCTTCTTTAGGATTCCCGAAGAGGTGCCAGAGGCCCTTTCACAGTCGGAGGAGCCCATTGAGGGTCGGGAATGCCTTGATGCCGGGTGTTCAGCTGACGGCTTTTGCACGGCGGATGACAATCTTGCCACTTGTGGTGCGCGCGCGGTGGAAGATATTGTCAACGAGGCCACGTGTGAGGTTGCCGATTTCAGCGATGATGACAAGGAAATGAACAAGTGCGACGGCGAAAGACCACCACCGGCGGCTGCCCGCAGGGGCGCCTGTGCAAGTAAGCGTTTGGTGTGTAGCGACACCACGGACCCGAGCTAACGGGGGAGTTTCTACTCCCTCCCACGCCTAGCTGTGCGTGGCTTTGCCGTGTCCGGGGAAAAGGGGATCCTGGGGGTTGAGCCGACGCTGGGTGATTGGACCGTTAAGGCCCCCCGGCAGAGGCAACACACCCCTTTGGCCCCGGCTTCACGTAGACAGCACCCCTGGGCTGCGAAGGAAACCATGCCGCATATTCACGCTCCTGCACATACTGGAAAAAAGAAAAAGAAATAATTACGTTGAAGGTGAAGGAGAACATTACATTTAAGGAAGCACGGCGAAGAGTCGCTCCATTCTATGGACCTACATACGCTGATGCGGCACGTCAGGGGGCACCCCCGCACCAGCCCTCGCCACTCCTTCGGCCCGCGCATACCGAGACGGTGGTTGTGGCACCTGCCCCCAAGGCAGCTGTAGCCCAGGCTACACCGCCTACTCCCAAACAGAGACCGGGGACTCCAGAGTCCTCGGGTCTCAAGGCCTCACCTCACCAGGCGAGGCCTGAAATTTGAACTAACAGCCCGCACGTGCGGGCATCCAGTGCCTCCGAGCAGGCAATGGATACGTCGGTACCCTTGGTGCCGAAAGAGCGGCGTGGCTCCTTGGAGCGCGCCAAGAAAACAAAAAAAGCAGATAACAGGGCCTGGTGACGGCCCTGTTAAGTGAACTCAAACTCCCTGTCTAAACAGCCACTCGCTTTTCGTACACACAGCACTATTTTACATTCACCATGAACACTCAAATTATACAATGGAACGTCAGGGGCCTTCTCAGAAACCTTGATGACATCCAAGAACCCTTACACGAACACTCACCAAAAGTGCTGTGTGCACAAGAAACACACCTTAATTCAAAACACACAAATTTTCTTCGTAAATACGTTATTTTCCGAAAGGACCGTGTTGATGCCATGACATCATCCAGAGGTGTTGCCATCATAGTGAATCAAGGAATTGCCTGCACACACTTACAACTCCAAACATCCCTTGTGGCAGTGGCTGTTCGAGCAGTTCTTTTTGATAAACTGATCACAAACTGCACTATTAACATTCCTCCTAGCTATCTGCTGCAAAAACGTGATTTACACTCTCTAATTGATGAACTTCCGGAGCCTTATGTTCTCCTTGGAGACTTTAATGCGCATAGCAGGCTATGGGGTGACTCTCGCTATGACGCGCGAGGTCGACTGATCGAACAGTTCCTTCTCTCGTCGAGCGCGTGTCTCCTAAATCGAAAAGAACCAACCTATTATAATCTCGCTAATAACGCCTACTCCTCCATAGACCTAAGCATAGTATCTCCATCTCTTGTGCCTCTACTCCAGTGGAAAGTTGTCAGTAATCTGTACGGAAGTGACCACTTCTCCGTAGTTTTGAGCACACCTACAGTAACTGAGTGCCCACCACGTGTTCCCAAGTGGCTCATAAATAGAGCCGACTGGGAACAGTTTTATACCATCGCTCGTCTAGGTTGGAATGACATATGTACTTTAAGCATTGATGTTGCTGTCGACTAGTTCACAGCTTTTTTGATTGATGCTACAACAAAATGCATCCCACAAACAAATGGACACCCAGGAAAACGGCGTGTGCCATGGTGGAACTCTGAATGCCGAAACGCGCGCAAACAGCAAAACAGAGCTTGGAGGCTGCTTCGGAACGCACCGACAGCTGAAAATCTTGACACCTTCAAGAAAATAAAGTCTCAAGGCAGGAGAACGCGTCGGCAGGCCAGAAGAGAAAGCTGGCAGAAGTTTTTGTCAGGGATCAATTCATACACACCGGAGGCTAAAGTCTGGAACATGGTCGGTAGGATAGCAGGAAAACAAGTACACACACTTTCACTCGTGGACACTCAGGGTGATATCTTGGAAGATCAGGCAAACTTCCTCGGTGCACACTTCGAACAGGTGTCCAGCTCATCCCACTATACTGACACTTTCCAAAAATACAGAACGAGAATAGAAAAGCAGAAACTCGAACACAAATGCACTAGATCCGAGGCATATAACCAAGCTTTCAGTCTAGCTGAGCTGCGAATGTCTCTAAACTCCTGCAGTACTTCTGCCCCAGGTTCTGACCGTGTGGTGTATGAAATGTTAAAAAACCTACCAATCGAAACACGAAAAACCTTACTTTGTCTGTACAATGCTATCTGGTTTTCTGGCACTATCCCTACCTCCTGGAAAAAGGCTATTATTATTCCCATTTTGAAAGAGGGCAAGGACCCTTCTTTACCCTCGAGTTATAGGTCTATAGCACTTACAAGCTGCTTGTGCAAAGTCTTCGAAAAAATGATATACTGCCGACTTGTACATTTTCTTGAAACAAACAATTTGCTCGATCCATTTCAGTGCGGGTTTCGAGAAAGTAGATCCACCACAGACCACCTTGTTCGTATCGAGGCACAGATCAGAGACGCCTTCGTCCATAAACAATATTTTCTCTCTGTGTTCCTCGATATCGAAAAGGCTTATGATACAACATGGCGTTTTAGAATTCTAAGTGACCTGTCCCACCTTGGCGTGCGCGGAAGAATGTTTCACATAATCGAAAGTTACCTGTCAAACCAGACATTCCGTGTCCGTGTGGGCACAGTTCTTTCCCAAACATTTGTCCAGGAAACAGGCGTGCCACAAGGTGGTGTACTTAGCTGCACACTTTTTCTCATAAAAATGAATTCCTTGCGCTTGACCATCCCTCGCAATATGTTTTATTGTACATATGTCGATGGCGTCCAGCTTGGCTTTAGGTCTTGCAATCTGGCAATGTGTGAGCGGCAGGTTCAGTTAAGTTTAAACAAGGTCTCCAAATGGGCAGAGGAAAACGGATTCCGACTAAACCCACAAAAAAGCACGTGTGTCTTGTTCTCTCCAAAGAGGCATGCACTTAGAACCCGACATTGAACTGAACGGTCAACGTTTGTCTGTTATTGCGGAGCATAAATTCTTAGGATTAAAATTGGACAACAAGTTGACCTTCGTACCGCACATCAAGCATTTAAAAACAAAATGCTTAAAAGCCATGAATGTTTTAAAAGTGTTGTCACGTACTACGTGGGGTGTTGACACACAATGTCTCACGAATCTGTATCGAAGCCTCATTCGCACCCGCTTAGATTATGGGGCCGTTGTTTATCAGTCTGCAACTCAAAGTGCTTTGCAGATGCTGGACCCCGTGCACCATTTGGGCATCCGCCTTTCTACGGGGCTGGTGCAAAAGCCTTTCTATAAAAAAAGCACCCATAAAGCCTTTCTACGGGTGCTTTTCGCACCAGCCCCGTAGAAAGCCTTTATGTTGAGTCAAATGAGTGGTCGCTTCATCTGCAGAGAACTTACATGTCCTTTGTTTATTTCCTTAAGGTGAAAGCAGATAGGAAGCACCCCTCATACTCTACTATAAATGATTTGTCAAGCTCCATTCTGTTTCAAAACAGGCCTTCGATGAGGCAGCCCTTCTCAGTTCGCCTGAAAAGTCTAGCTGAGGAAACTGGAGTCTCACTTGAACACAGTTTAATGGCTCCTGTAGCATATCCGCCACCGTGGCAATGGCAGACTATAGACTGCGATGTGTCCTTTCTTGAAGTTACAAAACATGCGCCTATTGCCCATTTTCGAACATACTTCCTGGAACTTCAACACAAATACACACGTCCTGAGTTCTTTACAGATGCCTCCAAATTAAACTCCTCTGGTCCTACGCTGTTGTCGGCCCATCCTTTTCGGATGCTGGCCCTCTACATCCAGGCACAAGTATCTTCACAGCGGAAGCTTACGCAATACTTGTGGCAGCTAAACACATCAAACAATTACAAATACAAAAATCAGTAATTTTTACAGACTCCCTCAGTGTGGTAACGGCTCTGCACAGTCTTAAAAAACAAAAAAACCCGGTGCTCGTCTCACTTTACTCCATTTTATGCACACTCTACACACTCAACCAACATGTTGTTGTGTGCTGGGTGCCAGGGCACCGAGAGATTCAAGGCAACGTGAAGGTGGATCAGCTCGCTGCATCCGTCCACAAAAGCACTGCCCCTACACCCATATCAATCCCGGCCCTTGATCTTAAGCCCTCTCTCAAACGAAACCTCAGGGTATACTGGCAGAGCAAGTGGGATACACACACACAAAACAAACTACACATTATTAAGCCACACCTTGGTCATTGGCTGCCAGTATCAAAATCGCGTCATACAGATGTAATACTAACGAGACTCGGGATAGGACACACATACACGACACACACATATCTTTTGTCCGGTGGTGACCCACCATTGTGTGACAGATGTGGTGAAGCATTGACAGTCCTTCACATGTTAATTCAGTGTAAATACTTAATCTCTAAGAAAACAGCATTTTCCCTTACCCAACCGACAACATATACCTTTACACCCTGCAATGTTCATCGGCTGGGAACCGCTTTTTAGTTATAAATAATTGTTAGAGTTTTTAAAAGAAATTCATAATTTTCATATCATATACCCGGGCATTCCGTAGCACGACCTCTCCAGAGAGGTTTTTGCTGCGGTGGCTACACGACAAAGCACTTGCCTCACGGCCCTTGGACGCAAGGGTACGAATGAGTGAGGCACTTGTGCTAATGCCATTCATGTCCGCCATCTTTTTATTATCACCAACTTTTGTCATCTATTCGCACCACACACACCTTTCACGGCATGGTCATGATTTTATTACTTGTATGTTTTTACCTGCCTTACCGCGAGGAATTTTATGGCCCTTATACAGCCGCTAATCAAAATCATTGTCCACATTCCTTATCCCATGAACTGGCGTTCTTTGGCCATCAAATGGCCCTTGCGCCAAAAAAAAAAAAAAAAACGCCATATATCATCATCACCACCGGCGGCTGAAACTCTGCACGCGCTCGACATCCTGAGGCGTGCTATGGCTGCTGAAGGAATCAGTGATGATTGTGCATGCGTTTTTACGGATTTCAGAAATATATGCTGGGTGACTTGACAAAAACAAAAAGAAGCAGAAAGACATGAGAGATTTTTTCTCCAAAAAAATTTTTTTTTCGAGTGTGGAAAATGAGTTTGCCTACGACTCGGTGTTAATTTAGCTAGTTTTGCATGTGTTCCGATGATACAAATTTCGGCTATTACGAATATTTTTTGTGACCCCACTAGATTCGTATCATCGAAATTCTACTGTATATCAATTTTTTAAACGAAATATTTTGTCGCTTTTTGGTCCCCAAAACTAGTCCACCCCCGTTAAATGCTTTAGAACAGATAGGTATTTTTCTTGGCACTCGCATATGTTAGCACCTAGCCCTAGAAAATGTAGTGCAGGACTTATGTATCCAAAGTTTGGCAGTTGTAGTCCAACTGCATCATTTTGCTGCCATGCCTAATCCCTGCGCCTTGGTGTGCACATTCAAGTACAGCTTGTGCCAACTGCACCAAGTTTCACTAGTCCACCTGTTTACCAGGCATTGAACCGTTTATGGCCCAAAACTATTCTTGGTAACAACAAATACAATTAGACTTTTTAAATAATGTCAACGATGCCCTCTCCCCACAGTATTCTAGCGATGTTTTTTTTTTTTTCGTTACATTCAGCCTAACGAAGGTCTCTATGCCACTTGGGTCTCTTGGAAGTTTAGCATGCTGTCAATAGTTAGGGAACTCGTAGAAAAGTAGCCTTTCTTTTTTCCCACAAATTTCTTTGTGCACCAGCTATTAGCACTGTGCACTCTTCACAGAAATGTAGACTTGATCATTCGAAAGTTTGTTCAATATTTTGAAGAAACTGTAGATGCTTACTAATTACGCTGTGCAACCTTGTTTGGTATGACTGTTGGAAAACTAAGTCTAAATGTGTGATACACTTCTGGTGAGGCCCCACCGATCTAACAACTGTTGTGGCAGCCTCGCAGGCTTCCACTTTACGCTCCTGCTGCAATGCCGAAAGGCGTCCAAGTAGTACATTTCAAATTTGTGTAGACCGGTCGACCCGTGAGGAGTTGCATGTGTAGTGATGTTTGAGTCTGACTGACGTGCTCATAGAGCACACACGGACGTTTCGTTGAAGACAAACAAGCGTTTAGTTAGAACAAGGGCCAGGCAAGAGCTTGCGAAAGTTAAGAGGGAAAGCACAAATAAGCATGATGAAAACGAGAACATAAAGACAAACTTTCTTCTAAAAGAACATTACAAGTATAAATATACACAACGTGGTACATTAATAAAATAACTGGACATGATGGAAACAAAACGAGGTACAAGGAAGAAATTACAAAAATGTCGTGCTCTCAAATTTGAGCTTTTCGTGCTCACAAATAAATATAGCTGGGTATAATATAATAACGGTTGAAAAAAGAAATTACAGTAGCAAGTTTCATATGGACCAGCCCGGCTCGCGGTTCACGTAAGGGAGTTGACGAGGTGCCGCTGATGGTCTCGCCAGCTTAGGCAGATGACGAGGGTGCCCGATGTTGCAGCTGTCTCAATACGTTGCACGGCACACTTTATGCTCGCCTCCTACACGAGACTCGCTACACCGACGACCGCGCTTTTCGCTGGTTGAAAGTCAACTGCCGAAGCAGTGAGATCTTTTTGGTGTGTACACATCTCCTCGAGCTCATTTACCCTGAATGCATACATGCCTCCTTCGCTTCAGGTGTAGGGAAGATGCGGAGGCGCCGTTGTCAAGTAGTTAGTTGCCAGAAATCTTTTCCCAATTCGTCAAAAGGACACATGGTCGAGAATGCTCTATGCTTGTGACAAAATGCCAGCATAGTGCGCGATGTCCTAGTGCTGAGAAGAATGTGGAATTGAGAGGGTTTGTACAACATGATTATGAGTTCTAATGAGCGCAACCGACAGGAGGGGACAGAAGAGAAGATGCTGAGTGCTGAACTTCCAAGTTCAGTGCTTTGTGTTTCTCTCTTATTGTTGTCCTTCTTGATCTGTGAAACAGATTGATTGATTGATTGATCGATATGTGGATTTCAACATCCCAAAACCACGATATGATTATGAGAGGCACCGTTGTGGAGGTCTCCAGAAATTTCAACCACCTGGGTTTCTTTAATGTGCACCCAAATCTAAGCACCCGGGCTTAGCATTTTGCTTCCATTGAGAATACAGCTGCCGCAGCCGCGATTTGATCCCGTGACCTATGGATCAGCAGCCAAGTACCTTAGCCACTAGAATTTGTGAAACTGATGTCGTGTGCTTGCAAGCCAGCGCACGTATAAATTTGAGTCGTCATTTGACAATAAGAGGTCAAGAAAGACTTTCCAGAAAGCAAATCTTCTCAAATAATTCCCTCCCACTTCTTTAAAACTATGTTTAAAAAGGGTAAGAGCGCACTGAATACGAATACACAAAGAAAGGGCACACACACACACACACACACACACACACACACATAGCGCTACTTTCAACCAATACGTTGAAAGTAGCGCTATGTGTGTGTGTGTGTCCTTTCTTTGTGTATTCGTATTCAGTGCGCTTTTACCCTTCTTAAACATGGAATACCCACCTTTCCAACATGCCCACCAACATGCCCACCTTTCCACCTTACGGAACTTTAAAACTACACTTGCAAGTGTGCTCTGTGCGGCCACCATTTTTTTGAGTCTCACACTGGCGAACACAGAGGGGCATTGCTGTAGGGGTTTATCGATGTTCACAGAATACCTAGCTGCGTTGGAAGTCCTTTCTGGACCGACTCCTGGGACCCCTGTCAACGGCGAATTTGAATAGTGCTAACTTTTAGAAAAAAGGTAGTTAAATCGTTCATGCCCTCCACTTCCTCTCAAGAAAGTAAATTATCAGTGGCATTATTTTTTTATGACCTTACAACACCTGTCATTTGGAGAAACCAAATGTGCCATGTTTTACTTGTTACTAATACTTCTATTACTGAGGTAGCCTACTAATGCTGAGGTAGTCTGCGAGATCAATTGCCGTCAATATGTGCATATCATCTGCAAAATATCAACAACAAACATAGCTTGCGAAGTATGCTATATGAAGTTTGAAGTTTGTGTGCACGATTGAGCACCGTCCCCTCAAAGGGGACCCATGAGGACCCCCCTACTTCTCTCTCGTCACCTTGCTGTGATCAATACAACAAGTTATGATGATGTCATAGCCGCCATTTTTCTTTTTGCTGCGTTTTCTTCAGCACACTATTTCACAGCGGCTGTGCCCAAGCTCATGGCTGTATCACAGATGTTGAAAAGTTTTGTCTTTGGTGACACTGCTGTCCCAATTCCTGTTCGAACAGACTTCTTGATGCCAACCGTGCGGAAAGGCGCCACAGTTTTGAGTGCTGATGTGGTCGACTGTTGCACCCGCTAGGTGGTGATAGTTGCTCCCGATGGCTTGTCGTTCTTGGAGCTCTCTCAAGCTGAAACTGAAACTGGTCGGTAATGAGGAACCTACAATTAATTATCTGTCCTGTGCAGCAGTAATGATGGGCTGTGTTACGACACCAGGCCTACAGCAACACATTGCAGCCAAAAAAAACGCAAGGCCATAATTTTTTTCAGTGCCTCTCTAACTCATTTCTTGTTCTTTGCAGTGAAGCCAGCATGTGACATTCTTTCATTCTAAGAACTTGATTAATGGCTGCTCTCTGAGTGTTGGCCGTGTCTACTTTGCAGCACCATTTCTCGTATGTGCACTAATAACAATATTCACCGAAAATTAAGAGATGTTCTGCTGCAAGTGATCCTAAATGCCATTTGGCTGCTCCAAGCCTGCTCCGAAATACGGTACCTACTGCTCTAGATCTGCACAAATACAGACTTTTTCCTACTCTAAAAATTGCTCGAAGTCATAATCTGGCTGGACAACCACTGCTTGGCAATATTGCCTTATTAATCACAAGATAATCATGATACTGATGGAAGTGTTCACTAGAGTTTACTCTTACATAGAGAGTTCTGTTAGGAATTGATAGACTTTTGTACAGTGGCGGTCAAAATTTTGCAGACCATGAAAGCACGTGTCAAGCAGCACCACTGCGCCTTCTGATGGCTGCCTGCGAAGCTCAAAAGCGCGCATTGTGCATGCCTTCCCTTTTTTACCTACCAGCCTGCTTGTTTGTTTCCCGCATCAGCGTGCGCACCGAAACGCTATAAGAAGTGCGAGCTGTCACTCCAGCTGTCAGCATGCGTACCTTATCACAAAGGTCTATTTTCGAAAAACTGACGCTGTATGCACGTTTTCGACGGAGTGGATTATCTGAGACTAAGGCGCAGAATGCGGCACTCACCGAGCACTGCCAATATAAATTACGTGTTTTCATCACGACATCATCGCTCGCTGTTTCTGCGGCGACAGCAGGAGTGACACCTTGCGCTTCTTCTGGCGTTCCGGTGCACGCGCTCTTGAATAGAGCGAACGAGCAGGCTGGGAGGTAAACAAAGGCACACGTGCACGCTCTCAAGCTTTACAGACAGTCATCAGAAGGCGCTTCGGTGCTGTTTGACGCTCGTTCCCGTGGTCTGCAATATTTTGACCGCCACTGTACATTTGTAAATGCAACCAGCTTGTCAGCAACGTTAGAAAAACGTAATGAAATCAGTACTGAGGAGAATGGGCTACACATGATTCTACAGTCTTGCCGGTGTGCATAGTAGTACTTGCTTGAAGGCTGTCACTCACACAGTGTAAATTAAAAGCTTGCTGCCTCTAAGGAGAGCCAAGATTGGCAATGTACACTGCTTATGCCGTGTTATGAGCTTGCAGACTGAAATGAGACAACAGCAATCTCCAATACACTTCTACATTTTCACACCCAGAAAGAAAATGGGTGATGTACAATTTAAAAGGGTAATCCAATGAACACTACTTGAGATATTGTCGAACACGAAAGCAGGTTTACACATACACATTGTGGTTAACCCCCTAACTCTTTCGTTACAATGCGAAAATGATTCTTTTTCGTGTGTCTCAGGAAGATTGCTTTTGCCAATTTAGAAAGTACTCCAGCACGCATTGCATCACACCAAACTTTGCACAATGAAATGCTCTTTTCCATAAATATATGTTGTAGATCAACAAAAATATTTTACAATGAATAAAAATCTTAGAAGTGTATTTTTGGTCGCCAGCTGGTAAACAGTGGATTAAAAAGCCCGACATATGCGAAGAAAATTTGAAATATACACTTTGTAGATAAATGACCCAGGAACACTATAAAAGATAATGTATGTTGTACGAATGTTTCTCTTCACATAGACTAAGAAAATCAGAACTGAGGTGCTGCTTCATTGCTCATGTCATGCGGTGAAGCATTGCATGTTTTTTTGTGAGACACACGTGTACTTGTACACTTTCTCGGTAAATTTTTGTTTTCTTGCGATAAGTCTCCAGGTGTTCCAATATAAATGGATAACCGTGATGTGAGTAATGCCTCTATAAATGGCACGTTCAATGAACATTGCCAATTCATTTAGCAACAAGTATTTCCATGAGCCACCTCGCTCACCATAGGTTACCGTTCCAATTAATCCAATTAATGCATCCAAGCCTATTTGTTTGCATTTTCGCACATATTGTATTAAATAAAAGGACAATATCATGCACAGTTCTAAATTGTTTCACGCTGCTCTGTAGTCAGCGTGAAGATGTTCTCCAGGGGCCTTCTTGCCGTTAGGAAAAGCTCTGCAGCCAGCACCAGCACACTGCGCCCCAGCGAAGTATATACTATGCACGTTACCAGAGTAACTATAGCATTGTGCACAAGGCGCAGCAGCTACATACTTGCGGTGGAAGAGACAACTTGAGGCCATAAACAAAACAAACCCATGAAAGGATGTGAATTTGTCAGGCTGACACAAAACATGGTCTCCATAAAATTTGAAGCTGAGGTGCTGTCATCCTCGAACTCTAAGCTCGTTCTCACTCAATTCAGGTGGGTTTGGAAGACATTTTCGAGCAGTGCATGTTTTTTGCAGTTCTGGTGCACACCCATGTGTGCGTGACGACGATGTCATAGGAGCGACTAGTGACACTAGATGTGACCTTGCATCTGATATAACTATGCAAGCAAAACCAAAGCTGCTGGAAACTGTCAGAGAAGGCCACCTCGACACTTTAGATGCACAGGGGAGCTTCGTAAATACTTTTTTGTATACCAAATTGTCCCCGTCTTCTAGGAACAATTATTTAATATCTGGCAAAACTTTCTGGCAATTATTACTCCTCAGCATTTTGTTGAATTGCAAAGCTGACAGTTCAATTTGATATTTGGCTTGCAAAGGTTCTTTTCATTACAGAACTTCGATATTGCTGTAGCATAATCACGAGGGGTACGCACTTTTGTCAAGTTTGCGAGCCCAGTGCACTTTTTCAACAATACACGCACATTAGTTTGTGCTAGGGTCTGTAAAAAATCTCTATGTTGCCAAAATAAGCAAATTCGAATTGATTCTGAAAGTTCAGTGGCTGGACTAACTATTAGAAAGTGCTGGGTGCATGATAAACAAATTTAACAAGCGAAAATAGATGGTTCAAAAGCGTCGATCACTGTTGATTGAATTGAATAAGCGTGGTAACGAAAGAGTTAACTGCTTTGGACTAGCCGAGCTCGTCCTGGCGGAATAGATACTCCCCTCTAGCGTTAAGCCGGAGAAGCGCGCATTTATGAGTTTCATTGCATGTCATCCACTAGAAGGCAGCATTTTCTCAAGGATTAGTTTTCTCCTATGGCAGGAGTGCAGTTTTTGTATGAAAAGATGGCGTGCGCTGGCGGCGATCCAGTCATAGTTGACCCGTGAACACGAAAAAGAAGCTCTTTCTTTTCATCATTCTGTTTTAGTGATGATTCGAGTACAGATATTTATCTTGTGTCCGGAAGTGAAGACAGCGATCACTGAATGAGTAGCTCCTCCGGTGATCATGAAGACAGCTCGGACGCGAACATTGCGAGTGCCCGCCGATGAAGCAGCCTTTCGTTGTTTTGCATTTTGAAAGGTTCCGCACAGCCCCGAAGCTTTCCGAGTGAAATACCCCTAGAGTGCTTAGCTATATACACAAGTGAAGAAATATGTGGTGTCTGTAACTGTCTTGTTTATAAGGTTTTCAATTTTGTTAGCAGCAGGTAGCTCATTTCCTATGTATTATTCAGAAATAAACTTTATTCTGCTGATTAGACTAAGTACCTGGAGAAAATATTTTTTCAATATCGACTAGCCACTTTTTAGTACTACCAGAATTAAATTCCGCAATAAAAAAAAAATAGGCACTTTTTGATCGGAAATTTTTGAAAAAAATGAGCAGTCAAGTGGTTAAACAAAACATCACAAAATTTTACTATCATTATCTAGTAACCTCATATTGCACAAGTGTAATTGGTTATGCAGGATGTTTCAGCTAAAGAGTGTCAAGCAATAAAAAATAATTCATAAGTGCTATGCATTTCGAATCAGCGCAGTATTGTGCTGAGCCATATAGAGCATGTCACAATATTTTTCTGATTTACCAAGCTTGGCAGTTAATAAAAATCACTTAAAGAACTTTTTTAATAGTGACTCTAGAGAAAAATTTTCAGTTTGTAGTAAGATAACTGTGCTGCTTAATTTTTTAACCAGCCTTTGTTTAAAAGTGCGCAAAATTGAAAAAGAACTTTGTGATTGGTGCCTAATGTACGACGTGTTTAGTGTTCTCAAATATAAGTTCAATGAATTATCAAAGACTGCTCACGCATGAAAGTTGCTTGAACAGGCTATCAGTACAATGGAGGGGTGTAGTCAAATTTTTTTTTTTGGAGTGGGGAGAGGGGGTGACACAGACATGCCGGGGAGGGGGGGGGTAAGGCATCAGCTTTTCTCTGTGACATCACTTTCGTTGGTACGTTAAACAGATCGTGCACATGCATATCAAGTCATGATAGTCCCCCTCTCCCTATGCGTATGGTTGTGAAGAGAGTAAGTAACGGTACTGTAAGAATGATTGATATGTGGTGTTTAACATCCCAAGACCACCATATGATTATGAGAGACGTCGCAGTGGAGGGATCCAGAAATTTAGACCATCTGGGGTTCATTAACGTGCACCTAAATTTGAGCACACAGGCCTCCAGCATATTCGCCTCCATTGAAAATGCAGCCGCTGCATCCGGAATTCGATCTCTAGACGTGCGGGTTAGCAGCCGAGTACCTTAGCCACTAGACCACGGCGGCGGGGCAGTACTGTAAAAAGTACTCTAAATACACTAAACGACAGGTACAGTGACCGTTTGGAGCAATGTCCTCTAGCCGCACCATTGAATGAACTATAGTATTCGAAAACGCATCATTGCGATTACCCTCCCGATCGTAGAAGACATCGTTGATCGTTAATCTGTGTTAAGCGTAGATAGCGTACTCCTCATCGGGGCGAAGTGCGTTTGACAGGTCAAGGAGGGTTCCGCTTACTACGAGGAATGAGAAGCATACGCAGCATGTTTTTGTACATTCATAATTACATTTTGGTTTTGCTTACTTTGCTGAGCGAATTTCTTTCTGTGTATGTCTGTGACTTGATGCCTATGAGAATGATTTTATATTTTATCCCTATAAGTCAAGTCGTCCTGACGCACTGGTAGCTTTTAGTCAATTTTTTTTCTTTACTGCATGCATCCAAACATGCTTGCGATAGGCAATAAGTAAATTTTTTGTAAGATTTGCTGCATGTTGGCAATACTATTTTACAGATGTTAGTTTTCGGGCAAACTTTCTGTTGCACTGGGGCTATTGATTTCAATGAAGTACTTCAATCCTGGAGGTTTTATTGTGCACTTGGTCTCAATCAAAAGTGCACATGTAACTGGACTATACCTACTCACATAAACTTGGTCGCTGCGAATATGCGCTAAAACCCTTTTAAAATGCGTGCAAAAAATGCGGTACGTTTTTTTTTTTTTCGGAGTTCTCTTCGGTTTCCTGAAACGAAAGTGTTGTGGCAGGGTGTCTTCCATTGTTTGCAAGCATGCAGCCGACTTGTCTCTTTACGTAAACAGATTCAGAACTGTATGGAATATTTCACTGCGAAGCATAGTACGGGCATTCATGTTTTCAGTACTTACACCAGCGTGAACAGGAGCAGCCTCGAACCACACATCTTCAGGGATCGGTTCACCAGTGATGAAGTAATGAACTCCGGATTCGCTCAGAGCATAGTGCACAATAATTCATTTTTCAGAACGTATGAACTCCAACAAGAACTGCCAGTGCATGCAACACCGTCCATGCCAGTGCATGCAACACCAAACTGCCAGTGCATGTGCACCGTCCATGCCTGTTGGTTGTCTGTTTCGGGCGCTTTGATGCGAGTCGCTGGAGTTTCACTACTGCCATCACCTCCTTCGCATTAATTAACGTTTGTGGGATTTCGTCATAAGGCGACAAAAATTACCAGCCTTCCGTATGGACGCAGCCACAAATGTGAGACATTTCGCGCGAAGAGCAGGATACTGGGCGAGCACGACCTTACGGGCACCTGAAGGGAAGCGGAGGAAATGTATACCCACGAATCTTTCTGCCAGGCGAGAAACGAGCGCTAGTGTTTAAGGCGAAACTTTACCAGCTGGACATGTATCGTCGCTAAATTTATCGTTTCTCGCATTCAGGGTCACTGCCCAAACATTGTTTAGCTTTTGCTTTCTAGCAATGCGAAGTCACCCCCTTGAAATACTCTGCCTACATGTACTGCTTGGTATGTCGTGTCCTGGGTTGATCAGCGCCCTTCTATGAGACTCTATAGTCGCACCGAAACGCCTTGCGGTATAACGCTTGACGATTATTTCCCGAAAAGCGCTGCTGCTCCCAGTGCGCAATTGACAACTGGCGAGAAAAGAATGCCGCTTGTCACAGACAAGCAACTTCATCGAAGTAACGTGCTAGTGGCTGGCATGGAAGAGCACTTTAGGCTTTCAGTATTTCTGGCCTTTTCTGGACTATTTAGTAGACCACTTCAATAGGCGCTTTAAGAGGCATCGGCACATCTTGAAGATGCTTTCTTCGCCTCTGCCACAAGGCATTCCTGAATCTGCCATTTTTCCCACTGCCGAGAAGTTTACTGGCGTGCATACTCAAACATTACCTCAACTTCAGCATTGCGAGGGGAGTTAGCAGTGTAGACTGCGAAATGGAATCGAGAGAAGCGAGAAACGCTGAGCATGTCTGCTATGTGCGATGAAAGTGGTTGCCAATTGCCCAGAGGTATTCTTCCCAAATGTGCACAATCTTCTAAAGATTCCAGCAACTCTGCCGGTGAGCACAGCTGAAGCAAAACGCTTTTTTTTTCATTGCTGAGATGCCTAAAGTTGTACCTGAGAGCTACAACAACACATGAAAGATTGTTTGGCATCGCTCTCTGAACATCGACTGTGAAATACAAGTTCGTCCGGAAGACATTTTCTCTGTTCTTTAATGGGAACAAAGACGGCTTCAGCTGAATGTGTGTGTAATATCAACCATAGGCACCAGCTCAATCAAGGATGAAAGTTAACTGAAGTTATTCTTGCATGGAGATTTTCTGAAAAACAGTGAAAATATAGTTGTTAATGATCAATTGATGAGGTTTAACATCTGATTGGCGACTTCACAATACCAAGGTACCGAAGAAGCAGTCTGGGGCCAGGCAATAGGAGATTATGGTAACGGTACTAGAAACGCCAGAGAGGAGCTATTAGTGGAATTCGCAGAATGCAATAATTTGCAGATCTTGAATATCTTCTACCGAAAACGAGGGAACCGTAAGTGGACATGGAGGGGCCCTAATGGCTAAAGTAAGAACGAAATAGTTTTTAAACTGAATGCAACCCAGGCATCGTGCAGGATGTAGAAGTGCTTGGCAAGGTACGCAGTGACCATAGAAGGTACGGTCTCGAATTTGCCTAGACTTTAAAAAGGAACGACAAAAACTGATACGCAAGAAGTCAATAAATGAGCTGGCACTTAGAAGGAAACTACAGTAATTCAGAGTATCTCTTCAAAGCAGGTGCTCGGCTCTTATTGAGGAAACCAGCCTTAGCATTGACGCAATGAATGACAATCTGGCGAATGTCATTACGGAGTGTGCAGTAGAAGTTGTAGTTAAGGTACTTTGACAGGACACTGGCAAGCTGTCCCAGGAGATGAAAAACCTCATTAAAAAGCATCAAAGCATGAAATACTTGAATACAATGGACAAAATAAAATTGGCAAATCTTTCGAAGTTGATTAATAAGCGTAAGGTATCCAATGTAAGAAGGCATAACATAGAGAAAATTGAGCACTCTCTGAGGAACGGAGGAAGCTTCAAAGCAGTGAAGAGAAAACTTGGGATAGGCAAAAACCAGATGTATTCACTGAGAGACAAGGAAGGCAAAGTAACTACCAATACGGATAGGATAGTTAAAATAGCACAGGAGTTTTACAGAGATCTGTACAGTAGCCGGGACAACCACGGCCTTAATATTATAAGAACTAGCAGTAACCCAGATGGCATCCCACCAATAATGATAGAAGTCAGAAGAGCCTTGGAGTGAATGCAGAGCTCCTAGCAAGGATCAGATAACATCACATCTGCTAAAAGACGGAAGACAGATTGTGTTTAAAAAACTGGCCACCCTGTTTGCAAAGTGTCTCCCGTCGAGAAGGGTACCAGAATCTTGAAGACTGCTAACGTCATCTTAATACTTAAGAAAGCAGATGACAAAGACTTGAAGAATTACAGGCCAATCAGCTTGCTCTCTGTCGTATCCAAGCTATTTACAAAAGTGATTGGTAACAGTATTAAGACATTACAATTCAGTCATCCAAAGGAGCAAGGAGGTTTTCGGACAGGCTATACTTAACAATCGACCACATTCATACTATCAATCAGGTAATAGAAAAATGCTCAGAACACAGCCAACCATTATACATAACGATGACGATAGTTATAGCGCGAGAACAAAACGACGACACAGAGACAAGAAGGACACGAAAGACACGAAAGTCTGTGTCGTAGTTTTGTTCTCGCGCTATAACTATCGTCATGCCATACCAACTAGCCCAAGCTGCCACACTTCTAAATTATACATAACTTTCATAGATTACGAGAAGGCGTTTGATTTAGTAAAAATATCAGCAGTCATGTGGACACTGGGAAATTAGGGCGTCGACAAAGCATATGTAAACATCCTGGAAGAAATCTACAAGGGATCAACTGCCACCATAGTGCTCCATAAAGAAAGCGACAAAATGCCAATCAAAAAGGATGTAATGCAGGTGGATGCAATCTCCCCACTACTATTTACTGCTTGCTTACAGGAGGTTTTCAGAGGCCTAGAATGGGAAGAGTTAGGGATAATAATTATTGGAGAGTACCTTAGTAACCTGTGCTTCACCGATGGCATCACATTGCTGAGTAACTCAGGGAACGAACTGCAACTCATGATCAAGGAGTTAGACAAGGAGAGCAGAAAGGTAGGTCCTAATATTAATCTGCAGAAAATGAAAGTAATGTACAACAACCTTGGAAAAGAACGACGCTTCGAGCTAGGTAATAGTCTACCTGAAGTTATAAAAGATGTCTACTTAGGACAGGTAATAACCGCGGAGCCAAACCACGAGATTGAAGTAACTAGAAGAATAGGAATGGGGTGGAGCACATTTGGCAGGCACTCTCAAGTCATGACTGGTAGATTGCCACTATCCCTCAAGAGGAAGGTATATAACAGCGGAATCTTGCCAGTACTTAACTTTGGAACAGAAACCTGAAAACTTACATAGAGGGTTCAGCTTAGATTGAGGACGACGCAGCGAGCGATGGAAAGAAAATTGATAGGTGTAACATTAAAAGACAAGAAGAGAGCAGAGTGGATCAGGGAGCGAACCGGGTTAAGGATATTATAGTTTAAATCAAGAAGAGGAAATTCAAACGGGCCGAGCATATAGCGTGTTAACAGGGATAACCGCTAGCCATTAGAAGTAACTGACTGGATTCCCAGAGAAGGCAAGCGGGTAAGGGGGAGAGAGAAAGTTGGATGGGCAGATGAGATTAAGAAGTTTGGTGGTATAAAGTGGCAGCAGCAAGCACAGGACCGAGTTGACTGGTGGAACATGGGAGAGGCCTTTGTCCTGCAGTGGATGTAGTCTGGCTAATGATCATGATAATGAACATCTCAAAACCACAATATGGCTATGAGAGACGCTATAGTAGGGTGCTCCGAAAATATTGCCACTTTGCTTCTTTAACATGCACCTACATCGAAGCACATGGGCCTCAAGAATTTTCGCCTACGTTGAAAATGCGACAGAGATTCGATTCGGCTACCTGCAGGTCAGCAATAGAGCACCATAACCACTGTACCACCCTGGCGGGTAGTAAAAAGACGGTTTCGGTAAAGTCAGTATGCGCTCCTTTTTTTCAACCAGTTGTAAGATAGCCAGTTCAACTGTATGAGACATATTGCTGAAAATCTGACAGCATGGAAAAGTGATTCCGCTCTTTCCCGTTGCCTACTCCTTGCTTTTCAGTGGAACCTTTCACTTGCAGGCGTAGTTAGTGTATATGAAAGGTGTGAACGACAATGCAACAACCCAAATTTGCATGTGACAACTCTAGCAAATTTGGTTAACATAAGGGGCATATAATGTGACATGCAATGCGCAGGATAATCTTTGAGTCAATTGAAAAAGATAATGAACAGTATTCGGCTATGTAATGTGTCTGTTTGTGGCGAGAGACATTGCTTGCCCAAACTTTTTTTCATTTTTTGAAGAAAATTATGGTTACTATGTATATTACTCGTAATTTTGCATGATAACACGCCCACCCATGTTTCTACATTCTGTGCATTTCTTGTCGTGTGTCATGTTGCTAGTTGCAGATATTGCTTGGTGTGCCCTTCTAGTCATCTCACTTCAAAGAAACAAACACATGAAGCAAATAAATATATATGATTTGTCATATATTTTTACAACTTTATGTTCCTTATTCTTGTGCTGTTTGTCACAGTGCCGAACAATAAAGCTTCTGCTCACTACAGCTGCCCACACTGCATTTCTCATTACGCTATACTGCTTTAGGTTTATGACCACCATCTTTTTATTTATGAGCCCAAGTTACATGATTAGTACTTTAGTAGGCCTTTCTAAGGCTGTGATTAGCCTGCACATTTGCCTGTGTTGCACCTTGTCACTAGACAGCACTTTGCAGTGCATAATATATATATTGACTCTCGCATACCAGCCAAGTTAGGTGTATAAATCGAATATTCTATTGCGCGCGTGCGTGCATGTGTGTGTTTGTGTTTGTTTAGATGTTAGCAGAACATGCGAAGGTTAAATAGAAATGTTATTCTTTGGGTTGAGTATATCTTAGCACACATACGAAGAATCACACTGTAATATGCTTGAACGTGGCCTATCAGACCTTGGAACTGTGTCTGGCTATTTCCATTAAAACGAACCTCCCCCTATTGAAAATTATCGTGGTGATAGACTCAGGCGAGTTATGGTCTGGCGGGTACAAGTATGACCACCACTTGAGCATTTATCCCATCGCCGAGCCAATTTAAAACACTCGTGGCTGAGATTCCTGCCCAAAATCTCACAGAATATTAAGCCTTGAGAAACACCATGACACGGTTTTCTGTATACAGACTTTATACATTGTAAAAGCGCCCAGCAATCATATTGTGATAGCAGTAGCGCTTAGTTTCTAAGTCATGTCAGTGTGAAGCAAAGAAAAAAAAATAAGTTGAGTAAGTCCTGGGGGGCGGAGACTGAAAAAAAATTAAGCAGCACATTTATCTTATTCCAGATTGAAAACTACTATTTCTGAATAAGTGCTACAAGTTTTGCACTGGAATTTTTTTTCTAGAGTCTATTTAAAAAGTTCATTAAGCAATTGTTAATTGTCGACCTTCGCAGATCTGAAAAAATATTTTTACATGCTCTGTATGGCTGAGAACAATACTAAGCTATCTAGAGATGCGTAGTGCTCATGAATTATTTGTTTATTACTTGGTGCTTTTTAGCTGAAAGAGCCTGTACAGAATACGAGATTTGTATAAGTACCCTTACAAGCCCTGATAGGGAGTCTGTACAAGCACTACAGGAATTGGGTTGTAAAAAGGAAGATTTGTTCTGTGCCCTTCTGAGGCCAAAAGATTCTATAAACCTTTGCTCTAGATTTCCAAAATATTCAGAATTCTGTGCAGAAGTTCCACTGTGGGGACTTGAAGTAGCTCTGGTTGTGTGCATTGTGGCTGTGAACTTCAGACAGGAGCAACTATTCCAGCACGGCCAGAGTACTCTACATTGTATGCAAATCACCTGTATTCAGTACAGTTGGAGCTTTCTTGCTGCCAAGTGCTCGCACAACTTTGCATTTTATGCGTAAGGGGGGGAGGGGGTAGATCGCAGGTGCACTTTCCCCTTTATGTGGAACGGGTCTAAAGGGGTCGAACGCCTTAACATCCACAATTACTGGGTCAACTTATCCTATAAACATACTACGATGCATGAATGAATCCTATAGAAGTCAATTTCAATTTTCTATCACTATGTTGATTTTCTTTCTATGCCTTCTTCAATACAATGCCATCTTAGAGTCAGAGAAAATGGAAAAGCAACACCATTGCTCGGGCATATATAATTTGATGCCACAAGAAGATGGTTACTTGCTACGTGTTAAGGCTGCTTTGATATTGTCTGTTACAGGAACTGGAAGAGAGCGGTGAGCTTGAAGCTGCTTTAAATCCGTGACTTCCTACTGTGTCTTGGTCTTTCACATGAATAAATTCCATTTGTGTTACCTTGCCAGTGAATTTTCTTATTTTCTTGTGACTATGTTCTGTGACCGTGAAACCTGTATGTTCTGTGAATGTCTGTGCAATCAAATTAGAGTGATGTCACGACGTTATGACTCTCATATTAAGGGACACTAAAGAAAACTGCTAAGTCGACGTTGATTGTTGAAATAGCAGTCCAGAAATCCTGTAGTGTTACTTTTGTGCCAAGGAAGAGCTTATTTTGAAATGAAATCGTGTTTTAGTGGCCCGCATTCGGTTAGAGCACTTCAAATTACCCGCCTCAAGAAGCGAACAGACACACGTCACTGTTGCCGTGCAACAGTGACGTGTGTCACTGTTGATCACAGTGACAACGTTTACCACAGTGACACAGTGACGTTTACCAGATTTACTGCACACTTGCCAACACTAGTAGACAAAACTACCGTAAAGCAGTGCGAGCCACAGCAGCAACAACAGCTATTGGTCAATTTGCTGCCATTGGCTCCAATATGGTAGACGTTTTTTGGTTCAATTGCACCCCGCTAGATACGACCTGTCCTGTATAACCATGAGAAAAATTGAATTTTGAACTACTCGCCCCATTCCCAATAGTAATGTCCAGCAGCTCTTTTTTCATTCAATCAAACAGAAAGAAACAAGCAGCATTTTATTGTGTATCTTGATGCACGCAAGGTTATTTGTTTAGTGCAGCTAGATCGATTAGTAGTGAATAATTATAGGTGGTTCGTCTGACATCATCGGTATCATTTTGAGAATGTCCTACTGTTGCACATGTACTCCTGTGCATTTACCTTACTTTCGCGGTAAGTAGGACACTGCTGTTGATAATATTGTTACGGGAAGGAGACTGACTCAGAGGGGTAGTCACCGATGTATTTACAGCCGGTTAGGCGAGCAGCGCCAGCCACACAGATTAGCTCGCGCCAGTCTATCTGCTTTGTCTTCTTCAGCTCCATGCACTGGCACGTAGCATGACTACCGGCGGCGGAGGCACCGTCCTGGTGCTTTAAAGGTCGCTATCTGACGCATTATTGTAGGGCTTGATCCGTGAGACGTGTACGATATCACTGGGCCGCATAGTTGTTGATGATGGACAGATGGGGCTGATCTCGTAGGTGACAGGTGTTACTTGGCGCAATATACGGTAGGGTCCGGTGTAATGAGACAGAAGTTTTTCTGATAGGCCAAGCCGACGATGAGGGGACCAGAGTAAAACGAGGGTACCGGGAGCGAAGTGTACGTCTCTATGTTCCGCATCGTACCGATGGCATTGGTTGGTTTGCGACGCCATCAGCCGAGCGCGAGCGAGCTGACGGGCATGATCGGCTCGCGCAATCGCGTCGCGGGCATACTCGCTGGTGGACGAGGTGTGAGCTGAGATGACTGTGTCCGATGGTAAAGTCTGCTCTCTTCCGTACAATAAGCAGAACGGCAAAAAGCCCGCTGTGTCGTGACGGGACGAATTATACGCAAAAAGTTGCGTAGGGTAAGGCAATGTCCCAGTCTCGGTGGTCGGGCAACACGTACATAGCGAGCATATTTGTTAAAGTGCGGTTAAATCGATCCGTGAGGTCGTTTGTTTGAGGGTGGTAAACGGTTGTCAGTGTGTGTTGCGTGAAACAAGAATGCAGAATGTCGGTGATGACTTGGGATAGAAATGTACGGCCACGGTCTGTGAGAAGCTGTCTCGGAGAACCGTGAATCAATATAACTGTGATGTTATGTTTGGGTTCAGGATTCGCTCCAGAAAGAATGATGCAGCACGCAAGTGGACAAACACACGTAGGACATCTTTACACACAAAACAGTACTGAACGAATAGTAAAAGTTATATTTGACATAAGGGGTGCTACGCGAAATAGTCAAGCAGTAGCGTACAGTTTTTTGTCGGAGCCGATGAGGTCGCCGAATTGAAGACATCGTGCGTAGACTGTCTGTCCGATGCCGTAGCTCGGTTCTTGGTCTGGCCGCGTGAAGTCACGGAGGTCCACTCTGCGGCAGTTGATGCCGGGACGCTGCACCCAAGGGACCCGCTCCACGGTGGACGCCCTCGGTCTGTGCGTGCTCTTTGACCGAAACTTGAGTGTGCCCGTCTGCACACAGCGTCAAGGCCTTGGCCCGGCCTCGTGCAGGTTCCCTGGCCCAATCTCCTCGTAGCGGAACAGGCGGGAGCGCTTCAAGTCGAGGCAGCAGGAGGTAGGGCTCCGGGTTCTCCCATGGATTGGATGCCCAGCGAAGGATAGCCCCGCCTTGGAATTTCGACCCTCGCGCACAGCCCACGCACTGGTCACGCTGTCTTGAGGCACGCCGCGTACACGATCGCCGTCCTCTTCGCCACCGCACGGCACATACGCGATTCGCCCCCGCACGGCGCACACATTCAAAAGGATCGACACACAAGTCGCCACCGCACGGCGCACTGTTTTGTTTTTGTATATTTTAACCCCGCGCGCCATATATTATGACAATACCCCCTTTTTCAAGAAAGTTGTTTACAAGTATTCTAAGAGAGACGTGCGGGAAAAAAGAGTTAATGCACAGCACGCTTTCCAGTTTGTGCGGTTCAGTATGTTGCTACATGTTAAGCACGACTCATGTAGTCCACTCCTACGTTGTCACAGCCTTTTATGTATTGAACATAAAAGGAATATTCTTGCAAAAGGAGACTCCATCTTAACACCCTATTGTTCAGGTGTTTGGCAGAATTCAAATACTGTAAGGGCGGGTGGTCGGACTGCACAATGAACGGCTTTCCATACAGGTAAATATGAAACTTCTGTATGGCCCATACAAGTGCGAGGCATTCCCGCTCGATTGTAGAATAGCGGGTCTCCCTGGGCAATAAGTTACGACTAGCGTAAGCGACAGGGTGTAGCACTTGATCGTTTCCCATCTGAAGCAATACCGCACCCAGGCTCGTATTCGAGGCGTCTGTGCGAAGTACAAACTCCTTCGAAAGGTCGGGAGCGAGGAGTATTGGCACCTCACCGAGCTTCTTCTTTAGTGTTGTGAATGCTGCTTCTTGAGCTGGACCCCACGACACATTGTGACTTTGTCCCGTCTTTGTGAGGTCTGTCAATGGCTTTGTTAGTTCGGCGTAGTTCGGTATGAACCTCCGGTAATAGCCAGTCAAGCCAAGGAATGACTGTACTGCCTTCTTGCTTGCAGGACGCTCAGCAGCCAGAATCTTCTCCAGTGTTTTGAGAAAGGGTTCGACTGTAGCCTTCCCGATGCGATGTCTTAGGAACACGATGCTGCTTTCTCCTATTTCGCATTTCGTTGGCTTGATCGTAAGATTGGCTTGTTTGATTCGGTCAAACACTTTTCTGAGGTTGTCGGTGTGTTCTTGCCATGTGTCGGTAGCAATGACAACATCGTCGAAGTAATGATGAACGTTTTCGACACCACCCAGTACGTCTCATCCGGCACGCAAATACGACTGGCGCCGTCTTGATACCAAACGCATGTAAAGAAAGTGGTAGAGACCAGACATGCTGGAAAACGCAGTTTTCTCAGGGCTCTCTCAAGACATTGGTACTTGCCAATATCCTTTCGTAAAGTCAAATTTGGAAAAAATCCGCTTTTGACCAACAAGTGCAAGTACGACATCAATGCGTGGTATTGGCTCGCAATCTGGGATGAGTATCTTGTTTAGTTCCCTGAAGTCAATGCAGAGTCGAAGCGTGTTGTCAGGTTTCTTCATCACGACGATCGGTGCATGGTACGGCGACTTAGACTTCTCAATGATACCCAACTTTAGCATCTCTTGCACTTCGTTTTCGACCTTTTCTTACAAGGCAAATGGTATAGGGTACTGAGGGACGTGCACCGGTTTATCGGATGTAAGACGTAAAGGACACTCCACGAGCGCAGTCTTTCCAGGCAGGTCTGAAAAAATGTCGGCATACTCTTCCAATAAGCATTCCACTTCTTCAACTTGTTCAGCAGTAAGGTCTGTGGATACGTTGACATCGGTGCAAAATTGCGTGCGATGCAGGTTCAGTACTGGCATAGGGTTCACTTCATCTTGTCCTTCGGTGGTGTTTTCGTTAACCTCTGTGACAACTGACACCTGTCACTCGCTCGCTAGGCTCGCGTTCTTCGTACCTCTTGAGCATATTTATATGGAATATCTTGTTTTTCCCGAAGACTTCAATGACGTAATTCACGTCAATTCTTCGCTCAAATGGTCCTTTCCACTGCATTAGAAGTTTATTGGAGTCAGTAGGCAACAATATGAGAACTTTGTCGCCTGAACACAATTTCCTAGGACGACTCTTCTTGTCGTAGTATGTTCTTTGCTTGGCGCGAGCTTTCTCCAATTGTTCGTGCGTAATCTTGCATGTCTCCTCCAGCCGATTCCGCAAGTCAAAGACATACGTGTATGTTGTTCGTGTATCTCCGTCGAGTTCCTCATTCGTCCACAGCTCTCTTAATACTGTCAGCGGTCCTCGGACATGACGACTTTATATAAGCTGAAAGGGAGAGAACCCGAGGTTTGCTTGTGGTACTTCTCTATATGCAAAAAGCAGTGGGGCGAGGTACCTGTCTCATGTTCGTGGTCTCTCTTGGCACATTCTCCTTAACATCATCTTCAGGGTGCCATTGAATTTCTCGACTAGGCCATTCGCCATGGCATGGTATGGCGTCGTCTTGAGAAGCTTTACGGAGAGGAGCCGACTAATCTCTTTCATTAAGTTGGAGGTAAAGCTTGCTCCCTGGTCAGTCACTATTTCTTTGGGCAAACCAATGCGAGAAAACATTTCTATAAGTGCTTCGGCAACATGAACGGCATCAATCGCAGGAAGTGCTACAGCATCTGGATACCAAGTTGCGAAATCAACTAAGGTCAGAACGTATTGGTTTCCTCGGTCTGACATTGGTGAAAAGGGGCCGATCAAATCCACTGCGACTCTTTCGAAAGGTGTGCGGATCAGAGGCATGTTGCCCAATGGAGCGACTCCTATTTTTCCTTTAGGTGCTGTTCGTTGGCATATGTCACATGACTTCACGAAGCGTTTTATGTCTGCGTATAAATCAGGCCAGTAGAATTCTTGCAAAATACGATCGGTTGTTCTTTTGATTCCCTGATGCCCAGCCATGATGTTTTCATGGGCAACTTCCAAAATATTTCGTCGAAACGCCTTTGGAACTACCACCTGCTTAAATGTTCTACCTGTCGAAACGATAACGACGGTAGAGTAATCCATTTTCTTCAACGAAATCATAGCTGTGGCCTTTTCCAGATTTAAATTCTTTGTTCACTTTATTAAAAAGCGATTTTAACTTCGGGTCATTCTGCTGTCCTTCAATGAGTTGCGCTTTTGTAATGTCATTCGACACAACTTCCGGGACGTACAAGGGACGCATCTTGCTTTGCTTTTGTTGCGGAGCTTTGGATTTAGTCACGCTTGAAGCCTGTGGAGGGTTCCTGGTCACATTCGTTTCTTTCCACTCTTCCTCAGCTGCATCTGCTCGCTCCCAGTCCGAATCAGGATCGTATGGTCCTCTGACACCTGGAAGGTTTCCTAAAAGCACATCGTACAGTGGGTGGTTCATACAAGCCACTTTTATACTGCCTGAAAAGTAAGGCGTTTTCACTTGTATGATGGCTTCGGGGAGGCGACTACTTGAGCCATCAAGCAAAACGACATTGCTTGTTTTGCCCGTCAAGCACTCTTCAGGAATCAACTCTCGCCTGACAATTGCTGTATTGCAGCCTGTGTCCCGAAGCACGCAAACCTTTCGTCCTAGCAATCGCCCTTCAACTACTGGCATCCCGTCGCTTAGGAAATGTACAGCGGGTTTCCTGCTCTCGTCGTCGTTACTTGAGCAGCTAGCTTGCTTTCGTGGGCACTTTGATGTTTTGTCCTGACGAGGTCCAGTCGGTTGTGCTTCTGTGAATGCACAGGACGAAGTCGGTTTGTTATCTGCGCGGTGACCTCTGCAATTTTCAGCTGTGTGTCCCGGTTTCCCGCACAAGTTGCACTTTACCATTTGTTCAGGTTGGCTGCGACAGTCGGGAGCTGAATGGCCGAATCGATTGCAGAGCATGCACTTCACTTGCGGTTTCCGGGGTGCTTCATTAAGTTTCTCACTGAAACCCTGCCCGGTATCGGGATTTCCAATGTTTGGTAAATTCTGTGCTTCCAGGAAGCGATCAGTTAGCTTAGCAAGCTCGTCAAGCGATTTGCCCTCTCGCTCCTTTAAAAAGATAACTAGTTTCGGTTAGCAACAGCGTAGGAATTGCTCGGAGATTATATGATCACGTAGCCCTTCGTACGTTTTTGACACGTTGGCCATGTCGATCCAGTGATCAAAATAGCTCGCAATTCTCACGGCTAACTGCGTTCCAGTTTCGCCGTCCGCAGCTCTTGCCTTGCAAAACTTGTCTTGGTAACCCTGCGCTGTAAATTGGAACCTCTGCAGCAAGGATTTCTTCACCTTCTGGTAGTCCAATGAATCGGCGGCAGTCATCCTACCGATCACAGTTAAGGCGTCACCCGTGAGGCACATGCTCACAGCCAGGGCCCATTTATCTTGCGGCCAATCCTGACCGGTTGCTACTCTCTCAAATCTCTGCAAGTACGCGTGCAAGTCATTGCCGTTTTTCGTCAAAGAGAGGAAGTAGCTTCTGTGGGTTAAGTGGTGATGAAGTGCTGGGTAGAGGCAGAACGTCATTAGCTGCGGCCGGTACATTCCGAGCTTCTTCCTGAAGCTGTAGCTTTAGTTGGAGGATCTCACGCTGCCTCTCATCAGCTAAGCGCGCTATCTCCGCAGCCTCTTTCAGTGCCTCTTGTTCCGCAGCTCTATCATCCCTTTGTTTTGCCTGCTGAGCCTCGATCCACCTGCTCAGTTCTGCGCCTGTCAGCCATAGTTGAATCCCTACAGCGGTAAGCTTTTCTAAGTCCATTTTGGAGTCGAACGTGTGCTGTTACACGAGCGAAACTGCTTTCTTTCACTGTTACTGAGCGAATCCTGGCAGGCTCGCCAGTTTGTGATGTTATGTTTGGGTTCAGGATTCGCTCCAGAAAGAGTGATGCAGCACGCAAGTGGACAAACACATGTAGGACATCTTTACACACACGACAGGACTCAACGAATAGCAAAAGTTACATTTGACATAAGGGGTGCTACGCGAAATAGTCAAGCAGTAGCGTACAGTTTTTTGTCGGAGTCGATGAGGTCGCCAAATCGAAGACGTCCTGTGTAGACCGTCTGTCCGATGCCGTAGCTCGGTTCTTGGTCTGGCCGCGTGAAGTCCCGGAGGTCCACTCCACGGTAGTTGATGCCGGGGCGCTGCGCCCAAGGGACCCGCTCCACGGTGGACGCCCTTGGCCTGCGCGTGCTCGTGGGCCGAACCCTGAGTGTGCCCATCTGCACACAGCGTCAAGGCCTTGGCCAGGCCTCGTGCACGTTCCCTTGCCCGATCTTCTCGTAGCGGAACAGGCGGGAGCGCTTCAAGTCGAGGCAGCAGGAGGTAGGGCTCCGGGTTCTCCCATGGACCGGATGCCCAGCGAAGGATAGCCCCGCCTTGGAATTTCGACCCTCGCGCACAGCCCACGCACTGGTCACGCTGTCTTGAGGCACGCCGCGCACACGATCGCCGTCCTCTTCGCCACCGCACGGCACATACGCGATTCGCCCCCGCACGGCGCACACATTCAAAAGGATCGACACACAAGTCGCCACCGCACGGCGCACTGTTTTGTTTTTGTATATTTTAACCCCGCGCGCCATATATTATGACAATTACGTCCCATAACAAAAAGTCAGCGACGTCGGCTGCACAGCTGGTCGGTAGAGCTCGCGTAATAGCGTAGCATGTAGCGTAGTCTGTAATAACGGCTATCCATTTGTTTCCCAATGTTGATGTGGGAAAAGGACCAAGCAGGTCTAACCCAACACGGCAAAATGGTTTCGCGGGTATGTCAATTGGTTGAAGATGGCCAGCGGGTAGCAGCGACGGTGTTTTACGACGTTGGCATAGGTCACACGTGGTAACGTATCGGCGTACTGAACGAGCAAGGCCTGGCCAGAAAAAACGGCGCCAGAAACGCTCGTACGTGCGGGATACGCCAAGGTGTCCAGCCGTGGGAGCGTCGTGAAGTTCGGTGAGAACACAGCGGCGCAAATGCTTAGGCACAATGAGAAGGTCGGGCCCGTCTGGTCGGAAATTGCGACGGTATAGCACACCCTTTTGAATGACAAAGTAGCGGAAGAAAGCATCATTCGTGGAGGATTCCATACGGCTGATGATGTCAAGCAGCTCTGGATCACGCTTCTGTTCTTCCCCAATATTAAGGAAGTTGGACTCTGACAAGATAGAGTTCTCCGTGGGCTCGTCAGTGTCCTCAGGATCGTCGACAGGGTACAGGGAGAGGCAATCGGCATCATGGTGTAGATGGCCAGATTTGTAGACCACCGAATAGGAAAACTTTTGCAGGCGCGAAGCCCAGCGGCCAAGGCGGCCTGATGGATCTTTCAGAGAGTTGAGCCAGCAGAGTGCGTGGTGGTCGGTAACTACCCAAAATGGGCGTCCGTATAGATAAGGTCGAAATTTCGCCATCGCCTGTACAAGAGCCAAGCACTCACGCTCTGTTATCGAATAGTTACATTCAGGAGCGGATAGGAGGTGGCTGGCATATGCAATAACGCAATCATGGCCATGTTTCTGAGCCAGCACTGCACCAATGCCATGCCCACTTACATCTGTACGGATTTCTGTAGGGGCAGCAGGGTTGAAGTGTGCCAGAATCGGAGGAGTAGTGAGAAGAGCGACGAGAGTCGAGAACGCAGAATCCTCTTCGGAGCCCCATGAAAACGGGACTTCTTTCTAGAAGAGCTGTGTAAGCGGCCTCGCTAAGTGCGCAAAATTTTTCACGAAGCGTCGGAAGTAGGAGCATAGTCCGATAAAGCTGCATATATCCTTCGCAGATCGTGGTACAGGAACGTTTTTGACGGCGCTGATTTTTGCCGGGTCTGGTTGTACACCATTGGCGTCTACTAAATGGCCAAGCACTGTGATTTGATAGTGTCCAAAGTGACATTTGGACGAGTTGAGCTGCAGGCCAGCGCGACGGAAGATTCCCAGGATGGCTGAGAGGCGCTCTATGTGAGTTTCAAATGTTGGTGAAAAGATGATGACGTCGTCCAAGTAGCACAAACAGGTGGACCATTTGAATTCTCTGAGCAGGGAATCCATCATTCGTTTGAAGGTGGCTGGAGCGTTACAAAGGCCGAAGGGCATGACCTTGAACTGATATAGGCCATCGGGGGTGATGAATGCCGTCTTGTCACGATCCATTTCATCTACCTCTATCTGCCAGTAGCCGGAACGAAGGTCTATGGAGGAAGAATAGTGGGACCCATAGAGGCAATCAAGCGCATCATCTATTCGTGGCAGAGGGTAGACGTCTTTTTTGGTAATTTTGTTTAGGTGTCGATAATCCACGCAGAAACGCCATGCACAGTCTTTCTTGCGGACTAGCACTACAGGAAAAGCCCAAGGACTGCAGGATGGCTCAATGATGTCCTTGGCGAGCATTTTGTCGACCTCACTTTGGATGATGTGACGCTCGGCCGCCGACACCCAATATGGACGCCTATGAATAGGATGCTCATTGCCAGTGTTTATGCGGTAGCTCATACCGGTAGCTTTCCCCAACGGATGGCCGCTGATGTCGAAAACGTCGATGTAGGACAGCGGAACCCGCTGGAGCTCATGAGTCTGCTGCGGCGTTAAGTTGGAAGCGATCATCGAAGTAATAGCGCTGTCGGAGCAAGTGATAGATTGATGTTGAGCATGGGGGTCAGAAGGGGCGGCCATCGCGAAAACATCTACCTTATTGTCTTCTAAGGTGCAGAGCAACGCCAATGAGGTCCCTTGTGGCAAAACTTGATGTGTCAAGCTAAAGTTGACAACTGGGAGACACGTAGAATTTCTTGCGACGGAGAGAATAGTGTGCGATAATGTAATGCCGCGGCTTATGAGAACATCGGTGATAGGGGTCAGAACATAGTCACCGTCGGGAACTGGTGGTATTGAGACAAGCTCTATGTAGGTCAGTGTCTGTGGAGGGAGGCGCGCGTGTCCCGTTGTGCAGAGGCGACTCGGCCGTTGTGTAAGAGGTTCTGTTGCGGGCAAGTGTAGACGAAGCGTACTGGTCGAACAGTCTATGAGGGCAGAATGCGCGGACAGGAAGTCGAGGCCTAAGATTACGTCGTGGGGGCATTTATCAAAGACGGTGAAGAGAACAACTGTGTGTCGATCCGCAATGCTCACACGAGCAGAGCACATTCCAACGATAGATGCTATTCCACCATCCGCAACATGGACGAACTGAGTGGTCGCAGGTGTGAGAACCTTCTTGAGCTTGCGGCGAAAATCACTCGTCATCACGGAAAGTTGGGTGCCGGTGTCAACAAGAGCAGTGACATGTACGCCGTCTACTTGTATGTCTATGAGGTTCCGTTTTGTCAGTATCGTCAAAAGGGGATTTTCGGTCTGTCCGAGCGATGCAGCGTCATCTCCGGGGGCTGCAACGCTTAGTTTTCCGTCGGGGAACCTCGTGGGAAGGCGGAAAAAGATGGTCGGAGGGGCTGTGGAGAACGAGACTGGCGACGTTGGGGGGATGGAGAGCGGGTGTAGCGGTGTTCAGAAGCACGTTCCTGGGCAAAATGGTCATGGCTGGTCACATGGCGATAGGCAGGACGTGCATAGAAGGGACGAGAGGACGGTTGCTCAGGAGGACCCCAGCGACTTCTACAATGGCGAGAAATGTGCCCGATTCTATGACATGAGAAGCATATCGGCTTGTCATCCTGTGTTCGCCATGCGGACGGATTACGGAACGTTGAGGGAGAGCCGGTCGGGAAGGGACGTGCAGGCGTGTATCGGGGCTGGTAGTCGGTGCGGGGAGGCAGTGAAATAGAGGGAATTCCCAAGCTGGCGATTTCCTGCCGGACGATTGCTTGAATGAGAGGCAATGTAACTGGCGGAGAGGGGTCAGGAGACGTTGGTCCCACCTTAGCTGGAGCAGCCGCTTCAAGCTCCCGCCTGACACTTCGCGTCAAGTTGTCACAGGTGTCTGGTGGATGATATGTGTCGAGACACGAGGACGTCGCAGTGGTGTTCGGGAGGCGCTGAAACTGATGGGAGATGCGTCTGCTTTTAGCTTGTTGGAACCGGCGGCATTCTTGAATGATCGCCTCAATAGATGACACATTGTTGAATATCAACAAGTTGAACGCATCGTCGGCGATACCCTTTATGATATGAGCAACTTTTTCGGGTTCAGACATATTTTTGTCAGCTTGGCGGCATAGTGAAAGGACAGCCTGAATATAACCGATGTAGGGCTCCGTGGAAGATTGTGCACGAGTCAACTGATTTTTCGCAGCTTCACGATGACCAGAGATGTTGCCAAAAAGCTCACGGATCTTTGCCTTGAAGCTGTCCCAGCTTGTTATGTCATGCTCGTGGTTATCCAACCAAACACGAGGGGTTCCGTCGAGATAAAAGATGACGTTTGCGAGCATAAGAGTGGGATCCCACCTGTAAGTGGCGCTGACGCATTCGTAGAGGCGTAGCCACTGGTCGACGTCGGAACCCTCATTGCCCGCGAACACGCCGTGGTCTTTGAGCGCGGGAAGCGTCACGAAAGTTGTTGCGGGCGCTGGGTTGACTGGTCGGGCAGAAGGGGGAGCGACCGGAGAGAATGTAGCCGAGTCTTGAGTGGTCATGTTGTAAGCCGCGAGGGAGTGTCCGCTTCGGAGTTCCGTAGCGAGGACGGGGATCGCACAACTCCACCAATTATGTTACGGGAATGAGACTGACTCAGAGGGGTAGTCACCGATGTATTTACAGCCGGTTAGGCGAGCAGCGCCAGCCACACAGATTAGCTTGCGCCAGTCTATCTGCTTTGTCTTCTTCAGCTCTATGCACTGGCACGTAGCAATATCGTCGTATACTTGTTGCCATAAATTGAGCGTTCACTCTGACACGAATTTTAATTTGACTTTAGTGTCCCTTTAAATGGAACCTCAAGAGACCATTGAGATCAACAGGAGTTCTGTTTACTGAGAGATCACTGCAAAATGCAAGTACGAAAGCAATCGTAATAGAGGTAGCTGTTCTATTTAAGAGATGCATATTTATTGAGAGTATGCTGGTAGTTCTACAGGTGTCATGATGACAGTAGGCCTCGTCACTTTCCCTCTTTAAGTGAGTTGAAGGAAACATTGAGGAGAATGTCAGGCACAGTGGTGTTATGGATTTTTTCTGCGTTGAGTCACAAGTCGTCAGAAATTGTGGAGCTCACTCGGACTCGCCGAAAGTTCCTCGAGCCGAACTCACTCGGACTCACGTTCACGAAACTTTTCTTGAACCGGACTCACTCGGACTCAAGTTCGCCAAAATATTACTCACCTGGACTCGTGGCGCGATCTGAGTCTGAGCGAGTCGACCCACGAGTCTGGAAGTCTAAAATTAGCTTTTTCAGTCATGGCATCAATTTTCTTTAACACCAATATCTCACATAATCGGTGCTATTTTTGGCGCCTTTTGATATAGTACCTTCTAATATGAGTCATAAATGGTTGCAAACCAGTGAGGACACTTTTATAAGAGCAGATGACAACATGATATATTTACCAATAACTTCCCCAAAAGAGTTGGTGAAGGAGGAGTACAAGGCATCCTCCAATCTAATTGATGCCTCTTAATAATAAATATTGAAATGGTGTATGAATTATACTGTTTTGGAATACTTGCAAGTATAAACATGATATAAACATTTTATTGTACTCTTGTGACTCTATTTCCTTCTTTGTGTAGTTCAATTTTAAAATATTTTTTTTAGTTTTATTATTGTTTGACTCATATTATTTCTTCTGATTATTTAAGATTATACGGTAAGAATATTGACCTTATATTTATTCTAATGTATTTATTAGCTGTATGGTGTTTAGTTTGCGTGTTTTCTGGTTCTATTAATCATTTCATGTATTTGTATGTGTTATAGCCCCCCCCTATGTAATACCCTCCTGTGAGAGGGCCCTTAGGGGTATTCTGAATAAATAAATAAATAAATAAATAAATAGATTCCAGGTGAGGCTCATAGTAATGCTGAAGATGAGTGGATAGAACCATAAGTCTGCAAATGTAATCAAGTGGAACTGACTTCCTCAATAAATAAAATATGCCTTGTGCTCTGGGCTCACTTGGACTCAGACTCACCAAAATTTTCCTGTGTCGGACTCAAAAAAAATTTCTTTAAAAAGACCCGTGGCTTAATCAGAGTCTGAGTGAGTCGACTCATGATCGAGTTCACCGAGCTGTGGTTGAAGTTGTTGAAGCCCTTTGTTTTTATAATGATAAAAAGCTGAGTTAATTGGCTAGGACTCTGCATAAAAGGCAATGTGTGCAAATACAAACTCTTTTCGTTTGTGTATTTTCTTGTGTTTGCCTTTGCACACCTTACCGTCTTCAGTGATGAACAGGTACTTATATTTTTACTACCCTACTTCTCGATTCAAATAGTTCAATCGACTTGCCATGGTGCAAGCACTTGGAATTGCATATAGTTATTTTCCAGCCCACTTAAGATTGCTACTACCATGCATTCTAATAGGCTGAAATGCAGCCAAGACTGGCTTGTCATTGAAATAATCCAAATTAGGCTAGGATGGTCTTTCAGCGAAGTGTCATACATACTGTACAGTGCCCTTCAAGGTAAGTTTCCAAACTTGGTATGAATAACAACAAAATCATTTCAATTATTTAGAGTGCACCTGTGGTACCAGTGCTGGTGTAAAAATTAAGGGTCATGGTGTAACGTTGCTATCTTTTATTCTTGCAAGATGCTGCCATACTTCATAGCTGCTCTTGGTGACTGAATAGATGCAAGAAATACAATGTGGATGGTGCCCGATAAAACAAATTCAATTCGGGCCCTTCTTCTGAACATTCCCCCATTCTACAAAACCAGGCAACAAAGTTGATACATACACAATGAATGTGCCAGAAGTACGGTTATAATTTTTTTCTTTATGTAGGTCGACTTTCTCTGGTATCTGATAAGCCTGATACATAGAACTGCGTGCATATGTGCATGCTTTCCACAAATGCCATGTCTCTTTGCAATAATAAGATGCACCATTTTTGTTCGGCAGAGGAAAGGGTGGTGTGCATTGGTTGAAAGATTTTTTTTATGCATACTTTTCAATTTTGGTTTTTAGGATGCATGAATGTCCCATGGTACTTAAATTATTAGGTCTTGTGACTTGGGTGCCAAAATGCTTTTACACATTTTGAGAACCAGATGCCCTTTCAGAATCTGTTCTATTCTGTTCTGTTTTAACTGTTTTGCTGTGGAGAGGTTCAGAATCAAGGGCAGGGCAATACATAGCATATTTATCCTAACTTTATGAGAATGCTTTTTGAAACTAATCTTAAGCATTGTGGCAATACACTTATTTATTACCTATTTCACATGCTGAGGAAGGAATGGAGAAAAATAGTATCTCTTGCAGTAGGGAGAAAGAAATTGACAGGGCATTTTACAAAGCGATATTGAAATCTTGGTGATCCAGTATTCGGAACGTTGTGCTTAGAAAGTGGTTTCAGGCGATAATATAATAATATCTGGGGTTTTAGGTCCCAAAACCAAGGTATGATTATCAGAGATGCTGTAGTGGAGGGCTCCAAAAATTTTGACCATCTCGTGTTCTTTAACGTGCACTGAAATTGCACTGTACACAGGCCTCTACCATTACTCCTCCTTTTAAATGCGAACGCTGCGGCCGGGATCGAACCTGCGACTTTTGGGTCAGCAGCAGAGCACCCTTACCACTGCTCCACCGCAGCGGACTGGTTTCAGGCGATGCTCATCCAAGAGACAAAAGGGTCGTTGTGCGATTTTGTGTGACATGATAGTAGGTCTGCCTTATAGCAATTAACTGTCATTGGCAACTATTTGTCCTTCTCGAAAAAATGTTATAATGATAGATTTTGTGAAAACAATTAAGCTGAGATGATTTTCGGTGCAGCAAAAGCTCAGGCAAGTTTATGGTGCTTTTCATGGAGCTGAGACTGGAATGATGGGACTGATTCAATAAGATGAAACGTGCCGTGTGGTTGTTTGGTTTACATTATGCCCCACGAAATGCAGCTATTACGTCAGTGGTCCAACGTTCCTGGTGACTTTCCACACAAGAGCAGAATACTGTAGTGTTAATTGTCACAGTAGTGAAGCAGTAAAAAAATTTCCCCAATAAAACACTACTTTAGAAGTTCATCATTGTTAATTCTACCAGCTGGTCTTTAGAAGTTGAAATGAAGTTTCAAAATTTCATTTTCAACTTTGTGCCAATACTGCAGCACTCGAAGTCAGTGCGACTTTGCATATAATAAAAGAATATTTCTCTTGTTGTGGTCACACTGCTTCAATAAATTTCCTGAACGTGCTATGATAAGTCTATGGCTCCCTTAGAATACAGTGACTAATTTATGTCTATAATGATAGAGGTCCATCAAAATCTGTGACATCGCAGCGAGTTGGTGCACAAACTTCAAGGTAGCGTAACCACGCACATTTTCTCGCTTGCGAAGTCTTCTCATGACCAAGGTAATACAGCCACAGCCTAGTAGGGGTTTTGCTTTTTAGAAATTGAAAATCTGACTAGATAATAATAGTCCAGAGTTTTTTTTTCTGGAACAATAGGGTTGTGCTGCTTGCAGACACTCTTTCCTGCAACCAGCTACATCTAACTGTAGACTGGTGTAGTGCAAAGAAAAGACATCCACACTAAGCTGAGTAGCATCATTTGCATCACACCCTTATCCCTTTTAGAAATTTCCTCTTTTTCCATCTTCTGAGACGGCAGTGCAGACACCACACTTTGTTGTAGGTGTTTCTTTTTATTTGTATAGTTGCATCATAGAGAGCGAGGTCCTCCGATATGCCTCAAAGTTATTGACTGATGTTGGAATCGTACATATTTCACTGAAGAAACTTAGTTCCAATGCTTTCAAAACTAATGTTTCATCATACTAGCCAAAGCCATTCCCTTAACGGCAATATTTTATTACTGTACTATAGCCCAGCTTGAGCAAAATGGTTTGTTCAGTGAAAAATGCTGCACCAGCCTTTATTAGCTCCAGTACTGAGAGAGCTGGCGTGTAGCATATCCTCGCGCAACCATTTTGAGAATAGCTTCTAATGCGCTTGTGAGATTTCTTTACAAAACACCACTCATTGCTTCTTGTAGCTCATCTTGTACCTTTATAAAACTAACAGGCCTACCAGGAGGATTGGCTTTACACTAGATTAAAAAGGAAATGCATGAAAAAAGAAAAAAAAAATCTCAGGGTCCCTTGTGTATTGCCTTGTGTATTGCCGAAGGTGAAAGCTATCTCTCTCTTCTCAAATTGTGAGTAAGGGAGCAGGGAACATGAGCTGTGGTGTCATATGCTACTGCCAAGCGCAATCTTCATTTTTGTTTCTTGAGGTCGTGCACTCTGGTGTTTCATTTGCTGCCCAAAAGAGGGTGCTACAACAGCATCATGCTGTGTTAGGTCAGATGTCACACCAGAATTTGTGCTGCTATGATCAATTTGGAAGTTCTTGTAATCTGTGACATCATGGAGACATCATATGTATGATGTCATCGCAGATGATTTTTTGTGTTCTTCATCCACAATGCCACAGTACGTTCGCCGCCGCTGGTCAATTTTCCTGACTTAAGAAGCATTCAAGGCAGTACTAAACACTATATCCGTAAAAGAATGAAGCCTGGTGCAAATATATATATAAATTTTAACCCAAGCAGTGACAAATGAAAGATTTGGATGAAATTTTAGGAGGGGCACCCCCTTTAAATGGCCATTTTTTGCTCTTTAAGCCATGGCGAAAAAAAAAACATTTTGGGCGTGGGGGGGCACGTGCCCGGTGTGCCACCCCCTGGCTATGCTTCTGGCAACTGATGATAGCCTCATACTCGCCCCAACACCTAAAGAACATAAATATGTTGTACGGTGTAGTATACACTACAACTATGGCTGCTTGATTTTTTTGCTAGTTATACCAGTAGAATAATTCATTTTTATTGCAACTTGCATAGTACTAGCTTCTTTTTTTATTTAAGAAGACATGGCGAGTAAAAATATTGCAAATGTTTCTTTTCCTTTTTGTGTTATTTGAAATTTTCATCCTTTTCTGAACCAGAATCAGTTGTTTGTTGTTCTCAGTACAACTTTTTTTCTCTAGAAATGACATATTTCAAAGCTCGAGTGGCAGCCTGCCATGCCCCCATTTTTCAAGCAAAGGATTCCTTGCAGTTCAAGCATCAAACCCATATGAAAAAGTTACAGTTTGCAAGCTGGAGTGCATTTGGCACATACTGCGAAAACGAAGAAAGCAGAGGCATCAAGCTTTCTGTCAAAAAATCTATATCTGGTCAGGGGCTTCTTAGTGGTGCATCTCTGACACGCACCAAAACTATTATGGTTGGGTCATTAAAATAAATAGGGCCAGCTTGGAGGACATGTGAAAAGCTGTCTGATTAATATTTTTGTATGACGTCAAAGGATACCAATCAATCCCACAGCCTTTGTTCAAAGGACACCGAAACTTTGTGTAAATTCAACAAAGCCCAGTTGAATGGTACATCATTCATTCATTCATAAAGAACAACTTCCAGCATCTGTTATTGAGACTGTTAAGCCAAGTTATCTGAAACTAGTTGATGCAAAATTACTCGCTAAATGCCTCCGTAGGAAAACTCAAAATCATAGCGAGTCCTCCAAAAAAACATTTTTTCGGGCACGAAACACTGTAAATATACACTCTTGATGATGTGTTCACTATTAATGATGGCAGTACAGCTCATGTGAATGTACTGAACTATTATGAAATTTCACCAGGGCACTGCTGGGCCTACACACCCTTGAACTGCTTCAACGATACTGTGCCAACATGACTGCTTAGCAGGCGACAAATGAGGCTCGCCAAGCAAGACGTTACAACATAAAAAAATGATACAGATGATGAGTATCTGGCTTGTGTCCATTGAACAAATTTGTCGATTTGCTGCTATCTCATTGTACTTTTCAAATAATACAGATTTTCAACTTTAAATGCGAACATGCTTTTTATGTACTTATATCCCCTTTTTTCAGCAACCTCAGCATCTAGAATTTCTGCCAGTATTTGATAACGAAATAGGGAATATGCTCAAGCAGAATTATTGTTGTGCAAAGAAGTGCGCTTCAGAAACACGAAATTTAATAGCTACTTTCGAGTGATAATTAGGTACCTGAGGTAAAATAATTCACAAAAGTGAGCAATACAATTTTCAGGACTCAATCTGCATCATGAGAAGAGAAATGGCTCATGATCACAATGATAGCAAAATGATAACTGTAGCTCTTATGGTTATAGAGAAGAAAGGTCCATAAACTTCGTCTAAATTACATGGCGAGTATATGGCTTACTTTTTTTCCCTTGACCTTACGACCCCCCGCAGGGGCGCCTGCGCAAGCAGGCGTTTGGTGTGTAGCGACACCCCGGACCCGAGCTAACGGGGGGGGGTTTCGACTCCCTCCCACGCCTAGCCGTGCGTGGCTTTGCCGTGACCGGGGAAAAGGGGATCCTGGGGGTTGAGCCGACGCTGGGTGATTGGACCTTTAAGGCCCCCCGGCAGAGGCAACACACCCCTTTGGCCCCGGCTTCACGTAGACGGCACCCCTGGGCTGACCCACCCAGGGAAAATTGGCAGTCGCCTTTTCCTATCTCTCTCTCCCCCACACCTTCGTCTTTCCTCCTGTTTAAATCTATCCTGTCTTCTAATTTTTTCTGTTACTTCCCCATTTTCATGGGCGGCTTCGGTTACCCTTGTGCAACTAGCCAACCTTGGCCTACGCGCATTAGGTTATAGTAGCAGTGTACGGCTGGCGTCTGCATGTTTCTCGTTTCATGAACCTTGTAGCGTCCCCTCGTTGGGCTCCGTGGTGGGTGGCCGCCATCGTTACTGAATTACATTCCTCTATCATGCAGAGAAGTTTTCCACTCCTCAATGATCGTGCCGCTTCAAAGCGCGTACGCACCGAAGAATTTTCCTTTTTCAGCCGACCCAAAGAAGTATTCCCTCGTTATCATGTTGTACACAGTGAGAAGCCCAACAAAACAGCCAGAACAGTGTCCCCGTTCATAGTATCGCGATCCCTGACAGCCACATTAGGTGATGGCTACAAAGTTACAAAAATGGCTAGTGGTGACCTTGTTTTAGAACTCAGTGACAAAACACAATTTGACAAACTAAAGAACCTTGCAATATTCGGCGACATCCCCATCAGCGTAACACCTCATCGATCCATGAACAATGCACGTGGAGTTGTTTCTGACACAGAACTTCTTGACCTGACGGAGGCTGAACTCCTCGAGGGCTGGAAAGACCACAATGTGACCAATGTGAAGCGAATCGTCATCCGAAGGAACAATCAGGAAACCCCCACGAAACACTTGGTAGTGACCTTTGCCACCAGTGAACTACCACAAACAATAAAAACTGGCTATACAAAGACACCGATCAGACCCTACATACCAAACCCCCGCCGATGTTACCAGTGTCAAAGGTTCCGGCCATGGCTCTCAGAGCTGTCGTGGTCGACCTGCTTGTGCCAAATGCGGTGCCCAAAGCCACATCTCTGACAATTGTAATAAAACCCTACATTGTGTAAACTGTGACGGAGACCACGCATCATATTCACGTTCTTGTCCTCAGTGGAAAAAAGAAAAAGACATTATTACACTGAAGATTCGCGAAAATTTCTCCTTTAAGGAAGCACGCCGAAGGTGTTTGGCTTTTCACGGCACAACTTACGCTGATGCGGCGTGTCAGGGGGCAGCGTCACATCATCCTCCGCCACTACCTAGGCCCACGCAAAGTGAGCCATCGGGTGTGGTGGCCGCCCCCATGGTGGAAGCAGCCAAGCCTGCTTCACCTACCAAGCCAGAGACTCAGGTGACCCCAGGGTCGTCGGGTCGACCGATCACGTCTCACCAGGCGAGGTCGCAAATACGCAACAGCAGCTCGCGTACGCGGGCGTCCAGTGTTTTACGTGAGGCAATGGACACAAACACGGTACCTCAGGTGCCGGAAACGCGGCGTGGCTCCATAGAGCGCGCTAAGAGAACCAAGAAACCAATAACAGGGCCTGACAACGGCCCTGCTACTTAAGTTACAACTTCCCACTTGAACAGCCACTTCATTTTCGTACACACAGCACCACTTTCCATCAAATATGGAAACACAGATTCTACAATGGAATGTCAGAGGCCTTCTCATAAACCCCGACGATGTCCAAGAACTTCTACACATTCACTCACCAAAAGTGCTGTGTGTACAGAAAACACACTTAAAATCTAAACACACCAACTTTCTACGCAGTTACATTACTTTCCAAAAGAACCGTGATGATGCCGTGGCATCACCTGGAGGTGTAGCTGTTATAGTCAAGCAAGGTTTAGCATGTAAACACTTGAAACTCCAAACGTCTCTTGAGGCAGTGGCTGTTCGAGTGGTGCTTCTAGGCAGACTTGTCACCGTTTGCTCTATATACATACCTCCGCATATTCAACTACGCAAACATGAATTCCAGTCTTTGATAGATGAACTTCCCGAACCCTATCTTGTTCTAGGGGACTTTAATGCACATAACAGGCTATGGGGCGACTCTCGTTGTGACGCCCGAGGTCGACTGATTGAACAGTTTTTTCTCTCTTCAAGCGCGTGTCTCCTGAATTGGAAAGAACCAACCTATTATAACCTCGCTAACAATACCTATTCCTCAATAGACCTAAGCATAGTATCTTCATCGCTTGTGCATCTACTTCACTGGAAAGTCATCACTACGGAAGTGACCTTTCTCCCGTAGTTTTGAGCACACCTACATCAACTGAATGCCCGCCCCAGGTTCCAAAATGGCTATTAAGCAAAGCCAACTGGGAACAGTTTTATACCATCACACGTATAAATTGGCGCGATATATGCACTTTAGACATTGATGCGGCTGTCGACTACATTACAGCGTCTCTGATCGATGCAGCGACAAAAAGCATACCACAAACGAATGGACATCATCGAAAACGACGTGTGCCATGGTGGAACTCAGAGTGCCAAAATGCACGCAGGCAGCAAAACAAAGGATGGAGGGTGCTTCGGAACTCACCGACAGCCGAAAATCTTGCCACATTTAAGAAAATGAAGTTTCAGGCCAGGAGAACGCGTCGGCAGGCCAGAAGAGAAAGCTGGCACAAGTTTTTATCGGGGATTAATTCATATACACAAGAGGCTAAAGTCTGGAACATGGTTGGTAGAGTAGCAGGAAGACAAGCGCATTCACTCCCACTCGTAAACACACAAGGTGACAGCCTGGAAGATGAGGCGAACTTCCTCGGTGCACACTTCGAGCAGGTCTCTAGCTCGTCACACTATACTAAAGCTTTTCAAAGATATAAAGCAAAAAAATTGCCCGCAGCTTCTCTCGGGGGAACACTGAGGAGGATGCGGAGCATATAATTGGTTAACGGGGTGATTGATTGATTTGTGGGGTTTTAACGTCCCAAAACCACTTCTGATTATGAGAGACGCCGTAGTGGAGGGCTCCGGAAATTTTGACCACCTGGGGTTCTTTAACGTGCACCCAAATCTGAGTACACGGGCCTACAACATTTCCGCCTCCATCGGAAATGCAGCCACCGCAGCCGGGAATCGAACCCGCGACCTGCGGGTCAGCAGCCGAGTACCTTAGCCACTAGACCACCGCGGCGGGGCCGGTTAACGGGGTGTTAAAGTGCGACTTACTTGGTCGATGGCTAAATTGGTTAACGTGGTTGTGAAATGGGGTGTTAAATTGCGACTTACTTGGGTCGATGGCTAAATTGGTTAACGTGGTTGTAGGAGGGGGGTGTTAAATGAGTGAACACGTACACACGTATGCGAAAGGACGGCGCTGGTCGAAGGGACGTCGATCATGGTGTTTGTGGATTCGTTGGAATTCATTTCACCGCGACCTTGGACGTCGACGCGCCGTACAAACCAACCGACGAGCGGCAACTGAGGGAGCGAGCGCCGACCTTGAGAATGTATACAGCGCGACGGCGCATGCACTGTCAGCTGTTGAATGTTCTCGAAGGAGAAGCGCGCGCGCGGCACAGATGGTGACGGCGCGACGGCGCATGCGCTGTCAGCTGTCGAATGTTCTCGAAGGAGAAGCGCGCGCGGCACAAATGGTGGGCGACGGCGCGACGGCGCATGCGCGCGCGTCAGCTGTCGAATGTTCGAGAAGCGGTGCGGACGGCGCGGACGGCGCACTACAAGGCGCGAGTATAAGATGCTTCCGCATCTAAAATCGAAAAGCAGAAACTGGAATACAACTGTACAAAATACGAGGCATACAATCAACCTTTCAACTTAGCTGAGCTACAAACATCACTAAATTTCTGCAGTAATTCTGCCCCAGGCCACGACCATGTCATGTATGAAATGTTGAAAACCTGCCGCTTGAAACGCGAAAAACTTTACTCTCCGTATACAATGCTATCTGGCTTTCTGGACCATGCCTACTTCCTGGAAAAAAGCCATTGTTATCCCTATTTTGAAACAGGGCAAGGACCCTTCCTCTGTTTCGAGTTACAGGCCAATTGCACTAACCAGCTGCCTTTGTAAACTTTTTGAAAAAATGATAAACCGCCGACTTTTATATTTCCTTGAAACACACAATCTGATTGACCAATACCAATGTGGGTTTCGAGAGGGTAGAAACTACCACCGACCATCTGGTGCGTATCGAGGCACAGATCCGAGACGCTTTCGTTTACAAACAATACTTTCTGTGTTTCTCGATATTGAAAATGCTTACGACACAACATGGCGTTTTGGCATATTAAGAGACTTGTCTCACCTGGGTGTGCGCGGGTAGAATGCTTTCCATAATTGAGAGTTACTTGTCCAATCGGACATTCCGTGTGCGTGTGGGAAGTGTTCTCTCCCAATTATTTGTTCAAGAAACGGGAGTACCGCAAGGCGGTGTACTTATTTGTACACTTTTTATCATCAAAATGAATTCCTTGCACCTTTCCATCCCCCGTATTATGTTTTATTGTACATATGTCGATGACGTCCAGCTTGGCTTTAAGTCATGCAACCTGGCAATGTGTGAACGGCAGGTTCAGCTAGCTTTGAACAAGGTCTCTAAAGGGGCAGAAGAAAATGGATTCCGACTGAACCCACAAAAAAGCACATGTGTCTTGTTCTCCCGAAAGAGAGGTATGCACTCAGAACCTGACATTCAATTGAATGGTCAACGTCTGTCTGTTAATGCCGAGCATAAATTCTTAGGCCTAATTTTGGACAACAAGTTGACCTTCGTACCGCAAATTAAGTATCTAAAAACAAAATGTATAAAAGCCATGAGTGTTCTGAAAGTGTTGTCACGTACTACGTGGGGTAGCGACAGGCAATGTCTCTGAATTTGTATAGGAGCCTCATTCGCACACGCTTAGATTATGGGGCCGTTGTTTATCAGTCTGCGATTCAAAGTGCTTTGAAGATGCTGGATCCCGTGCACCATTTGAGCATCCGTATTTTTACGGGTGCTTTTCGCACCAGTCCTGTAGAAAGCCTTTACGTTGAGTCAAATGAATGGTCGCTTCATCTACAAAGAACTTACATGTCCTTTGTATATTTTCTTAAGGTGAAAGCAGACAAAAAGCAACCTTCCTACTCCACTATTATTGATTTGTCGAGCTCTGTTCTGTTTCAAAACAGGCCTTCGATGAGGCAGCCCTTCTCAGTTCGCCTGAAGGGCTTAACTGAGGAAACTGGAGTGTCACTTGAACACAGCTTAATCGCTCCTGCAGTATACCCACCACTGTGCCAGTGGCAGATTATAGACTGCGATGTGTCTTTCCTAGAAGTTACAAAACGTGCACCTATTACCCATATTCGAAACTACTTCCTGAAACTTCAACACTAATACACACGTCCTGAGTTCTTTACAGATGCCTCCAAGTCTAACTCCTCTGTGTCCTACGCTGCTGTCGGTCCATCCTTTTCGGATGCTGGCCCTCTACATCCAGGCACAAGTATCTTCACAGCGAAAGCTTACGCGATACTCGTGGCGGCTGAACACATCAAGCAATCACAAATACAAAAAGCAAGTAATTTATACGGACTCCGTCAGTGTGGTTACGGCTCTGCACAATATGAAAAAACAAAAAAAACCCTGTCCTTATCTCACTCTACTCTATTTTATGCACACTCTACACACTCGAACAACATGTTGTAGTGTGCTGGGTGCCAGGGCACCGTGAGATCCAAGGCAACGTGATGGCGGATCAGCTTGCTGCATCCGTCCACGAAATCAGTTCCACCACACCCATATTGAACCCGCCCTTGATCTTAAGCCGTCTCTCAAACGAAAGCTCAGGGACTACTGGTAGAGCAAGTGGGATAGACACACAAAACAAGCTACACGTTATCAAGCAACACCTTGGTCATTGACCACCAGTATCAATATCACGTCTAAGAGAGGGTAACACTAACAAGGCTCAGGATTAGGACACACATACACGACACACACATATCTTTTGTCCAGTGGCGATCCGCCATGTGTGACAGATGTGGTGAAGCACTAACAGTTCTCCACATTTTAATTCAGTGCAAACAATTGGACACTCTAAGAAAACAACACTTTCCATTACCCTACCGACAACATATACCTTACACCCCTGCAATGTTCGTCGGTAGGGAACCGCTTTTTAGTCATTAATTATTGTTAGCGTTTTTTAAAAGAAATTCATAGTTTTGATATCATATACCCGGGCATCCCGCAGCACGACCTCTCCAGAGAGGTTTTTGCTGCGGTGGCAATACAAGCAAGCACTTGCCTCACAGCCCTGCACACAAGGGCGCTGATGAGGCGCTTGTGCTAGTGCCAAATATTTTTACCCGTTTCTATTATCAAAACCTTTGTCACCCTTTTTACTATGCATATCACGTCACTGTCATGTCTTTAATACTAATGTTTTTACCCGCATTATTGCGAGGATTTTTAAGGCCCCTATACAGCCACGCAACATATCATTGTCCACATCTCTATACTCATTGAAATGGCGCTGTTTGGCCATCAATTGACCCTTGCGCCATAAAGCGCCACACATCATCGTCATCATCATCATTGACCTTACGACTTTATCTGTAGCGTTATCAGTTTTATTTGTTGACTGCATTTTGGTTTGCATGTGATGTATGTCGTATGAATGTATTTTGATTGGCTTCAGGCGCACTCAAGGTTTGTGCCAGGACAATGTGTATAGAACGTGGTGTTGTACGCGTGCGAGTGTGCATACGTGTGTGTGTGCGTGTGTACGTGTGCGTATGTGTGTGCGTGTGTGTACGCGTGTGTGTGTGTACGCGTGCGTTGTGTTTTGTGTGTGTGTGCGTGTGTGCCTGTGTGTTCGTGTACGCGTGCGCGGTGTGTGTACGTGTGCGTTTTTGTGTATGCGTGTGTATGTATATTTGTGTGCATGCGTGCGTGCGTGTACGCGTGCGTGCGTGTGCATGTTTGTGCGTGTCTGTGTCGCGTGCATGTGTGTGTGTGCGTGTTTGTATCTGTGTCTGTGTGTGCTTGTGTGTTTGTGTGTACGCGTGCGTGTGTGTCTGTGCCTTTGTGTGTGTGCGTGCGTGTGTGTCGCGTGCGTGTGTTGTGAACGCGCGCGCTGCGTTTGTGTTTCGAGTGTGTGTGTGCGCGTGTGTGTGAGGTGCGGTGTACAATTGCGCGCGCGATGTGCGTGCGTGTGTGTACACGTGCGTATGTGTGTGTGCGTGCGTGTGTGGTGTACGCGTGCGTATGCGTATTTGCGTGCGTGTGTGCGGATGTGGGTGTACGCGTACGTGTGTGCTTGCGTGTGTGTACGCGTGCAAGTGTGTGTGCATGTATGTGTGTGTGTATGCATGCGTGCGTGTGTGTGTACGCAGTGCGTGTGAGTGTGCGTGTGGTGTGCGTGAGTGTGCGTACGCGTGCTTATGTGTGCGTGTGTGTGTATGCGTGCATGTGCGTGTGTACGCGTATGCATGTGGCGTTCGTGTGTGTGCGTGTGGGTGTCTGTGCCCTGCACGCGTGTGTGCGTGAGTATGTGTGTATGCGTGCGTGTGTATGTGCATGCGTGTGTGTATGTACGCGTGCGTGTGTGTTCTGTGTGTGTGTGTGTGGTGTGTAGGCGTACGTGTGAGTTTGCGTGTGTGTAAGCGTGTGTGTTTGTGTATGTGTGTATGCGTGCTTGTGTCTGTGTACGCGCGTGTGTGCGTGCGTGTGTGTGAGTGTGCGTGCATGTGTACGCGTGTGTGTGTTCGTGTGTATGTTGTGTGTACGCGTTTGTGTGTATGCGTGTGTGTATGCGTCATTGTGTGTGTGTGTGCGTGTGTGTGTGCGTGCGGGTGCGTCTGTTTGTGTGCGTGCGTGTGTACGTGTTGTGTACGTTTGTGTGTGTACGCGTTTGTGTGCGTTTGTGTACGCGTGCGTGTGTGTGTGTTTTTGTGTGTGTGCATGTGTACGCGTACGTGTGTGTGTGCGTGCGTATGTATGCGTACGCGTGCGTCTGTGCGTGCGCGCGCGTGTGTGTACGCCTGTATGTACGTGTGGCGTGTGTGTTTGTGTGTGTGTTACGCGTGCGGGTTGTGTTCGCGTGAGTGTGTTTATGTGTGTATACGTGCGAAGGTGTGTTCGTGTGAGTGTGTTTGTGTGGGTGTACGCGTGCGTGATGTGTGTACGCGTGCGTGTGACTGTGTGTGCGTGCGTGTGTGCATGCGTGCGTGCGTGTGTGGAAGGTGTGTGTGTGTGCCCGTTCGTGTGTGTACGCCTGTGTGTGTACGCGTGCGTGTGTGTGTGTATGCGTGAGTATGTGTACGCGTGCGTGTGTAAGTGTACGCGTGCATGTGTGTGCGCGTGCACATGTGTGGCGTATCTGTGTGCGCGTGCGTGTGTCTGTGCGTGCGCACGTGTGTGTACGTGTGTATGTGTGCGTGTGTATGTGTGTGCGTGCTTGCGTGTTTGTGTGTGTACGCGTGCGTGTGTTTGTGGTTGCTCAAGTGCGTGTGTGTGCGTGTGGCTGTGCGTGTGGCATGTTTACGTGTGTGAGCCTGTGTGTGTAACGTGCGTGTGCGTGTACGTGTGCGTTTATGTGTATGCGTGTGTGTGTGTGTGTGTGTGTGTGTAAATCTGAACGCATGCGTGTTGTGTCTGTGCGTGATTACGCGTGTGTTTGTGTCCCTGTGTGTGTGTTCGCGTGTGTGCGTTTTACGCGTGCGCGTGTGTTTGTTCGTGCGCGCGTGTGTGTGCGCGTGTATGTGTGCTTTTTACGCGTGCGTATGGGTGAACCCGTGCGTGTGTGTGTACGCGTTGTGTGTATGTGTGTGTACGTGTTGTGTTCTTGTGCGTATGTGTGTGTGTGTGTACACGTGCGTGTGTGTGTGCTTTGTGTGTGTACGCGTGCGTGTGTGCGTTGTTGGTGTGTATGCGTGCGTGTTAGTGTGTGTGTGTACGCGTACGTATGTGTGTGTAGGCGTGCGTGTGTGTGTTACGCGTGCGTGTGTGTGTGTACACGTCCGTGTGTGTGTGGGTGCGTGTGTTTGTGCGCGTGAGTGTGTGCGTATGCGTGCTTGTATGTGTGTACGCGTGCTGCGTGTGCGCGCGTGCTTGTATGTGTACGCGTGTGTGCGTGCGTGTGTGTGTACGAATGCAAGTGCGTGTGTGTGTGCGTATGTGTGTACGCGTGCGTGTGAGTGCGTTTGTGCGTGCGCACGAGTGCGTGTGTGTATGCGTGCGTGTGCGTGCGCGTGCGTGTGTTCGGATGTGTGTGTACGCGTGGTGTGTGTGCTTGAGTGTTTACGCGTGTGTGTATGCGTGCGTGTGCGTGTGCGACTTTGTGTACGCGCGCATGTGTTTGTGTGTGTACGCGTGCGTGTGTGTGCGTTTGTATGTGTACGTATGTGTGCGTGTGTACCTGTGTGTGTGTACGCATGCGTGTGTGTGTCCGCGTGCGTTTTGTGTATGCGCGTGTGTGTATGTGTAATTGTGTGTATGCATGCGTGTGTGTACGCGCGTGTGTATGCGTGCATGTGTGTGTACGTGTGCGTATTTGTGTGTGTGTACGCTTGCGTGTGTGTGTACGCGTTCGTGTGTGTCTACGAGTTTGTGTGTTTGTATACCTACGTGTGTGTGTGAACGCGTGCGTGTGTGTACGCTTGCGTGTGTGTGTGCGTGCGTGTGTGTTCATGTCTGTTTGTGTACACGCGTGCGCATGTGTGGTGTGCTTGTGTGTGTACGCATGCGTTAAGTGCCCGTGGGTGTGTATGCGGGCGTGCGTGCGTACGCGTGCCGTGTGTACGCGTGCATGCGTGTGTGTGTGCGTTCGTGTGTGTGTACGCGTGCGTTCGTGCGTGCGGGTGCGCGCGTTTGTGTTCGTGTGTGTGTAGGCGTGCTTGTGTGTGGTGTGTAGACATGCTTGTGTGTTTGTGTGCGTGCGTGTGTGTGTGTGTACGCGTGTGTGTGTGGGCGTGTGTGTGTTGTGTGAGAGTGTGTGCCTGCGTGTATGAACGCGTGCGTGTGTGTTCGTGTGTGTGTACGCGTGCGAGTGTGTGTGTGTGTGTGCGTGCGTGCGAATGTGTTTGTGCATGCGCACGTGTGTTTGCGTGTGTGTATGTGTGTGTGTATGCGTGTGTGTGTGCGCGTGCGTGTGTGTGTACGCGTGCGTGTGTGCCTGTGTGTGTATGTGTTCTCTGCGTGTGTGTGTACCCGTGCATTTGTGTGTTTGCGTGTTTTTGTTTGTGTATTTGTGTGTACGCTTGCATATGTGTGTACGCGTGCGTGAGTGTGCGTGTGCATGTGTGTATGCGTGCGTGTGTTTACGTGGGCGTAGGTACGCGTGCGTGTGTTTGTGTGTACGCGCGTGTGTGTTTGTGCGTGTGTGTATGCGTTTGTGTGATTACGCATGTGTGTGTGCGTGCTTGTGTATGTTTACGCGTGTGCATGTTTTTGTATCTACGCGTGCGTGTGTGCGTATGCGTGCGGGTGTGTGTGCGTGTTACGTGTGTGTGTGCGTGTTTACGCCTGCGTGTGTGTACACCTGCCTGTTGGCGTGTACGTGTATGCTGCGTGTGTGTGCGCTTTCGTGTGTTTGCGTGCGTATGGGTGTGCACGTGCGTTTGTACATGTGCATGCCTGTGGGTGTGTGTACGTGTGTGTGTGTGTGTGTGTGTGCGTGCGTTCATGGTTGTGTAAATACGCGTAAGTGTGTGTGTATGCGTGCGTGTGTGTCTGTGCATGTGTGTATGTGCCTGTGTGTGTGATTACCTGTGTGTGCGTGCGTGTGCTAGCGGGTGTGTGCGAGCGTGTGCGTGTGTGCGTGCGTGTGTGTGTGCGCGTGCGTATATTAGTGTGTGTGTATGTGTGTGCGGGTACAATTGCGTGTGTGTGTATGCGTGCGTGTGTGTCTGTGCATGTGTGTATGTGTCTGTGTGTGTACGCGTTCTTGTGTGTGAACGCGTACGCTTTTGTGTGTACGCGTGCGGGTGTGTGTGCGTGCGTGTGTGTGTGTAGGCGTGCGCGTGTGCGTGTATGTGTGCGTGCGTGTGTGTGTGTGTGTCTGAACGCGTATGTGTGCGCGTTTGTATGTACGCGTGCGTGCGAGTGTGTGTGCGCGTGTGTGTGCGTGCGTGTGTGTGCGCGTGTGTGTGTGCGAGTGTGTATGCGTGCGAGTGTGTGTGTTATGTGCTTGCGAGTGTGTTTGTGCGTGCGTGTGTGTGTATGAGTGCGTTTGTGTACGAGTGCGTGTGTGTGCATTTCTGTGTGCGCGCGTGCGTGTGTGTTTTTGCGAGCATGCGTGTGTGTGCGCGCGTGTGTGTACGCGTGTGTGTGCGTGCGTGTGTGTGTACGCGTGCGTGTGTGTGTACGCGTGCGTGTGTGTGCGTGTGTGTGTACGCGTTCGTTTAGGTGTGTGCGTGCGAGCGTTTGTGCGTTCATGTGTGTGTACGCGTGCGCGTGTGTATGCGTGCGTGTGCGTCTGTGTGAACGCGTGCGGGTTGTGTGCGTGTGTGTATGTGTTTGTGGGTACGCGCGTGTGTGTATGTGTGCATGTGTGTATGTGCGTGTGTGTATGTGTCTTTGTGAACGCGTGCTTCTGTGAACGCGTGCGTGCGTGTGTACATGTGTGAGTGTGTGTTGGTGTGTAAATGTACGTTTGCGTGTGTTTGTGCGTGTGTGTGCGTGTGTGCGTTTGCACGTGCGTGTGTATGTGCTTGCGTGTGTGCCTGTGTGTGTTTGTGGGTGCGCTTGTGTGTGTGTATGCGTGCGAGTGTGTGTGTGCGTGTGTGTACGCCTGCGTGTGGGTGTGTGTGCGAGTGTGTCTGTGCGTGCGTGCGTGTGTGTGTACGCGTGCATGCGTGTGTGTGTATGTGTATGCGTGTGCGTGCGTGCGTGAGTGTGCGTGTACGCGTACGGTTGTGCGTGCGTGTGTCTGTGTGCGCGTGCGCGTTGTCTGTGTGTGTGCGTGTGTGTGTGTACGCTTGCGAGTGTGTGTACGTGCGCGTGTGTGTATGCATGCGTGTGTTTGTGCGTGCGTGTGCGCGTGTACGCGTGCGTGTGTGTGAACGAGTGAGTGTGTGTCTGTGCTTGCGTGCGTGTGTGTATGGGTGTGTATGTGTGAACGCGTGCGTGTGCGTGCGTGTGTGTGTACGCGTGCGTGTGTTTTTGCGTGTGTGTATGTACGCGTGCTTGTGTGTGTATGCGTGCGTGTGAGTGTGCGCATGTGTGTTTATGCGCGTGTGTGTGTGTACGCGTGTATTTGTGCATGCGTGCGTGTGTGTGTGCGCACGAGTCTGTATGCGTTTGTGTGTGTTCTTGTGTGTGTGTGTGCGCACGTGTTTGTGCACGTGCGTGTATGCGTGGTGCCTGTGTGTGCGTGTGTGTGTACGCTTGCGTGGGTGTGTGTGTATGCTTGTGAGTGTGTGTGTGCGCGCGTGTGTGTGTACGCGTGCTTGTCTGTGTGGGTGTGTGAGTGCGTTTGTGCGTGCGCACGTGTGTGCATACGCGTGCGTGCGTGTCAGTTTGCGTGCGTGTGTGTGTGCGTGCGTACGTGTGTGCGTGCGTGTGCGCGTGTATGTGGTGTGTGTGCGCACGTGCGTGTGCGTGCGTGTGCGTGTGTGGGTGCGTGTGTGCCTGTGTGTGTCTTTATGCGTGCGTTTCTGTGTATGCGTGTGTGTGTATGTGTGAATGTGTGTACGCGTGTGTGAGTGTGCGTGAGTGTGTCTATGCGTGCGTGTGTGTATGCGTGTGTATGTGTGTGGGGGTACGCGTGCATGTGTGTATGCGTGCGTGTGTTTCTGTGCGTGTGTCTATGTGTCTGTGTGTGTACGCGTGCTTTTGTTTGAATACGTGCGTGTTTGTGTGATTATGTTAGCGTTCGCGTGTGTTTACGCGTGCGGGTGTGCGTGCGTGCGTGTGCGTGTGTGTGGTTGTGTGTGTGTACGCGTGCGCGAGTGTGCGTGCGTGTGTGCGCCTGCGTGTGTTTGTGCGTGTGTGTATTTGTGTGAGGGTACGCGCGCGCGTGTGTGTATCTCTCTGTGTGTGTGTCTGTGCATGTGTGTATGTGCCTGCGTGTGTACGCGTGCTTGTGTATAAACGCGTGCGTGTGTTTGATTACGCGTGCGTTTGTGTGTGTACGCATGTGGGTGTGTGTAGGCGTGCGCTTGTGTGCGTGCGTGTGTTTTTGCGTGTGTGTATGTACGCGTGCTTGTGTGTGTATGCGTGCGTGTGAGTGTGCGCATGTGTGTTTATGCGTGTGTGTGTGTGTACGTGTGTATTTGTGCATGCGTGCGTGTGTGTGTGCGCGCGAGTCTGTATGCGTTTGTGTGTGTTCTTGTGTGTGTGTGTGCGCACGTGTTTGTGCACGTGCGTGTATGCGTGGTGCCTGTGTGTGCGTGTGTGTGTACGCTTGCGTGGGTGTGTGTGTATGCTTGTGAGTGTGTGTGTGTGCGCGCGTGTGTGTACGGGTGCTTGTCTGTGTGGGTGTGTGAGTGCGTTTGTGCGTGCGCACGTGTGTGCATACGCGTGAGTGCGTGTCAGTTTGCGTGCGTGTGTGTGTGCGTGCGTGCGTGTGTGCGTGCGTGTGCGCGTGTATGTGGTGTGTGTGCGCACGTGCGTGTGCGTGTGTGGGTGCGTGTGTGCCTGTGTGTGTCTTTACGCGTGCGTTTCTGTGTATGCGTGTGTGTGAATGTGTGAATGTGTGTACGCGTGTGTGAGTGTGCGTGAGTGTGCCTATGCGTGCGTGTGTGTATGCGTGTGTATGTGTGTGGGGGTACGCGTGCATGTGTGTATGCGTGCGTGTGTTTCTGTGCGTGTGTCTATGTGTCTGTGTGTGCACGCGTGCTTTTGTTTGAATACGTGCGTGTTTGTGTGATTATGTTAGCGTTCGCGTGTGTTTACGCGTGCGGGTGTGCGTGCGTGCGTGTGCGTGTGTGTGGTTGTGTGTGTGTACGCGTGCGCGTGCGCGAGTGTGCGTGCGTGTGTGCGCCTGCGTGTGTTTGTGCGTGTGTGTATTTGTGTGAGGGTACGCGCGCGTGTGTGTGTATCTCTCTGTGTGTGTGTCTGTGCATGTGTGTATGTGCCTGCGTGTGTACGCGTGCTTGTGTATAAACGCGTGCGTGTGTTTGATTACGCGTGCGTTTGTGTGTGTACGCATGTGGGTGTGTGTGTAGGCGTGCGCTTGTGTGCGTGCGTGTGTACGCCTGCGTATGCGTACACCTGCGTGTGGGCGTGTACGTGTATCGTGCGTGTGTGTATGCGTGCGAGTGTGTGTGCTTGCGTGTGTGTGTACGCGTGTGTGTTTGTGTGTGCGTGTGGGTGTGTGTGTACGCGTGCATGTGTGTGCGTGTGTGTGTGTGCGTGCGTAAGGGTGTGTGTGCGAGCGTGTGTGCATATGTGTGTACGTGTATGCCTGCGTGTTTGTGTACGCGTACGTGTGTTTGCGTGCGTGCGTGTGCGCGTGCTTGTGTATCTGTGCGTGCATGCGTGTGTGTGTAGCGTGCGAGTGTGTGTGCGTGTGTGTTTGTGTACGTTTGCCTGTGTTTGTGCGTGCGTGTGTGTGCGTGTGTGCGCGCATGTGTGTGTGCGTGTGTACGCCTGCGTATGCGTACACCTGCGTGTGGGCGTGTACGTGTATCGTGCGTGTGTGTGTGCGTGCGAGTGTGTGTGCTTGCGTGTGTGTCTGTTCGTGTGGGTGTGCACGTGCGTGTGTGCACGTGCGTGCCTGTGGGTGTGTGTACGCGTGTGTGTGCGCATGCGTTTGTGTATGTTTAAATACGCGTGCTTGTGTGTGTATGCGTGCTTGTGTATCTGTGCATGTGTGTATGAGTCTGTGTGTGTACGCGGGCTTGTGTTTGAACGTATGCGTGTGTGTGTGCGATTACCTTTTCGTATGTGTGTGTACGCGTGCGGGGCTGTGCGTGCTTGTGTGTGTGTACGCCTGGGCGTGTGTGTGTACAAATGCGTGTGTGTGCATGTATGTGTGTGTTTGTACGCGTGCGTGTGTGTGGCGTGTGTATGTGTGTGTACACGTGCGTGTGGGCTCATGTGTGTGTGTACGTGTGCGTGTGTGTGTGTACGCGTGTGGGTGTGTGCGTGCGCGTGTGTGTTTAGCGTGCGTGCGTCTGTGTAAGCGTGGTTATGTGGGTGTGCGTGCGTGTGTGTGTGTGTAGCGTGCGAGTGTGTGTGCGTGTGTGTTTGTGTACGTTTGCCTGTGTTTGTGCGTGCGCGTGTGTGCGCGTGTGTGCGCGCATGTGTGTGTGTGCGTGTGTACGCCTGCGTATGCGTACACCTGCGTGTGGGCGTGTACGTGTATGCGAGCGTGTGTGTGTGCGTGCGAGTGTGTGTGTGCTTGCGTGTGTGTCTGTGCGTGTGGGTGTGCACGTGCGTGTGTGCACGTGCGTGCCTGTGGGTGTGTGTACGGGTGTGTGTGCGCGTGCGTTTGTGTATGTTTAAATACGCGTGCTTTTGTGTGTATGCGTGCTTGTGTATCTGTGCATGTGTGTATGAGTCTGTGTGTGTACGCGGGCTTGTGTTTGAACGTATGCGTGTGTGTGTGCGATTACCTTTGCGTATGTGCGTGTACGCGTGCGGGGCTGTGCGTGTTTGTGTGTGTGTACGCGTGAGCGTGTGTGTGTAGAAATGCGTGTGTGCATGTATGTGTGTGTACGCGTGCGTGTGTCTGGGCGTGGGTGTGTGTGTACGCGTGTGTGTGTGTGGCGTGTGTATGTGTGTGTACACGTGCGTGTGGGCTCATGTGTGTGTGTACATGTGCGTGTGTGTGTGTACGCGTGCGGGTGTGTGCGTGCGCGTGTGTGTTTAGCGTGCGTGCGTCTGTGTAAGCGTGGTTATGTGGGTGTGCGTGCGTGTGTGCGTGTAGCCGTGTGTTTTGTGTGTGTGAACGCGTGTGTGCGCGCGTGTGTGTACGTTTGCGTGTGTTTTTGGTGTGTGTTTGTGCGTGCGTGCGTGTGTGTGTGCGTGTGTGCGTGCGCGTGCTTGTGTGTCTCTGCGTGTGTGAGTGTGTGCGTGTGTGTGTATGCGTGCGAGTGTGTGTGTGTGCGTGTGTGTGTACGCGTGCGCGTGGGTATGTGCTTGCGAGTCTGTTTGTGCGTGCGTGTGTGTGTATGCTTGCGTTTGTGTGTACGCGTGTGTGCGTGTGTGTATACGTGCGTGTGTGTGCTTTTTCCACCCCCTATGTGTGAAAATAACTTAAAAGAAAAAAAGGGGGTAGCCCGTACCACCAGGAGGTATAACGGGCTCAAACCAATCTAACATAAATGAAAAGGGGAACTTCCCAGATTTTTATTTTTTTGAAAAAGCCAATTAGGTAAAAAATAACATGGGTAAAACCTAGTGAGTGCGGCCTGGAACTGTAATAAACTAGTTAGCTTCTCAGGGATGAGCAGGTCAATATGCAGCAGCAGTGTATTTCCCCCACTTGAGTTTTTGGAGTTCGTGTGTGTGCGTGTGCGTGTGCGTGTGTTTATTTTAAATGCATTGTCGTTGAATGCAGAAAGTCCAAAAACAAACAACGAAGCGGGATGCGAGCCAGTGGTCTTGAGGATGGGTAAACGTTGACGAGGATGGTAGCAGTGGCCTCTGCGATGTCGAAGCCCATTTCTTCACCAGGAGTCATGTAGTCAGGCACGTCGGGCTGTCGTTCCAACCAGCGATGCAGCAGGGAACTTTGGGCAGCCTGTTTGCCACTGCGAACTTAGACAAGGCGCCATTCGCAATAGTAACAAGCTTTAAAAAAAAGGGGGGGGGGGGCAGGATTAGGTACTTGCGCAAGCGTTGCGAATGCTATGGTTCGAGTACTTAGGAAAAAAGGAGCAGTGATGCTATCTTTATCAGTCGCCGAGGTTTTCCCCCACCTTTGTTGGCATAACTGCGACTGTAATCGAGAGCATTCACGCAAACGTTGTGATAGAGAGGTGATTCAGAGTATGAAGCGACGTCCTGATAAAGTGTTGGTAGCTAATGCATGTCATGTGGATGTCATAGAAACAGAGTTGCGCATGACAGTCACTAACTGAAGTAGATACGCGCGAGATTTTCTATTGGTCAATAGCCCATAATAATGCGCAGGTAGTGTTGTATCACTTTTGGGCACACGTAAATGGGTCACAATGTGTTGCGTGTTTGGGCATTCATTAAAGTAGTGTTGTTCGCTCAAGCAAAGTGCACCACACATACACCTGTTCGATGCAGTTATATTGAACTGATGAAGATAATACTGAAAATGTCCGTGACCAGATAATAAGTGTGTTAGGTTTTTAGGAGGGGGGAACCATTGAGGAATTTTGTACGGACTTGTGATCCTATGAAATAGCGTTGTCTCAGGTCCCTCAGTCTGCCAATGGGTGTGCCAATATGAATTCAAGATTTTATGAAACTGAGTTCGTACTGACCGAATTAATAATTTGGCGTAACGCACGAAGCCTGATTTCCCTCCTAAGGCAGCTGCAGCGTCAGCTAGCTCATTTCCCAAAATTCCCATATGGCCAGGCACGTGATAAAATTTTATAATTTTGCTTGACGAGATTATATGGCTAAGAAGCAGCTTAATGTTCCGAATTCTTTCATCGTTATCAGTGAGACTTGAAAGTTTTATTAGGAGCGATAGACAGTCTGTGTAAATGCGGGCTGGCGTGTTAAAGTTGTTTGTAAAAACGAAATGAAGGGCTTCTTGGAATGCTAATAATTCCGTGTCGTATGCGCTTGAAGCGTTGCGGATCTGAAATTTTCTAACAGTTATGATTTTTCCATCCTTTGTCAAAGCAATATATGCCGCACCCGCCGCGTAGGACGTGTATGAGCCGTCAGTGTATACGTGAATGGCTTTTGTTTTGAAAATAATCGCTTCTTGTGATGGTGAGAGTTTAGTGAAAGTAAATTTATATTTTTCACTGGGGTGATGAGCCCACGGACTGCATGGATATAGTATGTCAGCCGGTTTGAATGTTTTTATACCATAATAAGTTACGTTCCGGAGTATGAATAAGGAAAATTCTGCAGATTGTCTGTCCAACTCTAGTGGTAACGGAGGCGCGTTAGCGAGAGTCTGTAGGGATGACGTACGTGTGGTGTAAAATGCACCTGTTAAGGAAATTGAGACGGTTCGCTGAACTGATAAAACTCGCGCCCTAATGAATTTTGATGGGAACATAGGCCACCATACCGGAGATGCATACGTGAGAGAGGGCAATATCACTTGACGGTAGAGTCGTCTAATGAGTGTACTTTTTAATGAACGGTGCGATTCAACAAATGCGAGGAGCCGGGACGTGGACACTTCAGCCTTTCCTTTAATGTAGTAAATGTGGGCATGAAAATTTAAAAAGGGGTCAAATAATACGCCTAGAATCTTAATTTCTTTCTTGTGTTTGAGAAAAATGCCATCCATACGCATAGATGGGCAGCGTTTTGATGTACCCATGTGTCCGTTATTAAAAAACACGAAGAATGACTTCTCGGCGCTTACGGTAACTTTTTGTTTTCGTGCCCAACCAGATACCAAAGCCAGGACATGCTCAGCCTTTGCTTGTAATCTGAGTCTTGACTTATCTGTGATAACAATGATGGTATCGTCCGCGTACGCCTGTATGTGTACGTCGGGTGGCACGGAAAGATTGAGTAAGCTGTATATCACTATGTTCCACAGTAGCGGACAGATAGGGGATCCTTGCGGGCTGCCATTTGTTGTACGAACTGTCTCTTCTGCGACGTTGGTTGAAAAAGTTACAGTGCGGTTCGATAAAAAGGATTTGAGTAGAAAGTACAAGTTTTGTGGACACCTGTGCTTGCGTAAAATGTTCAAGACTGCCGGATGCCAAACACTATCGAATGCTCCTACAAAATCAAGAGATATGAGTATGGTAGGAAGTTTGGCTGCCTTGTATGCAGCCAATTTGCTTCGCAGTGTGTATAGTGCTAAAGTAGCACTTTTATTGTGCGTAAAACCGTATTGATTGTTGTGAAGAAGATTATTATTGTGCAGGAAATAATACAGACGAGCATTTAAGAGTCTTTCTAATACTTTACTGAATACAGAGTTCATAACTATTGGTCTATATGCATTAGGCGAATTGAGCGGACGTCCTGGCTTTGGTATGAATATTACTTTCCCTCTTCTCCAAGCCTGTGGGAAGTGTCCGATTCTTAAGGCGGTATTGAAGATAAAATAGAAAAATTGAGGATGGTATTCGAATAATCCTTTAATGAACGAGTAGGTTAATCCGTCGTGTCCAGGAGCAGAGTGTGAATTATCCCGTTTTATCGCGCACTCTATCTCAGGTATTGTAAAAGGAGGGTCAGAAGTATGCCACGGGTAAGGACTAGCAGCAATGTTACGCATGATAGTGTGGTGCATGTTGTCTTCAAAACAGCTGTCCACTACTACCAATGTATCGAGTAGTAGCCGGGCGGACTCAATTACAGAAGCTGTGCGAGTGCCGTTAGGTAAATCTAGAGGAGGAAGAAAAGTTACTTGGTGGTGTTTTTGAAATGCGGTTTTGAAAACATCACCATACAAACATTTCTTAGTGAGAAAGTCACAAATGTCTTTATCAAACGATGATTTTGCTTTCCTGATTTTGTCCTTGTAGATTGAGAATGCATCAACGTACAATTTGCGATACATGTCTCGAAGGACGGGGTCAGCTGTTCGCTGGTATTTTTTTTTTTTTTTTTTTCAGATTTTTTTATTGATACAAATACAAGAAGGTTACATGTGTTAAGTATACATAAGGAGGTCCCAAAGTCGAAGACTGTATCGGGACCTCCTGTTAAGGGCAGATTGTGGAGAAACAGTGTTAAAGGCAACATAAGCAATAATCGAAAGTATAAACTAAACACGTTAGCAGCAGAACAATAAAGAAATATACAAAATGAAAAAAAATATACACAATAAAACAAAATGAAGCGATGAATAATGCTAAGAAGCGTAACAGAAAAAAAGTACAAAAGTTATAATACATAAAATGTGGAAATTGAAACAAAATGAAGCTATGGAAAGGAACAATATTACAAAGCATGCATAATGTGCGATTTTAGTTCTGTCTTAAAATGATGTAAGTTTCTTGCATTTTTTATAGAAGCTGGTAGTGTATTCCATAGTGTTATCGATGAAAATTCAGCAGTCTGTTTACCGTAATTAGTGCGTACCTTAGGCAAAAGAACGTTATTGTTATGCGCAAATCTAGTATTACTATGGGTAAACAGGTCAGTAGATGAGAAGCAGATTGGAGGAAGTGCCTTGGTTATATATTTATAGAATATGATGCCTAAGTTGTAATTGAGGAGTTCTGAGATGGTTAAGATGTTGTCGTCGCATAGCCCGAACACGCTTACGTTCAATAGTCAATTCTGGTGTCCACCAACCATTACCTAATTTACTACGCGATGTTATGCGTCGTGAGTAACGTTGGCTTAAAGCGGAGTATATGGCATAAAACTTGTCTATAACCATGTTTAGGGCTTCAGGTGACCCAATGTTGCAGCCGAGTATCTTTGTGAACCAAGTGTCGTCCTTTAACTTGTTAAGAATTTTCGCTCTTCCTAGATTAGTTAATCGTTTAGCACTGCTGGTATGTGCTTGTGAGAACGAGAATTCAATGTAGTTGTGGTCCGAGAGGGTAGGAATTTGGAGAACCTTCCAATGGTAAGCATCGCGTGTGAGGTCATGCGAAATCATGGTTAAATCTATTCATGAATCTGCATACGGAGTTGTGAAAGTTGGAGGGGAGTTGGGGTTGTTCAATATGACTAAGTCATTCGCCGTCACGAATTGGACTACTCTAGAGCCTCGAACATCCCCTATAGCTGGCCCCCACATGCTGTGCTTAGACTTGAAATCTCCGGCTATGATGACAGTACAATCTGTACTCAATGAAACTACACATTGCAACTCATCCAGAACTGGGTCAATAGGTCTTTGCGGCGGTGCATACACAGCTATCAGTATTAATGTTTGGTCAAGGCTTTCACACTTTACTGCAACAACCAAATCTGTTACGTGTAATGGGAAGAAGTCAAAATTAGTGTTGTGTACTAGAAGCATGACGCAAGGATCGTTTGGTGCGTGGAACTTTGTTATGGTGTGTGGTATGCCTTGAAAAGTGCCTGCGCGGATGTGCGGGTCACACACAAAGGCGAAATTGAAGTGTTGTTGCGTCATGTGTTCTATCAATAATTTTGTGGCATCACGTGTATGGTCTAGATTAGCCTGTAAAAATTTTAACTTATTGCTGTGAGTCACGATAGTTCTGATCAATTCTAAATAACAAGCGCAACGCCTTTCCTAAAAGAAAATTGCGAAAAGCTGTATGGAGCCTTTTTTCATGTATTGCAGTGTGACCCGCGCAACCAGCAAATATCTTGAGGAAAGAAATATTGTGTAATTTTGTGGGATGTGTAGTTACTTGTAAGTGTGTGCCATATGGTATAATTTTGTGTATGAATATGCCATAACTAGAAGAATAGCGGCAAAAGCAGCGACCTCCATGTGGTCCATATAAATGAGTCGAAAAGGATGCGGGCACTAATGCAGGAAACCGTAAATAACACTGCACGTTATAGAGGCCGCTGCGTCCTTCTTTGATGTACACGCGTCCTAGATTATCCATAGTCTGTTCTGGCCCTCATGCGGGCGATACGTTCTCGTAATATAGGACACAATTCGTGTCCAGTTGGATGAGAACTAGGTCTTGCGACCTTTTGGCATTTGTTGCAAACAATTCCTGGATCGTTCATCCTAAGAGTGCATGCTTCGCCAAGATGTGTACCGGTGCACTTCGTACACACCACTTTGTCAGGTTCGTTGGCGACAGGACAGGACTTTCTTGTATGGCCGTACGTTGCACAATATGTGCACAATGGCACGTGAAAGTCCTCACTTACGCTACATGCTGTCCAACCGAGAACTTGTTCCTGAGCAAGCAGTGAGCGACAGGTGGAAGGATCCACTTCGAGCACATGTGTGAAGTTGCCCGATCGCTCCTTGTACGATACTGCCACTCGGCATGTGGTCGGGTATAAATGTAGGTTCGGATTGCGCATGTATAGCTGTGAGATGATGTTGGAGGCTGGAATATCGGAGTCTACACCAATGAGTTTGACGCGAGGTTTTCGCTTTTGGGGCAATCGGACTGACAATGACATGCTTGTGATTGCGTTCTTTTCAAGTGCATTCTTTAACCTAGTAATAGCGTTATGGTCGTTTGTTAATATTGTTAATCCATGACGTGTCTTTCTGATAGTCAGTTCGCCAATGTTTTCCCTAACGGGGTCAATGTTTGACTTAATAATCTTCGTGACCTCATTGGCAGGATTGGTAGACGGAATGAGTGGGGTTAGAAACATAATATGTTCATGCTCTCGCCTGGTGGGGTGCGTTGTGTATTGGTCAGCGATTTCAGACCAGTGCGATGGCAGTTCGGGGTGAGAACAAGTCTCAGGCCAAACGGGCGGGACCGCGGTAGGACGCGCCGTGCTCCGCGCGGCTGCCGCCGCATAAGTCACGGCCGTTTGGACAGGCCGAGGAGCCGAGAGTGCCGCACCGAGAGAAGCCGAATGTCTCGACAGGGCCAACTGGTGACGAAGTTCGTCCATTCGCCCACCCTGGTTTTCTGCAATTGCTCGGATATCAGCACACTCCTGTACAATTTGTCGGAGCAAACCAATGATCTGGGACCTATGGGTATTAGGTACCTTACATGAGGCATCGAATAAAATATCGTGGATCTGTTTCTGATGTGCGATCACGCGGTGAAAAGAAGCTTGTGTCATTTGACCACTTTCGGCAGGCAGCCTTGCATTTTGCGCCACACCCGCTGCAGCAGGCAACTGGATGTCGGGAACGTCGGGGATTGCGGGAACGGAAGTAACTGACGCATTCTGCAAATCTACATCGAGCAGCGCCCTGTCCCCGTCCGGCGAAAATGTCGAACCGTTCGATCGAGGCGAATCCCCCGGACCAGGGTGACTGCCTGCCATTGGAGGCTGTACAGAAACGGCCTGTGGCTCAGACATACCCGAGCGGGTATGAGCCAGCCATGTTGGAACCGGCAGCCGGTGGCCTATAGTACGACTGCTAATTGCGGCCGAATGGCCACTGAGAGAGCCTCGAGTCCGTGTCGAACGGAATCCCAAGGTGTTCGAAAGCAACCCCTGAATAAATTCAGAGAGCCGGAAGACAGAATAACTGACCTTTTGCAGCAAAACAGCGGAGCCTGTGTGCGCCAAGCCTCTTCTCTTTCTTCGACACACACACGTACGTGTGCGTACGTGTGTGTGTCTGCGTTTATGTGCGCGTGTGCATGTGTGTGCTTACGCGTGCGCATGTGCGTGCGTGTGTGTGTGTACGAGTGCATGTGTGTGTTTGTGCGTGTGTGTGATTGCGCGTGCATGTTTGTCTACGCGTGCGTGTGTGTGCGTGCGCGTGTGTGTATGGTACGTGTGTGTGTGCGAGCGTGTGTGTGTGAACACGTGCGTGTGTGTGTACGCATGCATGTGTGTGTGCATGTGTGTGTGTACGCGTGCGTGTGTGTGCATGTGTGTAATCGCGTGCTTCTCAGCGTGGGTGTGTGTGCGCGTGTGTGTGGGTGCGTGTGTGTGTGCACGTGTGCGTGTGTGTGTACGCGCGCGCGTGTGTGTGCATGCGTGTGCGTGTGTGCGTGTGTGTGTTTACGCTTGCGTGAGTGTGTGCGTGCGTGTGTGTTTGATACGCGTGCGTGTGTGTTCGTGTGTGTGTACGCGTGCGTGCGTGTGTGAATGTTTAGGCGTGCGTGTGTGTGCGTGCTTTTGTGTGTGTGTGTGTGTGTGTGCGTGTGTGCACGTCTGCATGTGCGCGCGTGTGTGTAGGCGTGCGCGTGGGTGTTTGTGTGTGTGTGTGCGTGTGTGTTTATGCTTGCGTGAATGTTTGTTCGTGCGTGTGTGTGTAAACGTGCTTGTGTGTTCGTTTGTGTGGGTACGCGTGCGTGTGTGTGCGTGTGTGTGTACGCGTGCGTGTTTGTGCGTGTGTGTATGCTTGCTGCCTGGGTGTGCGTGTGAGTATGTATTTTCGCGTGCGTGTGTGTGTGCATGTGTGTGTGCGCGCGTGCGTGTGTGTCTGCGCGTGCGTGTGTGTTTTTGCGTGCATGCGTGTGTGCGTGCGTGCGTGTACACGTGCGAGTGTGTTTACGTGTGTACGCGTGCGTGTGGGTGCGTATGTGCGAGTGTTTGTGCGTGCGCGTGTGTGTGTACGCGTACGTGTGTGTGCGTGATTGTGTGTGTACGCGTACGTGTGTGTGCGTGCGTGTGTGTGTACGTGTGTGTGTGCGTGCGTGTGTGTGTGTACGCGTGAGTGTGTGTGCGTGTGGTTACACGTGCGTGTGTGCGCGTGTGTGTACACGTGCGCGTGTGTGTGCGTGCGTGTGCGTCTGTGTGAACGCGTGCGGGTTGTGTGCGTGTGTGTATGTGTGTGTGGGTACGCGCGTGTGTGTATGTGTGCTTGTGTCTGTGCGTGTGTGTATGTGTGTGTTTGTGAACGCGTGCATGCGTGTGTACACGTGTGTGTGTGCGTGTGTGTGTGCGTGTGTGTACGAATGCGTATGTGCGTTTGTGCGTGCGTGTGCCTGTGCGTGCGTGTGTGCATGTGTGTGTTTGTGCGTGTGCTTGTGTGTGTATGCGTGCGTGTGGGTGTGTGTGCGTGCATGTGTGTGCGTGCGTGTGTTGGACGCGTGCATAAGTGTCTGTGTATATGTATGCGTGCGTGTGTGTGTACGCGTATGGTTGGGTGTGCGTGCGCGTGTGTCTGTGCGTGTGTGCGTGCGTGTACGCGTGTGTGCGTGCGTGCGTGTGTGTGTACGCTTGTGAATGTGTGTGCGTGTGCGCGTGTTTATGCGTGTGTGTGTGTGTGCGTGCGTGTACGCGTGCGTGTGTGTGTACGAGTGAGTGTGTGTGTTTGCGCGTGCGTATATGTCTGTGCTTGCGTGCGCGTGCGTGTGTGTGGGTGTGTAGGCGTGTGTGTGTGTATGAGTGTGTGTGTGTGAACGCGTGCGTGTGTGTGCGTGTGTGTGTACGCGTGCACGTGTGTGTACGCGTGCGTGTGTTTGTGCGTGCGTGTGTGTTTGTACGCGTGCGTGTGTGTGCATGTGCGTGTATGCGTTCGTGTGAGTATGTGCATGTGTGTGTATGCGTGCGTGTGTGTGTACGCGCGTGTGTGTTTTTGTGTGTTTGTGTGCGTGCGTGTTTATACGTGTGCGTGTGCGTGTATGCGTGGTGCCTGTGTGTGCGTCTGTGTGTACGCTTGCGTGCGTGTGTGTGTATGCTTGCGAGTGTGTGCGTGCGTGCGTGTATGTGTACGCGTGCTTGTGTGTGTGTGTGCGTGCGAGTGCGTTTGTGTGTGCTCACGTGTGTGCGTACGCGTGCGTGTGTCAGTTTGCGTGTATGTGTGTGTGCGTGCGTAAGTGTGTGTGCGTGCGTGTGTGCGCGCGTGCGCGTGCGTGTTTGTGCGTATGTGTGTGCATGTGTGGGTTTGACGTGTTTGTGTGCGTGTGTGCCTGTGTGTGTCTACGCCCGCGTTTCTCGGTACGCGTGCGTGTGTGCGTGTACGCGTATGTGCGTGCGTGCGTGTGCTTTTGTGTATATGCGTGCGTGTGTGTGTGCGTGTTTGTATGAGTGTGGGGGTACGCGTGCGTGTGTGTATGCGTGTGTGTGTGTGTATGCGTGCGTGTGTGTCTGTGCGTATGTCTATGTGTCTGTGTGTGTACGCGTGCTTTTGTGTGAATGCGTGCGTGTTTGTGTGATTGCACTAGCGTTTGTGTGTGTTTACGCGTGCGGGTGTGCGTTCGTGCGTGTGCGTGTGTACGCGCTTGCGTGTGCGTGCGTGTGTGTATGTGTGTGTGCGCGCGTACGTGTGTTTGAGCGTGTGTGCATTTGTGTGCGGGTACGCGTTCGTGTGTGTGTGTGTCTGTGCATGTGTGTATGTGCCTGTGCGTGTACGCGTGCTTGTGTATGAACGCGTGCGTGTGTTTGTTTGATTACGCGTGCGTTTGTGTGTGCGTGTGTTTGTGTCTGTGCATGTGTGTATGTGTCTGTGTGTGTACGCGTGCTTGTGTGTGAACGCGTGCGCGTGTGTGTGTACGCGTGCGGGTGTGTGTGTAGGCATGCGCGTGTGCTTGTGTGCGTGCGTGCGTGTGTGTGTACACATTCGTGTGTGTGCATATATATGTGTGTACGCGCGTGTGTGTGTTTATACTTGTGTTCGTGCACGTGTGTGTACACGTGCGTGCGTGTTCGTCTGTGTACGCGTGCGTGTTTGTGTACGCGTGCGTGTTTGTACGCGTGCGTGTGTGTGCGTGTACGTTCGTGTGTATGCGTGGTGCCGGAGTGAGTGTGCGTGTGTGCGCGTGTATGTGTGTGTGTATGTATGTGTGTTTGTGTGTGTGCGCGTGCGCGCGCGTGTGTGTACGTGTGTTTGTTTGTGTGTGCCTGTGTGTTTCTGTACGCGTACGTTTATGTGTAAACGTGTGTGTATGTGTAAATGTGTGTACGCGTGCGTGTGTGTGTGTATGTGTGTGCGGGTTCGCGTGCGCGCGCGTGCATCTGTGCGTGTGTGTACGAGGCTGAGCGATGCTTGCTTGTGTGTGAACGCGTGCGCGTGTGAGTGATTACGCGTTGTGTGTGTATGCGTGCGTGTGTGTGTGCGTGCGTGTGTGTGTGTACAAATGCCTGTGTGTGCATGTATGTGTGTGTGTACGCGTGCGTGTGTGTGGGTGTGTGTGTGTACGCGCGTGTGTGTGGCGTGCGTGTGTGTGTACACGTATGTGTGGGTTCATGTGTGTGTGCGTGTGTGTGTGCGTGCGCGCGCGTGTGTGTACGCGTGCGTGTGTGTGTACCCGTGCGTGTGGGTGTGTGTGGGCGTGTTTGTGTGTGTTTAGCGTGCGTACGTCTGTGTACGCGTGGATATGTGGGTGTGCGTGCGTGTGTGTAAGTGTACCGGTGTGTTTGTGTGTGTCTGAACGCGTACGTGTGCGCGTTTGTGTGTACACGTGCGTGCGAGTGTGTGTGCGTGTGTGTGTGCGTGCGTGTGTGTGCGTGTGTGTGTGCACGTGCTTGTGTGTCTCTGCGTGCGTGAGTGTGTGCGTGTGCGTGTGTATGCATGCGAGTGTGTGTGTGCGTGCGTGTGTACGCGTGAGTGTGGGTGTGTGCTTGCGAGTGTGTTTGTGCGTGCGTGTGTGTGTATGCGTGCGTGTGGTGCTTGCGTGTGTGTGTACGCGTGTGTGTATGTGTATACGTGCTTGTGTGTGTACACGTACGTGCGCGTGCGTGTGTACACGTACGTGCGCGTGCGTGTGTGCATGTGTGCGCGCGTGTGCAGGTGTGTGTGTTTACGCGTGCGTGTCTGCGTGCGCGTGTACGCGTGCGTGTGTGTACGAGTGCATGTGTGTGTTTGTGCGTGTGTGTGTCTGCGCGTGCGCGTGTGTGTACGTACTGCGTGTGTGTGCGTGCTGCGTGTGTGTGCAGGTGTGTGTTCGCGTGCTTCTGAGCGTGTGTGTGTGTGTGCGTGTGTGCCTTTACGCTTGCGTGCGTGTGTTATACGCGTGCGTGTGTGTGTGCGTATGTGTGTACGCGTGCGTGCATGTGTGGGTGTGTAGGCGTGCGTGAGTGTGTGTGTGTCTACGAGTGAGTGTGTGTGTTTGCGCGTGCGTATGTGTCTGTGCTTGCGTGCGCGTGCGTGTGTGTGGGTGTGTAGGCGTGTGTGTGTGTATGAGTGTGCGTGTGTGTGAACGCGTGCGTGTGTGTGTACGCGTGCACGTGTGTGTACGCGTGCGTGTGTTTGTGCGTGCGTGCGTGTTTGTACGCGTGCGTGTGTGTGCATGTGCGTGTATGCGTTCGTGTGAGTATGTGCATGTGTGTGTATGCGTGCGTGTGTGTGTACGCGCGTGTGTGTTTTTGTGTGTTTGCGTGCGTGCGTGTTTATACGTGTGCGTGTGCGTGTATGCGTGGTGCCTGTGTGTGCGTCTGTGTGTACGCTTGCGTGCGTGTGTGTGTATGCTTGCGAGTGTGTGCGTGCGTGCGTGTATGTGTACGCGTGCTTGTGTGTGTGTGCGTGCGTGCGAGTGCGTGTGTGTGCGCACGTGTGTGCGTGTGTCAGTTTGCGTGTATGTGTGTGTGTGCGTGCGTAAGTGTGTGTGCGTGCGTAAGTGTGTGTGCGTGTGTAAATGTGTGTGCTTGCGTGTGTGCGTGCGTGCGCGTGTGTGTGGTGGGTGTGTGCGCGTGCGTGTTTGTGCGTATGTGTGTGCATGTGTGGGTTTGACGTGTTTGTGTGCGTGCGTAAGTGTGTGTGCGTGCGTAAATGTGTGTGCTTGCGTGTGTGCGCGCGTGTGCGTGCGTGCGCGTGTGTGTGGTGGGTGCGTGCGCGTGCGTGTTTGTGCGTATGTGTGTGCATGTGTGGGTTTGACGTGTTTGTGTGCGTGTGTGCCTGTGTGTGTCTACGCCCGCGTTTCTGTGTACGCGTGCGTGTGTGCGTGTACGCGTATGTGCGTGTGTGCGTGTGCTTTTGTGTATATGCGTGCGTGTGTGTGTGTGCGTGTGTGTATGAGTGTGGGGGTACGCGTGCGTGTGTGTATGCGTGCGTATGTGTCTGTGCGTGTGTCTATGTGTCTGTGTGTGTACGCGTGCTTTTGTGTGAATGCGTGCGTGTTTGTGTGATTGCACTAGCGTTTGTGTGTGTTTACGCGTGCGGGTGTGCGTGCGTACGTGTGCGTGTGTACGCGCTTGCGTGTGCGTGCGTGTGTGTATGTGTGTGTGCGCGTGTACGTGTGTTTGAGCGTGTGTGCATTTGTGTGCGGGTACGCGTTCGTGTGTGTGTGTGTCTGTGCATGTGTGTATGTGCCTGTGCGTGTACGCGTGCTTGTGTATGAACGCGTGCGTGTGTTTGTTTGATTACGCGTGCGTTTGTGTGTGCGTGCGTGTGTGTCTGTGCATGTGTGTATGTGTCTGTGTGTGTACGCGTGCTTGTGTGTGAACGCGTGCGCGTGTGTGTGTACGCGTGCGGGTGTGTGTGTAGGCATGCGCGTGTGCATGTGTGCGTGCGTGCATGTGTGTGTACACATTCGTGTGTGTGTATATATATGTTTGTACGCGCGTGTGTGTGTTTACACTTGTGTTCGTGCACGTGTGTGTACACGTGCGTGCGTGTTCGTCTGTGTACGCGTGCGTGTTTGTGTACGCGTGCGTGTTTGTACGCGTGCGTGTGTGTGTGCGTGTACGTTCGTGTGTATGCGTGCTGCCGGAGTGCGTGTGCGTGTGTGCGCGTGTATGTGTGTTTGTGTATGTGTGTTTGTGTGTGTGCGCGTGCGCGTGCGCGCGCGTGTGTACGTGTGTTTGTTTGTGTGTGCCTGTGTGTTTCTGTACGCGTACGTTTATGTGTATACGTGTGTGTATGTGTAAATGTGTGTACGCGTGCGTGTGTGTGTGTACGCGTGTGTATGTGTGTGCGGGTTCGCGTGCGCGCGCGTGCATCTGTGCGTGTGTGTACGAGGCTGAGCGTACGCTTGCTTTTGTGTGAACGCGTGCGCGTGTGAGTGATTACGCGTGGTGTGTGTGTATGCGTGCGTGTGTGTGTGTGCGTGCGTGTGTGTGTGTGCGCGTGAGCGTGTGTGTGTACAAATGTCTGTGTGTGCATGTATGTGTATGTGTACGCGTGCGTGTGTGTGGGTGTGTGTGTGTACGCGCGTGCGTGTGGGTGTGTGTGGGCGTGTTTGTGTGTGTTTAGCGTGCGTGCGTCTGTGTACGCGTGGATATGTGGGTGTGCGTGCGTGTGTGTAAGTGTACCCGTGTGTTTGTGTGTGTCTGAACGCGAACGTGTGCGCGTTTGTGTGTACGCGTGCGTGCGAGTGTGTGTGCGTGTGTGTGTGCGTGCGTGTGCGTGCGTGTGTGTGTGCGCGTGCTTGTGTGTCTCTGCGTGCGTGAGTGTGTGCGTGTGTGTGTGTGTGTGTGCATGCGAGTGTGTGTGTGCGTGTGTGTGTACGCGTGAGTGTGGGTGTGTGCTTGCGAGTGTGTTTGTGCGTGCGTGTGTGTGTATGCGTGCGTGTGGTGCTTGCGTGTGTGTGTACGCGTGTGTGTATGTGTATACGTGCGTGTGTGTGTACACGTACGTGCGCGTGCGTGTGTGCATGTGCGCGCGCATGTGCAGGTGTGTGTGTTTACGCGTGCGTGTCTGTGTGCGCGTGTACGCGTGCGTGTGTGTACGAGTGCATGTGTGTGTTTGTGCGTGTGTGTGTCTGCGCGTGCATGTGTGTGTACGTACTGCGTGTGTGTTCGTGCGTGTGTGTGCGTGCTGCATGTGTGTGTATGCATACATGTTTGTGTGCGAGAGTGTGTGTGTACACGTGCGTGTGTGTGCAGGTGTGTGTTCGCGTGCTTCTGAGCGTGTGTGTGTGTGTGTGCGTGTGTGCCTTTACGCTTGCGTGAGTGGTGCGAGCGTGTGTGTTTAATACGCGTGCGTGTGTGTTCGTGTGTGTGTACGCGTGCGTGTGTGTGCGTATGTGTGTATGCGTGCGTGCATGTGTGGGTGTGTAGGCGTGCGTGAGTGTGTGTGTGTACGTGTGTGTGTGTGTGCGCGCGTGTGTGTAGACGCGCGCATGTGTGTTTGTGTGTGCGTGTGTGTAGTGTGTGTTCGTGCGTGTGTTTAAACGTGCGTGTGTGTTCTTGTGTGTGGGTATGCGTGCGTGTGTGTGCGTGTGTGTGTTCGCTTGCGTGTTTGTGCGTGTGAATGCTTGCAGCCTGGGTGTTCGTGTGTGTATGTGTTTCGCGTGCATGTGTGTGTTTATGCTTACGTGTGTGTGTTCGTGCGTGTGTGTACGAGTGTGTGTGTGTGTGTGCATGTGTGTGCGCGCGTGTGTGTTTGTCTGCGCGTGCGTGTGTTTTGGCGAGCATGCGTGTGTGCGTGCGTGTGTGTACGCGTACGAGTGTGTGCGCGTGTGTGTATGTGGGCGTGCGTGTGTGTGTACGCGTGCGAGTGTGTGCGTTTGTGTGCGTAGGTTTGCATGTTTATATGCGTATGTGTGTGTGCGTTCGTGCGTGCGCGTGTGTGTGTACGCGTGCGAGTGTGTACGAGTGCGTGTGTGTGTGCATGTGTGTGTGCGCGCTTGCGTGTGTGTCTGCGCGTGCGTGTGTGTACGCGTGTGTGTGCGTGCGTGTGTGTGTGTACGCGTGCGTTTGTTTGAGTGTGTGTGTACGCGTTCGTTTAGGTGTGTGCGCGCGAGTGTATGTGCGTTCATGTGTGTGTACGCGTGCGTGTGTGTATGCGTGCGTGTGCGTCTGTGTGAACGCGTAAGTGTGCGTCTGTGTGAACGCGTGTGTGAACGCGTGTGTGTATGTGTGTGTGGGTACGCGCGTGTGTGTATGCGTGCGTGCGTGTGTACACGTGTGAGTGCGTGTTGGTGTGTAAGTGTACGTTTGCGTGTGTTTGTGTGGGCGTGTGTGTGCGTGTGTGTGCGTGTGTGCGTTTTGCGCGTGCGTGTGTATGTGTGTGCGTGTGTGCCTGTGTATGTATGTGTGTGCGCTTGTGTGTGTGTGTGTGTGTGTATGCGTGCGAGTGTGTGTGTGTGCGTGCGTGTACGCGTGCGTGAGGGTGTGTGTGTGCGAGTGTGTGCTTGTACGCGTAGGTTTTGATTGCGTGCGTGGGTCTGTGTGCGCGTGCGTGTGTGTCCATGCGTGCGTGTGTTTGTGGGTGCGTGCGTATGCATGTGTACGCGTGAGTGTGTGTGAACGAGTGAGTCTGTGTGTTTGCGCGTGCATGTGTGTCTGTGCTTGCGTGCGTGTGTGCATGTGTGTGTATGCGTGCGTGTTAGTGTTCGCATGTTTGTTTATGCGTGGGTGTGTGTGTGTACGCGTGTATTTGTGCACGCGTGCGTGTGTGTGCGCGCGCGAGTTTGTACGCGTGTGTGTTTGTGTGTGTGTGTGCGCGTGTACGCCGGCGTATGTGTACACCTGCGTGTGGGCGCGTACGTGTATGTATGCGTGTGTGTGCATGAGTGTGCGTGTGCGTGCGCGTGTGTGTGTGCTTGCGTGTGTGTCTGTACGTGTGGGTGTGCACGTGCGTGTGTGCACGTGCGTGCCTGTGGGTGTGTGTACGCGTGTGTGTGTGCGTGCGTTTGTGTATGTGTAAATACGCGTGCTTGTGTGTGTGTGTGCGTGCGTGTATATCTGTGCATATGTGTATGAGTCTGTGTGTGTACGCGTGCTTGTGTTTGAACGTATGCGTGTGTGTGTGCGATTACCTGTGTGCATGTGTGTGTACGCGTGCGGATGTGCATGCTTCTGTGTGTGTACGCGTGAGCGTGTTTGTGTACAAATGCGTGTGTGTGCATGTATGTGTGTGTGTACGCGTGCGTGTGTGTGTGCGTGCGCGCGCGTGTGTGTACGCGTGCGTGTGTGTGTGTACCCGTGCGTGTGGGTGTGTGTGGGCGTGTTTGTGTGTGTTTAGCGTGCGTACGTCTGTGTACGCGTGGATATGTGGGTGTGCGTGCGTGTGTGTGTAAGTGTACCCGTGTGTTTGTGTGTGTCTGAACGCGTACGTGTGCGCGTTTGTGTGTACACGTGCGTGCGAGTGTGTGTGCGTGTGTGTGTGCGTGCGTGTGTGTGCGTGTGTGTGTGCACGTGCTTGTGTGTCTCTGCGTGCGTGAGTGTGTGCGTGTGCGTGTGTATGCATGCGAGTGTGTGTGTGCGTGTGTGTGTACGCGTGAGTGTGGGTGTGTGCTTGCGAGTGTGTTTGTGCGTGCGTGTGTGTGTATGCGTGCGTGTGGTGCTTGCGTGTGTGTGTACGCGTGTGTGTATGTGTATACGTGCGTGTGTGTGTACACGTACGTGCGCGTGCGTGTGTACACGTACGTGCGCGTGCGTGTGTGCATGTGTGCGCGCGTGTGCAGGTGTGTGTGTTTACGCGTGCGTGTCTGCGTGCGCGTGTACGCGTGCGTGTGTGTACGAGTGCATGTGTGTGTTTGTGCGTGTGTGTGTCTGCGCGTGCGCGTGTGTGTACGTACTGCGTGTGTGTGCGTGCTGCGTGTGTGTGCAGGTGTGTGTTCGCGTGCTTCTGAGCGTGTGTGTGTGTGTGCGTGTGTGCCTTTACGCTTGCGTGCGTGTGTTATACGCGTGCGTGTGTGTGTGCGTATGTGTGTACGCGTGCGTGCATGTGTGGGTGTGTAGGCGTGCGTGAGTGTGTGTGTGTCTACGAGTGAGTGTGTGTGTTTGCGCGTGCGTATGTGTCTGTGCTTGCGTGCGCGTGCGTGTGTGTGGGTGTGTAGGCGTGTGTGTGTGTATGAGTGTGCGTGTGTGTGAACGCGTGCGTGTGTGTGTACGCGTGCACGTGTGTGTACGCGTGCACGTGTGTGTACGCGTGCGTGTGTTTGTGCGTGCGTGCGTGTTTGTACGCGTGCGTGTGTGTGCATGTGCGTGTATGCGTTCGTGTGAGTATGTGCATGTGTGTGTATGCGTGCGTGTGTGTGTACGCGCATGTGTGTTTTTGTGTGTTTGCGTGCGTGCGTGTTTATACGTGTGCGTGTGCGTGTATGCGTGGTGCCTGTGTGTGCGTCTGTGTGTACGCTTGCGTGCGTGTGTGTGTATGCTTGCGAGTGTGTGCGTGCGTGCGTGTATGTGTACGCGTGCTTGTGTGTGCGTGCGTGCGTGCGAGTGCGTGTGTGTGTGCGCACGTGTGTGCGTGTGTCAGTTTGCGTGTATGTGTGTGTGCGTGCGTAAGTGTGTGTGCGTGCGTAAATGTGTGTGCTTGCGTGTGTGCGCGCGTGTGCGTGCGTGCGCGTGTGTGTGGTGGGTGTGTGCGCGTGCGTGTTTGTGCGTATGTGTGTGCATGTGTGGGTTTGACGTGTTTGTGTGCGTGCGTAAGTGTGTGTGCGTGCGTAAATGTGTGTTCTTGGGTGTGTGCGCGCGTGTGCGTGCGTGCGCGTGTGTGTGGTGGGTGCGTGCGCGTGCGTGTTTGTGCGTATGTGTGTGCATGTGTGGGTTTGACGTGTTTGTGTGCGTGTGTGCCTGTGTGTGTCTACACCCGCGTTTCTGTGTACGCGTGCGTGTGTGCGTGTACGCGTATGTGCGTGTGTGCGTGTGCTTTTGTGTATATGCGTGCGTGTGTGTGTGCGTGTGTGTATGAGTGTGGGGGTACGCGTGCGTGTGTGTATGCGTGCTTATGTGTCTGTGCGTGTGTCTATGTGTCTGTGTGTGTACGCGTGCTTTTGTGTGAATGCGTGCGTGTTTGTGTGATTGCACTAGCGTTTGTGTGTGTTTACGCGTGCGGGTGTGCGTGCGTGCGTGTGCGTGTGTACGCGCTTGCGTGTGCGTGCGTGTGTGTATGTGTGTGTGCGCGCGTACGTGTGTTTGAGCGTGTGTGCATTTGTGTGCGGGTACGCGTTCGTGTGTGTGTGTGTCTGTGCATGTGTGTATGTGCCTGTGCGTGTACGCGTGCTTGTGTATGAACGCGTGCGTGTGTTTGTTTGATTACGCGTGCGTTTGTGTGTGCGTGCGTGTGTGTCTGTGCATGTGTGTATGTGTCTGTGTGTGTACGCGTGCTTGTGTGTGAACGCGTGCGCGTGTGTGTGTACGCGTGCGGGTGTGTGTGTAGGCATGCGCGTGTGCATGTGTGCGTGCGTGCATGTGTGTGTACACATTCGTGTGTGTGCATATATATGTTTGTACGCGCGTGTGTGTGTTTACACTTGTGTTCGTGCACGTGTGTGTACACGTGCGTGCGTGTTCGTCTGTGTACGCGAGCGTGTTTGTGTACGCGTGCGTGTTTGTACGCGTGCGTGTGTGTGTGCGTGTACGTTCGTGTGTATGCGTGCTGCCGGAGTGCGTGTGCGCGTGTGCGCGTGTATGTGTGTTTGTGTATGTGTGTTTGTGTGTGTGCGCGTGCGCGTGCGCGCGCGTGTGTACGTGTGTTTGTTTGTGTGTGCCTGTGTGTTTCTGTACGCGTACGTTTATGTGTATACGTGTGTGTATGTGTAAATGTGTGTACGCGTGCGTGTGTGTGTGTACGCGTGTGTATGTGTGTGCGGGTTCGCGTGCGCGCGCGTGCATCTGTGCGTGTGTGTACGAGGCTGAGCGTACGCTTGCTTTTGTGTGAACGCGTGCGCGTGTGAGTGATTACGCGTGGTGTGTGTGTATGCGTGTGTGTGTGTGTGTGTGTGCGTGCGTCTGTGTGTGTGCGCGTGAGCGTGTGTGTGTACAAATGTCTGTGTGTGCATGTATGTGTATGTGTACGCGTGCGTGTGTGTGGGTGTGTGTGTGTACGCGCGTGCGTGTGGGTGTGTGTGGGCGTGTTTGTGTGTGTTTAGCGTGCGTGCGTCTGTGTACGCGTGGATATGTGGGTGTGCGTGCGTGTGTGTAAGTGTACCCGTGTGTTTGTGTGTGTCTGAACGCGAACGTGTGCGCGTTTGTGTGTACGCGTGCGTGCGAGTGTGTGTGCGTGTGTGTGTGCGTGCGTGTGCGTGCGTGTGTGTGTGCGCGTGCTTGTGTGTCTCTGCGTGCGTGAGTGTGTGCGTGTGTGTGCGTGTGTATGCATGCGAGTGTGTGTGTGCGTGTGTGTGTACGCGTGAGTGTGGGTGTGTGCTTGCGAGTGTGTTTGTGCGTGCGTGTGTGTGTATGCGTGCGTGTGGTGCTTGCGTGTGTGGACGCGTGTGTGTATGTGTATACGTGCGTGTGTGTGTACACGTACGTGCGCGTGCGTGTGTGCATGTGCGCGCGCATGTGCAGGTGTGTGTGTTTACGCGTGCGTGTCTGTGTGCGCGTGTACGCGTGCGTGTGTGTACGAGTGCATGTGTGTGTTTGTGCGTGTGTGTGTCTGCGCGTGCATGTGTGTGTACGTACTGCGTGTGTGTTCGTGCGTGTGTGTGCGTGCTGCATGTGTGTGTATGCATACATGTTTGTGTGCGAGAGTGTGTGTGTACACGTGCGTGTGTGTGCAGGTGTGTGTTCGCGTGCTTCTGAGCGTGTGTGTGTGTGTGTGCGTGTGTGCCTTTACGCTTGCGTGAGTGGTGCGAGCGTGTGTGTTTAATACGCGTGCGTGTGTGTTCGTGTGTGTGTACGCGTGCGTGTGTGTGCGTATGTGTGTATGCGTGCGTGCATGTGTGGGTGTGTAGGCGTGCGTGAGTGTGTGTGTGTACGTGTGTATGTGTGTGCGCGCGTGTGTGTAGACGCGCGCATGTGTGTTTGTGTGTGCGTGTGTGTAGTGTGTGTTCGTGCGTGTGTTTAAACGTGCGTGTGTGTTCTTGTGTGTGGGTATGCGTGCGTGTGTGTGCGTGTGTGTGTTCGCTTGCGTGTTTGTGCGTGTGAATGCTTGCAGCCTGGGTGTTCGTGTGTGTATGTGTTTCGCGTGCATGTGTGTGTTTATGCTTACGTGTGTGTGTTCGTGCGTGTGTGTACGAGTGTGTGTGTGTGTGCATGTGTGTGCGCGCGTGTGTGTTTGTCTGCGCGTGCGTGTGTTTTGGCGAGCATGCGTGTGTGCGTGCGTGTGTGTACGCGTACGAGTGTGTGCGCGCGTGTGTATGTAGGCGTGCGTGTGTGTGTACGCGTGCGAGTGTGTGCGTTTGTGTGCGTAGGTTTGCATGTTTATATGCGTATGTGTGTGTGCGTTCGTGCGTGCGCGTGTGTGTGTACGCGTGCGAGTGTGTACGAGTGCGTGTGTGTGTGCATGTGTGTGTGCGCGCTTGCGTGTGTGTCTGCGCGTGCGTGTGTGTACGCGTGTGTGTGCGTGCGTGTGTGTGTGTACGCGTGCGTTTGTTTGAGTGTGTGTGTACGCGTTCGTTTAGGTGTGTGCGCGCGAGTGTATGTGCGTTCATGTGTGTGTACGCGTGCGTGTGTGTATGCGTGCGTGTGCGTCTGTGTGAACGCGTAAGTGTGCGTCTGTGTGAACGCGTGTGTGAACGCGTGTGTGTATGTGTGTGTGGGTACGCGCGTGTGTGTATGCGTGCGTGCGTGTGTACACGTGTGAGTGCGTGTTGGTGTGTAAGTGTACGTTTGCGTGTGTTTGTGAGGGCGTGTGTGTGCGTGTGTGTGCGTGTGTGCGTTTTGCGCGTGCGTGTGTATGTGTGTGCGTGTGTGCCTGTGTATGTATGTGTGTGCGCTTGTGTGTGTGTGTGTGTATGCGTGCGAGTGTGTGTGTGTGCGTGCGTGTACGCGTGCGTGAGGTTGTGTGTGTGCGAGTGTGTGCTTGTACGCGTAGGTTGTGATTGCGTGCGTGGGTCTGTGTGCGCGTGCGTGTGTGTCCATGCGTGCGTGTGTTTGTGCGTGCGTGCGTATGCATGTGTACGCGTGAGTGTGTGTGAACGAGTGAGTCTGTGTGTTTGCGCGTGCATGTGTGTCTGTGCTTGCGTGCGTGTGTGCATGTGTGTGTATGCGTGCGTGTTAGTGTTCGCATGTTTGTTTATGCGTGGGTGTGTGTGTGTACGCGTGTATTTGTGCACGCGTGCGTGTGTGTGCGCGCGCGAGTTTGTACGCGTGTGTGTTTGTGTGTGTGTGTGCGCGTGTACGCCTGCGTATGTGTACACCTGCGTGTGGGCGCGTACGTGTATGTATGCGTGTGTGTGCATGAGTATGCGTGCGCGTGTGTGTGTACTTGCGTGTGTGTCTGTACGTGTGGGTGTGCACGTGCGTGTGTGCACGTGCGTGTGTGCACGTGCGTGCCTGTGGGTGTGTGTACGCGTGTGTGTGTGCGTGCGTTTGTGTATGTGTAAATACGCGTGCTTGTGTGTGTGTGTGCGTGCGTGTATATCTGTGCATATGTGTATGAGTCTGTGTGTGTACGCGTGCTTGTGTTTGAACGTATGCGTGTGTGTGTGCGATTACCTGTGTGCATGTGTGTGTACGCGTGCGGATGTGCATGCTTCTGTGTGTGTACGCGTGAGCGTGTTTGTGTACAAATGCGTGTGTGTGCATGTATGTGTGTGTGTACGCGTGCGTGTGTGTGTGTGGCGTGCGTGTGTGTGTACACGTGCGTGTGGGTTCATGTGTGTGTACGTGTGCGTGTGTGTGTGCGTGTGCGCGCGTGTGTGTGTACGCGTGCGTGTGGGTGTGCGTGCGTGTGTGTGTGTACCCGTGTGTTTTGTGTGTGGATGCGTGTGTGTGCGCGTGTGTGTACGTTTGAGTTTGTGATGTGTGTGTGTGTCTTTGTGTGTGTGGGTGCTCGTGCTTGTGTGTCTCTGCATGCGTGAGTGTGTGCGTGTGTGTGTATGCGTGCGAGTGTGTGTGTCTGTGCGTGTGTGTTTACGCGTGCGTGTGGGTATGTGCTTGCGAGTGTGTTTGTGCGTGTGTTTGTGTGTGTATGCGTGCGTTTGTGTGTGCGCGTGTGTGCATGTATGTACACGTGCGTGTGTGTGCGTGCATGTGTGTGCGCGTGTGCATGTGTATGTTTACGCGTGCGTGTGTGTGTATGAGTGCATGTGTATGTTTGTGCGTGAGTGTGTTTGCGCGTGCATGTTTGTCTACGCGTGCATGTGTGTGCGTGCGTGTGTGTGTATGCGTACATGTGTGTGTGCGAGCGTGTGTGTGTGAACGCGTGCGTGTGTGTGAACGCGTGCTTGTGTGTGCGTGTGTGTGTGTTACGTTTTTGTGTTTGTAAGCGTGTGTGTGTGCGTGCGTGCATGTGTGTCTGCGCGTGCGTGTGTGTTTTTGCGAGCATGCGTGTGTGCGTGCGTGTGTGTACGCATGCGAGTGTGTGTGCGTGTGCACGCGTGCGTGAGGGTGCGTATGTGCGAGTGTTTGTGCGTGTGTGTGTACGCGTACGTTTGTGTGTGCGTGATTGTGTGTGTGTTCGCGTACGTGTGTGTATTTGTGCGTGCGTGTGTGTGCGTGTGCGTATGTGTCTGTGAACGCGTGCTTGTGTGAACGCGTGCGTGCGTGTGTACACGTTCGTGTGTGCGTGTGTGCTGTGCACGAGTGTGTGTGTGAAAGAGTGCGTGTGTGTGTGCGTTTGCGCGTGCGTGTGCCTGTTCGTGCGTGTGTGCCTGTGTGTGTTTGTGCGTGCGCGCGTGTGTGTGTGTATGCGTGCGAGTGTGTGTGTGCGTGTGTGTACGCGTGCGTGTGGTTGTGTGTGCGAGTGTGTTTGTGCGTGCGTGTGTGTTCGCGCGTGTGTGTGGACGCGTGCATATATGTGTGTGTATGTGTATGCGTGCGTGTGCGTGTGTGTACGTTTGCGAGTGTGTGCGTGCGCGTGTGTGTGTGTGTGCGTGTGTGTGTACGCGTGCACGTGTGTGCACGCGTGCGTGTGTTTGTGCGAGCGTGTGTGTTTGTACGCGTGCGTGTGTGTTTATACGCGTGCCTGTGTGTGCATGTGTGCGTATGCGTGCGTGTGATTGTGTGCATGTGTGTGTGTATGCGTGCGCGTGTGTGTACGCGTGTATTTGTGCACGCGTGAGTGTGGGTATGCGCGCGCGCGTGTATACGCGCGTGTGTGTTTTTGTGTATGTGTGTGCGTGCGTGTTGGTACGTGTACGTGTGCGTGTATGCGTGGTGCCTGTGTGTGAGTGTGTGTGTACGCTTGCGTGCGTGTGTGTGTATGCTTGCGAGTGTGTGTGTGCGTGTGTGTGTACGTGTGCTTGTGTGTGTGTGTGCGTGCGAGTGCGTTTGTGTGTGCGCACGTGTGTGCGTACACGTGCGTGTGTCAGTTAGCGTGCGTGTATGTGTGTGTGTGCGTGCGTGCGTGTGTGGTGGGTGTGTGCGCGTGCGTGTTTGTGCGTGTGTGTGCGCTTGTGGGTTTGACGTGTTTGGGTGCGTGTGTGCCTGTGTGTGCCTGCGTTTCTGTGTATGCGTGTGTGTGTATGTGTGAATGTGTGTGTTTGCGTGTGCTTGTGTGTTTGTGTGCGTGTGCTTGTGTGCTTGTGGGGGTAGGCGTGCGTGTGTGTGTATGCGTGCGTGTGTGTCTCTGCGTGTGTCTATGTGTCTGTGTGTGTACGCGTGCTTTTGTGTGAATGCGTGCGTGTTTGGGTGATATCGCTAGCGTTTGTGTGTGTTTACGCGTGCGTGTGTGCGTGCGTGCCTGTGCGTGTTTACGCGCTCGCTTGTGCGTGCGTGTGTGTGCGCGTGGGGCTGTGTGTGTGTACGCGTGCGTGTATGCGTGTATAAGCGCGTGCGTGTGTTTGTGTGTGTGCGTATTTTTATGCGGGAACGCGTGCGTGTGTGTGTGTCTGTGCATGTGTGTATGTGCCTGTGTGTGTACGCGTGCTTGTGTATGAACACGTGCGTGTGTGTGTTTGATTACGCGTGCGTTTGTGTGTGTACGCATGCGGGTGTGTCTGCGTGCGCGTGTGTATGTAGGCGTGCGCGTGTGTGCGTGCGTGTGTGTGTCTACACATGCGTCTGTGTGCATGTATGTGTGCGTGTATGCATGTGTGTTTGTGTGTGCGTGCGAGTGTGTGTGCGTGTGTGTTTGTGTACGTTTTCCTGTGTTTGTACGTGCGTGTGTGTGCGCTTGCGTGTGTGTCTTAGTGTGTGAGTGTGCACGTGCGTGTGTACATGTGCGTACCTGTTGGTGTGTGTACGCGCGTGTGTGTGTGCGTGCGTTTGTGTATGTGTAAATACGCGTAAGTGTGTGTGTATGCGTGCGTGTGTGTCTGTGCATGTATGTATGTGTCTGTAAGTGATTACCTGTGCGTATGTGTGTGTACGCGTGCGGGTGTGTGCGTGCGTGTGCCTGTGTGTGTGCATGTGTGTGTACGCGTGCGTATGTTAGTGTGTGTGTGTATGTGTGTGGGGGTGCACATGCGTGTGGGTGTTGCGTGCGCGTGTGTCTGTGAATGTGTGTACGTGTCTGTGGATGTGTGTACGTGTCTCTGTGTGTACGCGTGCTTGTGTCTCAACGCGTGCGTGTGTGTGCGATTACGCGTGCATTTGTGTGTGTGTACGCGTGTGTGTTTGTTTGCGTGCGTGTGTTTGTGTGTGTTTGAACGCATGCGTATGCGTGTACACGTGCGTGTGTGAGTTTGCGTGTGTGTCTGTGTGTGTGTGTGTGTGTGGGTACGCTTGCGTGTGTTTGTGTGTGCGCGCGTGCGTGTGTGTGTGCGTGTGTGTGTGCCTGTGTCTGTCTGTAGGCCTGCTTTTGTGTGTAAACGTGTGTGTGTGTGTACATGTGTGTACGCGTGCGTGTGTGTACGCGTACGTGTGTGTGTGCGTTTTTGTTTGTGTATGCGTGCGTGGGCGTCTGTGCGCGTGTGTTTATGCCTGTGTGTGTACGCGTGCTTGTGTGTGAACGCGTGCGTGTGTGTGTACGCGCGTGTGTGTGTTTGTATGCGCGCGCGCGTGTGGTGTACGCGTGCTTGTGGGTGCGTGTGTGTGGGTACGTGTGTGTACGCGTGCGTGCGTGTGTGTGTACGCTTAGGTATGTGGGTGTGCGTGCGTGTGTACGTGTATGCGTTCGTGCGTGTGTGTGTTCGTGCATGCGTGCGTGTGTGTGCATGAGTTTGTGTGTACGCGTACGTGTGTGTGTGCGTGCGTGTGTGTGGGCGTGCGTGCGTGGGGGGGGGGTGCGTACGCGTGTGTGTGTATGCGTGCGTGTGTGTACGCGAGCGTGTGTGCGTGCGTGTGTGTGTATGCGTTTGTGTTTGTGCGTGCGAGTGTGTTTGTGCGTGCATGTTTGTGCGTATGTGTGTGTATGCGTGCATGTGTGTACGCGTGCGTGTGTGTGTGTGTATGTGTATGCGTGTGTGTGTGCGTGCATGTGTGTACGTGTGTGTGTGTGCGTGCATGTGTGAGCGTGTGTTCGTACGAGTTGGTGTGTGTGTGTGTGCGGGTGTGTGTGCGCGTGCGTGTGTGTCCGTGCGCGCACGTGTGAGCGCGCGCGTGTGTGCGTGTGTGTGCGCGTGTGTGTGCGCGTGTGTGAATGTGTACGTGTGTGTTTGTACGCGTGCATGCGTGTGTGTGTGCGTGCGTGTGTGAGTGTGACCGCGTGCGCGTGTGTGTGCGCGTGTGTGTACGCATGCGTGTGTGTGTGCATTTTGTGAATAAGTAGTCATAATTGTCACATCATCTTACGCTCCCTTAATAATTTTTGTTTATTTAAGTTGGGTCATCATGCGAGTACCTATATGTGAGAGATAAAGAGATACCTAGATAGCTAATAGTGCCTGCAGAACGCAAAGGAATGCTTAGGAAATTAAAGCCATGTGTCCGTCACACATACTTCAACGAGCCAAGTGACAGGTATTAGAATTTTTAACAAATCTACGGTATGCAGTGCACGCGGTCACAATAATGCAGAAACTATACTGCTTGCGAAACTATGCGATGCAAGCAATTTGGACGTCTGCAAGCACCAAGCAGAGATTAGCTAGGCATGTACATCTTGTATACATTGAAATTTTAAATGAGTTAGGGATCATGTCACTACTTTTGATGCGTTTTACTCTTCTGTTGATATCCAAAAACAGTAGAAGCAAGGGGAAGAATGAAAAAAATTCTCAGTACAGGGTGTCACTGGGACCTTTAGAAATTGATGCAATAAAATGTGGCGATACAGCCGTGGCAGTACACCTCCATGCTACAAAGGGACAGCAGTAAATTATCATAATAATCACCTAGTTTAGAGCTTTCACTCACTTTCGCTATGGGAGTGTTTTTACGTTTTTTAGCGCCATGCGCTTGCGTTTTGGCAAATTAGTACGCTTATGAATAGCTGACAGAATGTGCCAAAGATGAAGGAGCCCATAAAAATACCCCAAATTATGTTCTATACGATGGGCAATCAAGTTAGTATTATTGGCTAAGTACCAGATGCTACATGTATGAAGCTGCCTCGTAACACAACAAGTCAGGAACATTGACATTGATTGGCGCATCTAGGATAAGTCCCTCCACACCATGCACTTCACGAATAACAGCTTCTGATATATTAATGACTCACTAGTCGTGTCTAGCAGTCTACGGAGTCACGCAGCTGGAAACAGGAGCGGCAGGCGTGAAAGCACAGCTGCAAACTCGAAATGTTTCCCCGAGATATGCATACAACTTTTTTCACCCACACTGACATGTTCAAATACAGTTTGTTCTCGTCAACTATAGAAGCCTGGATGATGCTGCCCAGAAGGGTTCGTTCGCCATCGCTTCAAGAATTTTCAGAAGCCTCTTCTTGAGTGTTGCTTTGCTCCTGTTGTTTTTGTTTTTTTCCACTTCTGCAATAGCCTAAGTGAGGCTGCAGTACGTAAAAATAAAGTAAATTTACAGCATTTAAAATAGTATGTGTCGCATCACTACGTTATACCCACAAAACAATGTAAAACAGCATACTCAGGTAATTATACAGATACGTATGAGATCCAGGCCTAATTTGGGTCTGGCTCAGGCCCAAGCCCGGGCCTATATATTGCTCTAGGCTGCCGATTCTCCTGTGACAGTCCTCACATCTTTTTTTCAACCGACCACCATGAAATTTCTTGCTTCTACTTTACATGCAACACTTATTTCTCTTTCTTAGGGACAAGTTGCTCGCCCTGTATTTCCATGCGAGCTGGTCGCCTCAGTGTAAGCAGGTGGATGATTTATTGCCCAATCTTGCGAAAAATCCAGATCTGGCGCTGACGAGTTTCTGCAAGGTAAAAGTTGCTGGAAATACTTTTATAAAAAAATTGTGCCTATACGTGCATTAGAGCAGCAGTTTAGGTGCTGGGAAGGCTTATTTGCCGTCATACGTTATGCAGGATTAAGTATTTTTAATCAGAAGACTTTTTTTCTCGGCCTTGCTTATCCTGATTATGTACATTTTCAGAAGCATACATTGATTTTTGCGCAGGTCGAAGCTGAGCAAGCCAAGGATGTAAGCCTGAAGTATAAAGTCACCTCAAAGCCGACATTCGTCATCCTTCTGGTAGGTTGAAATTGTTGAAACTTGAAGTAAATACTGTCAAACTTTTAAGGAGGGCTATATTTATTGTGATTCTTCTCCTTAACCTTAGGAATGCAGATTTGTACATTGAACGAACAATAAAGGTATAATCTAAGGATGGTGATGTAAGTTAAACATTGGTTTTTATTGCTTAACGGACCCCTCACAAGAAATAGCAAGCTTTAGCATAGGAAGTCATGTCCCCAATAGAGAGCATTCTACCGAAGGAATTCAGCAAATCACTTCATAACCACTGTTGCGACCGGGGTTTGCGGCACCGGAGATCCGGGATCAAGATGTCGAGGCAGGAGGAGGTTGAACTTCGTAGAGATGCTTATTTAGATTATTTACATGGCACAGGCTGTCTGGCCCAAAGCCCTACATTGAAAGCTCTAGATTGAAAAAAGGTTGTCTATTGAACAAGCTCTGTGAACCACACTAAGCAGCCCGCGAGGGCTGATTAAATAGTTTCATCTCCCCAGATCTCTAGATCGGGGAACAGGTCTATACGGCACTGTCCAATATAACATGTCTCGCAGCACATATGAGTGTCATTATGCTGCCACCGTCCCCAACAAACACACATACACAAACCAAACACGTGTATGGTCCCGGCGATGCTGCCTCCTTCGGCGAATCTTGCTTGAGCGGGGTGAAACGAATCTGTCATCTCGCCGCTTGGGCCGACTACCCGAGCTTTGTCAAACGGCAGTCAGGTTCTAGGCGCCTCCGAGAGGCTATGCCTGGACATCTGGTGCGGATTTGAGCGTCGTTGGCTCATCAGTCAAAGACGCACAGCGTGATGGTCCGACGTCTGTAATCGGCGGAAGCTCAGCATTGGGGCTTTTACCGGGGCACGAAGATGCCACGTATCACATCTCTGCATGGACCCGAAGGACAGCGGTGCTCCGTAGAGTGATTTCAGCCACGCAGTGCACAGCACATGGAAACAGCAGGGTGTCTTGGCGCTGCTCCTTAACTCCACAAAATGACATGTCTGCCTTTTATCGTTCTGGCAACCGTACAAAAAGGGTGGCCCGCCAAACGCAACAGCTCGTTCACCGGCGGAAAAATAGACCTGAGAGTGATCAGTCGTGCAGGTTGCCCGAAGCGTCATTGTTTGGTGGCGTCATCCAGGCCGCTGCTGAAAATGCAACACGGCAATCTTCAATCATCCATGGGCCTTTCCTCCCTGGGATTACACAGACATACACACAATCACGGACACGGGAGAGCACCCTGCTCACATTTGAGACACATCGAGTCCGAAAATATTCTAAAACCAACCTTCCTTAAGAATAATAACTAAACACAAAGCAGCAATTGAAGCGTTTCTTTGAGCTTTTCCTCAAGCTCCCAATTTTAACACGAGAATAATCTTCTCCTAAACTGCTTTCTAGAAAATAAACACCCAATCGATGCGCTCTCCATGGCATACTTCTGTGCCAGCGTTAGTAATTTGCTGTAACCTGCCAGGCCTCTTATTTCTTAAATAAAGCCTTTTGCTTCACACTGTCTTTTAGTCTCCAAAATTTTGTGCAGCCAAAGCTAGTCGTCAGTTTCCTTTGAGCTAACAAAGAGATAACTGTCATGCTGCACGAGTACAGGACCTTATCATTACGTCTCCAATCACACGCTATAGTGCTCCTGCGTGGATTAACTACTAATTCTGCCTGGTGGTTACCGTCTTCATAAAAGCTACACAATAATTTCCGAACCAACTAACTCATTTCATTTCAGCCACACCATACACATGCAAACAAAACAAGAAATAACAACAAAAAACTGTCGCATCAATCCTTAAAATACTCGCAAGGAGTATCCTTGCGGCTCCATGCTCACTCAAAATTTGTCTCTAACGTCGCTCCTACTTGACAATTGCTCCTAGGCGTGTCGTTTTGCAACCGCACGGTTGCTTTATTAGCTTAGCTTCATTAGCTTTATTAGGCTATGCTTTATTAGCTTACCTTATTTCTTATGCAAAGCTTAAGAAATAAACAAAACCTGGTACTTGTTACCTAATTGCTATCTAGTAGCCGAGATACTTGAACTGTTACAAAACCAAAACTAACAAAACAGTAAAAAAACTTCAAAACAAAACGAACAAGTCCGCTAGGTACCTTTTTCAAATGCTCATGGTTTTTACTTAATTTAGAGATGAACGCGTTGCGGCCGAGCTCTGTGGGCCTTTTTTGGCGAACGGGGGAGACAACAAGTGCAAAACCTATTAGCTTCGCCTCACATCCCCGCTGAGCTCCTTGATGGCAACCTGCATTGTTTCCCTCGCTCGGCTACTTCTTGCGAGCCAGCAACCATGCACTCACCTGTCCCATCAAACGTGCCGAGGTTAGAACTAAGGAAGGTTGACTGCCCGCTTCCTTCTGCCTGCATTTTGGCCCAACGCACCATTCTTTTTCTCTTCATCTGGCAGCTTGGACGCATGCAAGGACACATGCATAGCAACTCCGGCGCCGACGACAAAACGCCTCATTCGGATGACTATGGTTGAACGCCTACTGCCTTTCCTCAAGCACGTGCTCGTTGTCACTTTCCTGCCTTTACGACGCTTCTTATAGTGGTCATATATGCTGCGATATAAAATATCTATGCATGTTTATTCAGCGAAGTGATTCCCGCATGTCTTTTAAAATTAATAACTTTACTTTTATACCACCCTACATTCACCTTCTCAACTTTATCGACCGTTTTTTTGTAACTATCAACATTAACGTCACAAACAAATGGCATTACTTTTTCCTGTGTAGCACGACCACAAACCGAAGGAGATTCGTTGCACCAAATGTCATTTAGGCCTAATGACATTAATTCCTGCAGTGTGACGGGGTATAACTCTTGGCAGACACAATCGTGAGTGCGTTGTAGGCTTATCAGTTCAAAATAGCAGGACCTGGTGAGGGGCGCTTTAAAGAGTGGAGCATTGATAGTGATAGCAAAGTTTAGCGTTGCGCTTTTCAGACAGTGTGTTAATTATTCACGGGGGCAGCATACATGCATATGACACAACTTCATGCACATTTAAAGCTTTTGCATGATCTTTAAGACTTGTAACGGGACTATGCTGGTGCAATGGCTGTGCCCAAAACTTATGCCTGTGTTTGTGTAATTATACTACATTTAGATTGTGATTAACAGTATTGTCTGGTAGTTTTTAATTCTAATGTAAGACTTCAAATAAGAATAAATGTTGTAAATTAAGTGTTTCATAACCTTTATGCACGGATTTATGGTAAAGTACTCTATACCGTCAAAAATCTAGTATCGGAAGGACCTAAACATAACTTGCTATGTTGTATGAAAATAGCAAATGTGGCAAAAAAGTTTTATTTTATAAAAGTGAAGAGAGTGTAAGAAAGAAACAAACTACATTTGGGAAAGAAAGGTGGAAAACAATAGAGTATGATGACACATATGCTGCAAGCACTCACTTTAAGCATTTTAATTGATGACACTTCTCACTTTAGTAAGCATTGTCGATGGTACATTTAGGAGTGAATCTTTTGTTATATATATGTGTGTGTGTGTGTGTGCGTACGTACGTGCATGCGTGCGTGCACGCGCTCGCGAGCCCATATTATAATTGCAATGAGATACTAAAATTCATCAATATTTTGTTTCTCTGTTCAAACAAGGTCATAACTTTAGCATATATTTAAAATTTCGGTCTCTGGTTGTCATTATCATTGTTAAGCTCTGTGTTCTCATGCTTGTTAGCAAAGCCAGTTTTAAACTTTTGTACTTTCTTCAAGAGATTGAAAGAACAATTTTTTAGACAGAGTACATTATTATACAGATTGAATGCAACACTCAAATAAGTTTTGTGGTGAGTCATCACTGGGACACTGCAAGGCTTATTTGGTCTTGTTCTGAGGTAACAGTCTGCCTATTGGTGTTGGCACTGTAAAATCTCTAATTTGTGCATACTTGGTCATGCTTGGTTAAAACGCAGCAAAATTGTACTAAAATGAGAGGCACAGAGGAAGTGATCGTGACGACTTTTTTTTTCGTCTCAGCTAAGATGCGTTATAATCTAGTAAGGTAAGCGTCAGTAACAACGGGAAAAAATGGCAGTAAGCGTGGGCTATACTACCAGTCCGCTTTAAATTTTGCGTTGTAGAAAAGCTGCCTAGTAAGTATTAATGCTAGTATGTTAAAAAAATGTCAGCATATCCACGGAGTGAATGATGGAGAGTGGGGCGAAGCATTCGTCCGTCCATGCGTCCGTCTGTGTGACCGTTTATGCGTCTGTTTGTGCGCCCGTCCCTGCGTTCGTTCATGCATCCGCCGCTGCGTCCGTTCATGTGCCCACCCATGCATCTGTCTGTGTGTCCGTTCGTCCATCTATTCAACACTCCAAGCCCCACCATCTCGCATCTTTTTATCATATATTCCCCATATAGAAGCACCCCCATTCAGTGAACATTCCAAGGACTAAGCGAGAAGTGGCACACGCACACTTTCTTACGGCTTGCGCTTCGGGTCTACTTCCCACCTTCAACCACCTTGAGTTCATGGTATATACTAGTTCACTGTATTCATGGCACTGCGGCCCAATGCTCGCTAAACCTTTCTAAAACCAAGGAGGTTACGCCCAGCGAGTATAACGTAGCAACCTTTTCCTGTCAGATAGTGCTCAATGTACATGCCAGTGGCTGCTAATGTGAAATGAGAGACAGGAGAATTCAGCTTTTAATTTCTTACGGCTTGCGCTTCGTATCTGCTTCCCCCTTTAACCACCTCGAATTCATTCATGGTATATACTAGTTCATTGTATTCATGGCGCTGCGGCTGAACGCTCGCTAAACATTTCTAAAACTAAGGAGGTTACACCCAGCGAGTATAATGTAGCAACTTTTTCTTGTCCGATAGTGCTCAATGTACATGCCAAGGGCTGCTAATGGGGATCGCTGCGTGCGCGTTGACTAAAAGCTGAATGCTCCTGTCTCTCATTCCCCATTAGCAGCCATTGGCATGTACATTGAGCACTATTTTTTATTGTTAAACAACGCACAGAAGAAATCCCTCACCGGCACCACCTTGGAGGTCAAATGTTATACCTCTTTCGGGTATGGGCCACTGGTAGCTACGTACTACGAGGGACGCACAAGCCATGCCATAAGGAGCTTCGCCCCTAAAATGTGATTAGTTAAAGCAGCAAGATGATACATGCCTTAAGCATTGCAACATACACATGAGTTGTGCTGATTACTGCTTCTTATCGAAATCCAGAATGGGAAGGATGTTGGCAGAGTAGAAGGCGTGAACATGATGGAACTGGTGGGTAAGCTGAAGGCACTGAAAATTCGTGTGGAAATGTCGCCAGTTGCTGCTAGTGAGGACGACCGGGCGAGTGGAATTTTGCATTTCTTAAAAGCACACATGTAAGAGTGGCCATGGGCCAGATGCCATTTGCGCTACTATTCTCAGTTTAACAGTGTCACTGGGGGCTGGGTGGCCAATATGATGGCATTAAAGACATCGCTCATAGAAAGGTTGAACTGAAAATTTAACTTTTACGTTACTGTCCGTGAGCGAATCTTCAACTGCCATTATGGCATGCCTATTGTGATGTCTTGAAGTCTGGAGCTACTATTGTGTTGTCTGATCCAAAACTGTGTGATCTCATTCGGTACATGCTCACTGCTATGTGGGTGCTTAGGAAGAAAGCGCTGTGCATGATTTCTTCCCGTGCGATTGAGCAACACTAAGAGCTTCCAGGTTCATTAGACAATGCGTTGCATTGATAATTTTTTCACTTATTCATGCACATGATGAAAACAGCACAAACAAGAAAAAGCCTCTGAAAGTTTACCTAGACAGACCACCGACATGTACTAATATTTGAAAATATGAATGCAAATATGAATGTGAATCATCTGATTTTCCATACTAATGGGAGTTGAATTCATGAAGTTTTAGCGTACTATAAAATTCAATAACATATTTTTTACTTCACTCAGTGTTCTATTTTTTTCCATGCATTTTGCAGAGTACATACTACTTTACATTGAATGCATTGTTAAAAACTTGGAATAGTTACAAAGCTAGAACAGGTTATTTTAGAACTGCTTTGGTAATGACAAACTTCTAGGTGTATAACTAAATGTAAATCTTGCACAAGAGGCCAGTCATTTTTCCCCGTCCAGTGGGAAACTTAAAATAAGCAGATTAGAAATTGCAAAACAAAAAAAGCTATGAAAAATTGAACAAGTTCTTTATTATTCACGAATTTTATGTATAACATACTTCAAAGTATGTTTACATAAGAAATGTGTGCAAATCATGAATAAAAGGTGTAGTTTGCAATTTGATTCACTTAGTTAAATTAGTAAAATATGTGGTCTATAGTAACTTGACTAGTGCCATTGAGGTAGTAATGTCAGCCTTGTAAGTGGTTAAGATTGAAAGATAAATGTCATTCTGAAAGTAGAAATGAAAGAATCCATTGAGTGAGGTTTTTCTTATTTGTACCTAAGTTGTACATGACTGTATGTTGTACTTGTAATTGAGCCTTTACACTTGGACTTGAGATCGTTTTTTTCTGAGAAATTTTCTCTTTAACCCTCTAGAAGCTAATGGAGAGGCTGCAGGCCATTACAGCCCAAGCTCCTTATGTGCTTTTGATGGAAGGAAGCAAAAGTTCACCTGCTAAAGGTATGGTGTGGTGACAGAAGTGTCCATCCTCTAAGCACCTCTTATGAAATATTTTTTTTTGCAGGTGATAGCGCTCTAAGGCAGTGACTTTGCCACAAGAAGCTGGCCTTGAGTTTCAGCATTTTGACGTGGCCACAGATTCGGTACTTCGACAGCGTAAGGCACTTCTGTATCCTAGCTTTTTTTCGTAACAGGGGGAAGGTAGGGGGAAGCTTTTTTTGCATTGACTCGCATTCTTCAGATGCTGTACTAAATACTGGGGTGTCAAAAGTCACAGAAGCGAAAATTTGAATAGCGCACACATCATGCAGTTTGATTGACGATTGATTGATATGCGTGGTTCAACGTCCCAAAACCACCATATGATTATGAGAGACGCCGTAGTGGAGGGCTCCAGAAATTTCGACCACCTGGGGTTCTTTAACGTGCACCGAAATCTGCACATCACGCAGTTTAACGCTCAGAAGTTTACACGTAATATGGTGCATAAATTTTACGTACAGGGCTGTAGTCCTGTGATTCGCTGTGCTGGCTACTGAGACAAATGAAATGTCTCTTGCCTATGGCTGGTTTCAGTGAAAATCAGTCATTAATGCCTAGTAGACATGCCTAATAAATTATTGAAATTTATAAATTATTGAAATTTATGAGGCAGTTTTTATAGTGACAAAAACAAACTTGGGTTTAGACATTTCTCCCACATTGGGGCACCATCTGCAAGCTGTGCATTCTTGAGAACTGGCCTAATTGTACTAGACAAATAGTTTTCTAGTTTTCACACTGGACTTCATGGCAAAAACTTTGTCCTGCAGGACGTGCGTAGTGAGTAACAAGCATCTCTCATGTACAGACTGACAGGGTGGTATTTTCGTGCTGCACATGGAGTATAAGTATTTTTCACGAATCATTGCAACTTTGATGTTGGATTCCAATGGCAGAGTCGGAGCGGCCGATGTACTCACCGCTCAACTCTGGTGCCTAGCAACGCCTCCAAATCCGCAATTGGAACACTATTCGCGCTGCCGGAGCTAGCATGGGGAGCAAGGTGGAAGCAGAAGTCTTTAAGTTGCCCAGAATACCTTGTGCGTAGTTATTCGGTTCCACTAATTCTATTTTCGAATTCTGTTCAATTATCGCTCGTACAGTAGTTTCAGTGTCGCTGTCACTATCCGATGAACCGCTTGTACAGAAACTGTAGCTTTCTGACATGGAGCTATCGAACAGAAAAGATTGCCCGCAGCTTCCCTCGGGGGAACACTGAGGAGGATGCGGAGCATATAATTGGTTAACGGGGTGTTAAAGTGCGACTTACTTGGGTCGATGGCTAAATTGGTTAACGTGGTTGTGAAATGGGGTGTTAAATTGCGACTTACTTGGGTCGATGGCTAAATTGGTTAACGTGGTTGTAGGAGGGGGTGTTAAATGAGTGAACACGTACACACCTATGCGAAAGGGCGGCGCCGGTCGAAGGGACATCGATCATTGTGTTTGTGGATTCGTTGGAATTCATTTCACCGCGACCTTGGACGTCCACGCGCCGTACAAACCAACGGACGAGCGGCAACTGAGCGAGCGAGCGCCGACCTTGAGTATATATACAGCGCGACGGCGCATGCGCTGTCAGCTGTCGAATGTTCTCGAAGGAGAAGCGCGCGCGGCACAGATGGTGGGCGACGGCGCGACGGCGCATGCGCGCGCGTAAGCTGTCGAATGTTCGAGAAGCGGTGCGGATGGCGCGGACGGCGCACTACAAGGCGCGAGTATAAGATGCTTCCGCATATTAAAAGCAATTCTGCATGATTTGTCCAGTCAGCCATGTTGTCCACCATTATAGCCAAAACACGTGACTACGGCGGCACCCCCTTAGCAGGCGAATGTGTTAAAGAGAGTACGTTATTTCGAATTACAGTTCACTCCGCCAATTTTGTTAGAGCAGCTTCCTTCTTCTCGAAGTCACTCCTTCTTTGAGTCTAGTCTGACTCTCATTGGAACACTTGACTCCCACCCTCACACAGCTATTAAAACACACTTGCTTCAAAAGGAGCAGAAAAACTTGCTTCGTTCCGCCTTTGGAATTCAACATAAGTTCACCTTACCAGTGTGTCTGTGTGCGTACACACACACACACACACACACACACACACACACACACGCGCACACACACACACACACACACACACACACACACACACACACACACACACACACACACACAAGCACTCTCTCTCTCCCTCCCCGTGAAGTCCTGAGCAAATGCCCCTCTTACGGTAAAAGATAATTGTACAATATATTGGAAGGAGGGCCTTGTTCTGTGGTGGACCGAAATTTAAAATGGTTGCAGAAGAGCATCTAAGAAATATGCACACCTGCGCTTCTAATGAAATGCTTTATCAGTCTTGCGGGCATTTACTGTTTTGACCGAACCGTAGTATATCCTCATGTGAAATTTCGTGTGGGATGAAAAGGGAGGAAAGACGTCTGTCAAATGTTCCAACAATATGTGACAACTCAAAATGCAACCTCAAGACACCACACTGTAAAAGTACTAAAAAATCATGCTCATATCTAAGGACTCTCCGAGCTTGTGTTCCTAGGAATCACTGTTGCAGGTTTCTGTAGCACAGAACAGCTTGAAAAAATGGTGGGAAGAGGGGAGAGACGTGCTCAGGATTTCACTGTGGAGTGTGTGTGTGTGTGTGTGTGTGTGTGTGTGTGCGTGTGTGCGTGCGTGTGTTCATTCATTTAGGAGGGGAGATTCAGACATAGGACAAAAATATTGTAGCACAAGCTGTAGATCACATTTCCATCCTTTCATATGAAATATTTAAAGCAGAAGGCTGACACTTTCTACACACAATAGGTAATATCAGTTAGAGGGGGCATAGTCTGCATGCATGTTGTTGCAGCGTTCATCATAAAAAAGCAGCATGGCATTAGAAGAAAACATGTTTTGTTTTTTCTCAGTTGAAGTATAGAACTAATTGATTCTGAAAGTTCAGTGGCTGGACTAACTATTAGAAAGTGCTGGGTGCATGATAAACAAATTTAACATGGCAAAATAGATGGTCCAAAAGCGTCGATCACCGTTGATCGATTTGAATAGGCGTGGTAACGAAACAGTTAAGTGCTTTGAACTAGCCGAGCTCGTCTTAGCGGAATAGATACTGCCCTCTAGCGTAAAGGCGGAGAAGCGCGCATTTATGTGTTACATCGCGTGTCAGCCACTAAAAGGCAGCATTTTTTCAAGGATTTATTTTGGCACAAGAGCGCAGTTTTTGTATGGAAAGATGGCGTGCGCTGGCGGTGATCCAGTCATAGTTGACCCGTGAACACGAAAAAGAAGCTATTTGTTTTCATCATTCTGTTTGAGTGATGATGGTTCGAGTATAGATATTTATCTTGTGTCCGGAAGGGAAGACAGCGATCACTGAATGAGTAGCTCCTCCGGTGATCATGAAGACAGCTCGGAGGCGAACATTGCGAGTGCCCGCCAATGAAGAAGCCTTTCGTTGGTTTGCATTTTGAAAGTTTTCGCACAGCCCCGAAGCTTCCCGAGTGAAATACCCCAAGGGTGCTTAGCTATACACACAAGTGAAGATATATGTGGTGCCTGTAACTGTCTTGTTTATAACCTTTTCAATTTTGTTAGCAGCAGGTAGCTCATTTGTTATGTATATTCAGAAATATACTTTAATCTGCTGATTTGACTAAGTACGTGGTGAAAATAATTTTTTAATATTGCCTAGCTACTTTTTAGTACAACCAGAATGAAATTGCGCAATAAAAAATACGCACTTTTTGACCGAAAATTTCCGAAAAAAATTGAGCAGATAAGTGGTTAAACAAAACATCACAAAATTTTACTATCATTATCTGGTAACCTCATATTGCACAAGTGTAATTGGTTATTCAGGATGTTTCAGCTAAAGAGCGTCAAGCAATAAAAAATAATTCATAAGTGCTATGCATTTCCAATCAGCGCAGTATTGTTCTCAGCCATATAGAGCATGTCAAAATATTTTTCTGATTTACCAAGCTTGGCAGTTAATAAAAATCACTTAAAGAACTTTTTAAATAGTGACTATAAAGAAAAATTTTCAATTTTCAGTAATATAACTGTGCTGCTTAATTTTTTAACCAGCCTATGTTTAAAGGTGCACAAAACTAAAAAATTACCTTGTGATTGGTGTCTAAGGTGCGGCGCGTTTAGTGCCCTTAAATATAAGTTCAATGAATTATTAAAGACTGCTCACACATGAAGGTTGCTTGAACAGGCTATCAGTACAATGGAGGGGCGTAGACAATTCTTTTTGGGGGTGGGGAGATGGGGGTCACATAGACATGCCGGAGGGGTGAGGCATCAGCTTTTCTCTGTGACATCACTCTCGGCGGTAGTTTAAACAGATCGTGCACATGCATATCAAGTCATGAGAGTCCCCCTCTCCCTACGCGTATGGTTGTGAAGAGAGTAAGTAACGGTACTGTAAGAATGATTGATATGTGGGGTTTAACATCCCAAAACCACCATACGATTATGAGCGACGCCGCAGTGAAGGGATCCAGAAATTTAGACCATCTGGGGTTCATTAACGTGCACCTAAATTTGAGCACACAGGCCTCCAGCATATTCGCCTCCATTGAAAATGCAGCCGCTGCATCCGGAATTCGATCTCGAGACGTGCGAGTTAGCAGCCGAGTACCTTAGCCACTAGACCACGGCGGCGGGGACAGTACTGTAAAAAAGTACTCTAAATACACTAAAAGACAGGTACAGTGACCGTTTGGAGCAATGTCCTCTAGCCGCACCATTGAATGAAATATAGGGTTCGAAAACGCATTATTGCGATTACCCTCCCGATCGTAGAAGACATCGTTAATCGTTAATCTGTGTTAAGCGTAGATAGCGTAGTCCTCATTGGGGTGAAGTGCGTTTGACAGGTCAAGTAGGGTTCTGCTTACTACGAGGAATGAGAAGCATACGCAGCATGTTTTTGTACATTCATAATTACATTTTGGTTTTGCTTACTTTGCTGAGCGATTTTCTACCTGTCTATGTCTGGGACTTGATGCCTATGAGAATGATTTTATATTTTATCCCTATATGTCAAGTCGTCCTGACGCACTGGTAGCTTTTAGTCAATTTTTTTTCTTTACTGCATGCATACAAACATGCTTGCGATAAGCAATAAGTAATTTTTTGTAAGATGTGCTGCATGTTGGCAACACTATTTTGCAGACGTTAGTTTTCGGGCAAACTTTCAGTTGCACTGTGACTATTGATTTTAATGAAGTACTTCAATCCTGAAGGTTTTATTGTGCACTTGGTCTCAATCAAAAGTGCACGTGTAACTGGACCATACCTACTCACATAAACTTGGTCGCTGCGAATATGCGCTAAAACCCTTTTAAAATGCGCGCGAAAAACATGGTATGTTCTCTTTTTTTCATAGCTCTCTTCATTCTGTTTCCTGAAACGAAAGCGTTGTGACAGGGTGTCTTCCGTTGTTTGCAAGCATGCAGCCGATTTGTTTCTTTACGTAAACAGATTCAGAACTGTATGGAATATTTCACTGCGAAGCATAGTACGTGCATTCATGTTTTCAGTACTTACATCAGCGTGAACAAGAGCAGCCTCGAACCACACAAAATATTCAGTGATCGGTTCACCAGTGATGAAGGAATGAACTTTGGATTTGCTCAGAGCATAGTGCACCATAATCCATTTCTCAGAATGCATGAACTCCAATGAGAACTGCCAGTGCAAGCAACAAGAGTTTACTTTCTACTGTGCACCGTCCATGCCTGTTGGTTGTCTGTTTCGGGCGTTCTGATGCGAGTCGCTGGAATTTCACTACTTCCATCACCTCCTTCGCGTTCATCAACGTTTGTGGTATTTCATCACAAGGTGACAAAAATTGCCAGCTTTCCGTATGGACGCAGCCACAAACGTGAGATATCTCGCGCGGAGAGCAGGATACTGGGCAAGCACGACCTTACCGGCACCTGAAGGGAAGCGGAGGAAGTGTATACCCACGAATTTTTCCGCAAGGCGAGAAACGAGCGCTTGTGTTTAAGGCGAAACGTTACCAGCCGGGCATCTATCGTCGCTAAATTTATCGTTTCTCGCAATCATGGTCACTGCCCGAACATTGCTTAGCTTTTTGCTTTGTAGCAAAGTGAAGTCACCCCCTTGAAATACTCTGCCTACATGTATTGCTTGGTATGTTGTGTCCTGGGTCGATCAGCGCCCTTCTATGAGACTCTATAGTCGCACCGAAACGCCTTACGGTATAACGCTTCACGATTATTTCCCGAAAAGCGCTTGTGCGCCCAGTGCGCACATGACAACTGGCGAGAAAAGAATGCCGCTTGTCACAGACAGGCAGCTTCATCGATTTAACGTGCTAGTGGCTGGCATGGAAGAGCACTTTAGGCTTTCAGTATATCTGGCCATTTCTGGACTATCTAATAGACCACTTCAATAGGCGCTTTTAGAGGCATCGGAACACCTTGAAGATGCTTTCTTCGCCCCTGCCACAGCACATTCCTAAATCTGCCATTTTTCCCACTGCCGAGAAGTTTACTGGCGTGTTTACTCAAACATTATCTCAACTTCAGCATTGCGAGGGGAGTTAGCAGTGTAGACTGCGAAATGGAAGCGAGAGAAGCGAGAAACGCTGAGCATGTCTGCAATGTGCGATGAAAGTGGTTGCCAATTATCAGAGGTATTCTTCCCAAATGTGCACAATCTTCTAAAGATTCCGGCAGCTCAGCCGGTGAGCACAGCTGAAGCAGAACGCTTTTTTATTGCTGAGATGCCTGAAGTTGTACCTGAGAGCTACAACAACACATGAAAGATTGTTTGGCATCGCTCTCTGAACATCCACTGTGAAATACAAGTCCGTCCGGAAGACATTTTCTCTATTCCTTAACGCGAACAAAGTCGGCTTCTGCTGAATGTGAGTGTAATATCAACCATAGGCGCCAGCTCAATCAAGGATGAAAGTTAACTGAAGTTATTCTTGGATGCAGATTTTCTGAGAAACAGTAAAAACATAGTTGTTAATGATCGTTTGATGAGGTTTACCATCTGGTGGGCGACTTCAATACCCAGGTACCGAAGAAGCAGTCTGGGGACCAGGCAATTGGAGATTATGGTAACGGTACTAGAAACGCCAGAGAGGAGCTATTAGTGAAATTCGCAGAATGCAATAATTTTCAGATCTTGAATACCTTCTACCGAAAACGAGGGAACCGTAAGTAGACATGGAAGGGCCCTAATGGCTAAAGTAAGAACGAAATAGAGTTTAAACTGAATGCACACCCAGGCACCGTGCAGGATGTAGAAGTGCTTGGCAAGGTACGCAGTGACCATAGGAGGTACGGTCTCGAATTTGCCTAGACTTGAAAAAGGAACGACAAAAACTGATACGCAAGAAGCCAATAAATGAGCTAGCACTTAAAAGGAAACTACAGTAATTCAGAGTCTTGTTTCAAAGCAGGTGCTCGGCTCTTATTGAGGAAACCAGCTTTAGCATTGACGCAATGAATGATAATCTGGCAAATGTCATTACGGAGTGTGCAGTAGAATTTGTAGTTAAGGTACATTGACAAGACACTAGCAAGCTATACCAGGAGATGCAAAACCTAAAAAAAGAAACGTCAAAGCATGAACGCCTTGAATACAAAGGACAAAATAAAATTAGCAAATTTTTCGAAGTTGATTATTTAGCGTAAGGTATCCGACGTAAGAATGTATAACATAGAGAAAATTGAGCACTCTCCGAAGAAAGGGGAAAGCGTCAGAGCAGTGAAGAGAAAACTTGAGATAGGCAAAAACCAGATATATTCACTAAGGAACAAGGAAGGCAAAGTAACTACCAATATGGATAGGATAGGTAAAATAGCACAGGTGTTTTACAGAGATTTGTATAGTAGCCGGGACAACCACGGCCTTAATATTATAAGAACTAGCAGTAACCCAGATGACATCCCACCAGTAATGATAGAAGTCAGAAGAGTCTTGGAGTGAATGCAAAGCTTCTAGCGAGGATCAGATAACATCAGATCTGCTAAAAGACGGAAGACAGATTGTGAAAGACTGCCAACATCATCTTAATACTTAAGAAAGGAGATGACAAGGACTTGAAGAATTAGAAGCCAATCAGCTTGCGCTCTGTCGTAACCAAGCTATTTACAAAAGTTATTGGTAATAGTATTAAGACAACATTAGAATTCAATCATCCAAAGGAACTAGCAGGTTTTCGGACAGGCTATACTCAACAATCGACCACATTCATACTATCAATCAGGTAATAGAAAAATGTTCAAAATACAGCTAACCATTATACATAACATTCATAGATTACTAGAAGGCGTTTGATTCAGTAGAAATATTAGCAGTCATGCGGACACTGCGAAATTAGGGCGTCGACAAAGCATATGTAAACATCCTGGAAGAAATATACAAGGGATCAACTGCCACCATAGTGCTCCATAAAGAAAACGACAAAATGCCAATCAAGAAGGATGTAAGGCAGGTGGATACAATCTCCCCACTGCTATTTACTGCTTGCTTACAGGAGGTTTTCAGGGGCCTAGAATGGGAAGAGTTAGGGATAATAATTATTGGAGAGTACCTTAGTAACCTGTGCTTCACGGATGGAATCACATTGCTGAGTAACTCAGGGGACGAATCGCAACTCATGATCAAGGAGTTAGACAAGGAGAGCAGAAAAGGTAGGTCCTAATATTAATCTGCAGAAAATGAAAGTAATGTACAACAACATTGGAAAAGAACGACGCTTCCAGCTAGGTAATAGTCTACCTGAAGTTGTAAAAGCCGTCTACTTAGGACAGGTAATAACCGCGGAGCCAAACCACTGGATTGAAGTAACTAGAAAAATAGGAATTGGGTGGAGCACATTCGCAGGCACTCTCAAGTCATGACTGGTATATTGCCACTATCCCTCAAGAGGAAGGTACATAACAACTGCATCTGGCTGGTACTTAACTTTAGAACAGAAACACGGAAGCTTACATAGTGGGTTCAGCCTAAATTGAGGACGACGCAGCGAGCGATGGAAAGAAAATATATAGGTGTAACATTAAAAGACAAGAAGAGAGCAGAGTGGATCTGGGAGCAAACCGGTATAAGGATATTATAGATTAAATCAAGAAGAGGAAATTCACACGGGCCGAGCATGTAGTGCGTTAACAGAATAACCGCTAGCCATTAGAAGTAACCGACTGGATTCCCAGTGAAGGCAAGCGGGTAAGGGGGAGAGAGAAAGTTGAATGGGCAGATGAGATTAAGAAGTTTAGGGGTATAAAGTGGCAGCAGCAAGCACAGGACCGAGTTGACTGGTGGAACATGGGAGAGGCTTTTGTCCCGCAGTGGATGTAGTCGGGCTAATGATCTTGATAATGAACATCCAAAAACCACAATATGGCTATGATAGACGCCATAGTAGGGTGCTCCGAAAATATTGCCACGTTGCTTCTTTAACATGCACCTACATCGAAGCACATGGGCCTCAAGCATTTTCGCCTGCGTTGAAAATGCGACAGGAATTTGATCCCGCTACCTGCAGGTCAGCAATAGAGCACCATAACCACTGTAGCACCCTGGCGGGTAGTAAAAAAGACGGTTTTGGTAAAGTCAGTATGCGCTCCTTTTTTTCGTCCAGTTGTAAGGAAGCAAGTTCAACTGTATGAGACATATTGCTGAAAATCTGACGGCATGCCAAAGAGATTCCGCTCTCTCCCGTTGCCTACCCCTCGCTTTTCAGTGGAACCTTTCATTGCAGACGTGGTTAGCGGATATGAAAGGTGTGAACGACAATGGAACAACCCAAATTTGGATGTGACAACTCTAGCAAACTTGGTTACCATAAGGGGCATATAATCTGGCATGCAATGCGCAAGATAATCTATGAGTTAATTGAAAAAGATAATGAACAGCATTCGGCTATGTAATGTGTCTGTTTGTGGCGAGAGATATTGCTTGCACAAACTTTCTTTCATTTCTTGAAAAAGAATTATGGTTACTATGTATATTACTCGCAAATTTGCATGATAACACGCCGACCCATGTTTCTACATTCTGTGCATTTCTTGTCGTGTGTCTAGTTGCTAGTTGCACAGCTTGGTGTGCCCTTCTAGTCATGTCACTGTAAAGAAACAGATGAAGCAAATAAATATATATAATTTGTCGTATATTTTTTGAACTTTATGTTCCTCATTCTTGCGCTGTTTGTCACAGTGCTGAACAGTAGAGCTTCTGCTCACTACAGCTGCCCATACAGCATTTCTCATTACGCTGCACTGCCTTAGATTTATGACCACCATCCTTTTATTTATGAGCCCAAGTTACATGATTAGTATTTGAGTAGGCCTTTCTAAGGCTGTGATTAGCCTGCACATTTGCCTGTGTTGCACTTTCGTCACTACACAACACTTCGGAGTGCCTTAGACGTTAGGGCATAATAAAGATATATATTGACTCTTCCATACCAGCCGAGTTAGGTGTATAAATCAAATATTCTATTGCGCGCGTGCGTGCATGTGTGTGTGTGTGTGTGTGTTTAGATGTTAGCAGAACATGCGAAGGGTAAATAGAAATGTTATTTTTTGGGTTGAGTATACCTTAGCACACATACGAAGAATCACATGGTAATATGCTTGAACGTGGCCTATCAGACCTTAAAATTGTGTCTGGCTGTTTCCAATCAAACGAACCTCTCCCTATTGAAAATTATCGTGGTGATAGACTCTGGCGAGATATGTTCTGGCGGGTATAAGTATGACCACCACTTGAGCATTTATCCCTGCGCCGACCTAATTTAAAACACTCGTGGCCGAGATTTCTGCCCAAAATCTCACAGAATGTTAAGCCTTCAGAAACGCCACGACACGTTTTTCTGTATACAGACTTTATACATTGTAAAAGCGCCCAGCAATGATATTGTGACAGCAGTAGCGCTTAGTTTCTATGTCATGTCAGTGTGAAGCGACGAAACAAAAATAAGTTGAGTAAGTCCTGGGGGCGGAGACAGAAAAAAAATTAAACAGCACATTTATCTTATCCCAGATTGAAAACTACTATTTCTGAATAAGTGTACAAGTTTTGCACTGAAATTTTTTCTCTAGAGTCTCTATTTAAAAAGTTTAGTAAGCAATTTCTGTTAATTGTCAACCTTGGCAGATCTGAAAAAATATTTTTACATGCTCTGTATGGCTGAGAACAGTACTAAGGTAACTAGAGATGCGTAAAGCTCATGAATTATTTGTTTGTTACTTGGTGATTTTTAGCTGAAATAGCCTGTACAGAATACGATATTTGTATAAAAACCCTTACAAGCCCTGATAGGGAGTCTGTACAAGCACTTCAGGAGTTGGGTTGTAAAAAAGATTTGTTCTGTGCCCTTCTGAGGCCAAAACATTCTATAACCTTTGCTCTAGATTTCCAAAATACTCAGAATTCTGTGCAGAAGTTCCACTGTGGGGACTTGAAGTAGCTCTGGTTGTGTGCATTGTGGCTGTGAACTCCAGGCAGGAGCAACTATTCCAGCACGGCCAGAGTACTCTACATTTTATGCACATCACATGTATTCAGTACAGTTTGAGCATCTTACTGCCAAGTGCTCACACAACTTTGCAATTTATGCTTAAGTGGGGGAGGGGGTAGATCGCAGGTGCCCTTTCCCCTTTATGTGAAACGGGTCTAAAGGGGTCAAACGCCTTAACATCCACAATTACTGGCTCAACTTATCCTACAAACATACTACAATGCATGTATGAACTTTATAGAAGTCAATTTCAATTTTCTATCACTATGTTGATTTTCTTTTTATGTCTTCTTTAATAGAATGTCATCTTAAAGTCGGAGAAAATGGAAAAGCAGCACCGTTGCTCGGGCATATATAATTTGATGCCACAAGAAGATGGATACTTGTTACGTGTTGAGGCTGCTACGATATTGTCTGGTACAGGAACTGGAAGAGAGCGATGAGCTTGAAGCTGCTTCATACCTGCGACTTCCTACTGCGTCTTCGCCTTTCACATCAATAAATTTCATTTGTGTTACCTTGCAAGTGAATTTTCTCATTTTCTTGTGACTATGTTCTGTCACTGTGAAACCTGTATGTTCTGTGGATGTCTGTGCAACCAAAATTGAGTGATGTCACGACGTTATGGCTCTCATTTAAAGGGACACTAAATGAAACTGCTAGGTCAACGTTGGTTAATGAAATAGCAGTCCAGAAATCTCGTAGTGTTACTTTTTGGGCCAAGGAAGGGCTTATTTTGAAATAAAATCGCGTTTTAGTGGCCCGCATCGGGTTAGCGCACTTCAAATTACCCGCCTCAAGAAGCGGACAGACTCACGTCACTGTTACCGTCCACAACGTTTTCCAGATTTACTGCGCAGTTGCGAACACTAGTAGACAAAACTACCGTAAAGCAGTGCGAGCCACAGCAGCAACAACAGACATTGGTCAATTTGCTGCTATTGGCTCCAATATGGCAGACGTTTTTTGGTTCAATTGCACCCCGCTAGATGGCATGACCTGTCCAGTATAACCATGAGAAAAATTGAGTTTTGAACTACTCGCCCCATTCCCAATAGTAATGTCCAGCAGCTCTTTTTTCATTTAATCAAACAGAAACAAACAAGCAGCATTTTATTGTGTCTCTTGATGCACGCAAGGTTCTTTGTTTAGTGTAGCTAGATCGATTAGTAGTGAATAATTATAGGCGGTTCGTGTGACATCATCGGTATCATTTTGAGAATGACCTACTGTGGCACATGTAGTCTTGTGCATTTACATTAACTTCTCTGTAAGCATATCATTGCTTTAGATAATAATGTCGTTTTACAAGTTGCCATCCATTGAGCGTTCACTCTGACACGAATTGTTATTTCACTTTAGTGTCCCTTTAAATGAAACCTCATGGGACCGCGAAAATGTGTTCTATTTAACAGGAGTTCTGTTTACTGAGAGATCAGTTAGGCTGCAAAATGCAAGTACGAAAGCAATCGTAATAGAAGCAGCTGTTCTATTTAAGAGATGCCTATTTATTGAGAGTCTGCTGGTAGTTCTGCAGGTGTCATGATGACAGTAGGCCTCGTCACTTTCCCTCTTTAAGTGACTTGAAGAAAACATTGAGGAGAATGTCAGGCACAGTGGTGTTAAGGATTTTTTCGGCGTTGAGTCGCTGTCATCAGAAATTGTGGAGCTCACTCGGACTCACCGAAAGTTCCCCGAGCCGAACTCACTCGCACTCACGTTCACGAAACTTTTCTTGAACCGGACTCACTCGGACTCAAGTTCGCCAAAATATTACTCACCTGGACTCGTGGCTCGATCTGAGTCTGAGCGAGCCGACCCACGAGTATAGAAATCTAAAATTAGCTTTTTTCAGTCATGGCATCAATTTTCTTTAACACCAGTATCTCACACAATTGGTGCTAATTTTGGCGCCTTTTGATATGGAACCTTCGAATATGAGTCATAAATGGTTGCAAACCAGCGAGGACACTTTTATAAGAGGAGATGACAAGATAATATATTTACCAATAACTTCCTCAAAAGAGTTGGTGGAGGGGGAGTACAAGGCATCCTCAATCTAATTGATGCCTCTAAATATTAAATATTGAAATAATGTATGAATCATACTGCTTTGGAATAATCGCAAGTATAAACATGAATCCAGGCTAGGCTCATAGTAATGCTGAAGATGAGTGGATAGAACCATAAGTCTACAAATGTAATTAAGTGGAACTGACTCCCTCAATAAATAAAATATGCCTTGTGCTTTGGGCTCGCTTGGACTCAGACTCACCAAAATTTTCCTGTGTCGAACTCAAAAAAAAATTTCTTTAAACAGACCCGTGGCTTGATCAGAGTCTGAAAGAGTCGACTCATGATCGAGTTCACCGACCTTTGGTTGGAGTTGTCGAAGCCCTTTATTTTCATAATAATAAAAAGCTGAGTTAGTTGGCAAGGACTCTGCATAAAAAGCAATGTGTGCAAATACAAACTCTTTTCTTTTGTCTATTTTTTGTGTTTGTCTTTGCACACCTTACCTTCTTCAGTGATGAACAGGTACTTATATTTTTACGAGCCTACTTCTGGATTTCAATAAATAAGTCGATTTGTCGTGGCGCAAGCACTTGAAATGGCATATAGTTATTTTCCAGACCAATTAAGATTGCTATTACCATGAATTCTAATAGGCTGAAATGCAGCCAAGACTGGCTTGTCATTCAAATTGTCCAAATTAGGCTAGGATGGTCTTCCAGCACAGTGTCATACATACTGTACAGTGCCCTTCAAGGTGAGTTTCCAACCTCGCAAAGAATAACAACAAAATCATTTCAATTAATTAGTGCACCTGTGGTACCCGTGCTGGTGTAAAAATTAAGGGTCATGATGTAACGTTGCTATCTTTTATTCTTGCAAGATGCTGCTCATAGCTGCTCTTGGTCACTGAATAGATGCAAGAAATACAAAGTGGTTGGTGACCGATGAAACAAATTCAATTCGGCCCCTTCTTCTGAACATTCCCCCATTCTACAAAACCAGGCAACAAAGTTGATACATAAGCAATGAATTTGCCAGAAGTACGGTTGCAATTTTTTTTATGTAGGTCAACTATCTCTGGTATCTGATAAGCCCGATACATGGAGCTGCGTGCATATGTGCATGCTTTCCACAAATACTATGCCTCTTTGCAATAATAAAATGCACCATTTTTGTTCAGCAGAGGAAAGGGTGGTGTGCATTGGTTGAAAAAAAAATTTATGCATACTTTTCAATTTTGGTTTTTAGGATGCATGAATGTCCCTTGGAACTTAAAATTTAGGTCCTGTGGTTTGGGTGCCAAAATGCTTTTACACATTTTGAGAACCAGATCACCTTTCAGAATCTGATCTGTTCTGTTCTGTTATAACTGTTTTGCTCTGGAGAGGTTCAGAATCAAGGGCAGGGCAATACATAGCATATTTATCGTAACTTTATGGGAATGCTTTTTGAAACTAATCTTAAGCATTGTGGCAATACACCTATTTATTACCTATTTCACATGCTGAGGAAGGAATGGAGAAAAATAGTATCTCTTGCAGTAGGGAGAAAGAAATTGACAGGGCATTTTACAAAGCGATATTGAAATCTTGGTGATCCAGTATTCGGAACGTTGTGCTTAGAAAGTGGTTTCAGGCGATAATATAATAATATCTGGGGTTTTAGGTCCCAAAACAAAGGTATGATTATCAGAGATGCTGTAGTGGAGGGCTCCAAAAATTTTGACCATCTCGTGTTCTTTAACGTGCACTGAAATTGCACAGTACACAGGCCTCTACCATTACTCCTCCTTTTAAATGCGAACGCTGCAGCCGGGATCGAACCTGCGACTTTTGGGTCAGCAGCAGAGCACCCTTACCACTGCTCTACCGCAGCGGACTGGTTTCAGGCGATGCTCATCCAAGAGACAAAAGGGTCGTTGTGCAATTTTGTGTGACATGATAGTAAGTCCGCCTTATAGCAATTACCTGTCATTGGCAACTATTTGTCCTTGAAAAGATGTTATAATGATAGATTTTGTGAAAACAATTAAGCTGAGATGATTTTCGGTGCAGCAAAAGCTCAGGCAAGTTTATGGTGCTCTTCATGAAGCTCAGACTGGAATGATGCGACTAATTCAATAAGATGAAACGTGCCGTGTGGTTGTTTGGTTTACATTATGCCCCCACAAAATGCAGCTATTACGTCAGGGGTCTAACGTTTCTGGTTGACGTTCCACTAAAGAGCAGAATACTGTAGTGTTATTTGACACTGTAGTGAAGCAGTAAATTAATTTCCCCCATAAAACACTACTTTAGAACTTCACCATTGTTAATGCTACCAGATGGTTATTAGAAGTCGAAATGAAGTTTCAAAACTTCATTTTCAACTTTGTGCCAATACTGCAGCACTCGAAGTCAGTGCGACTTTGCATATAATAAAAGAATATTTCTTTTGTTGTGGTCACTTTGCCTCAATAAATTTCTTGAACGTGCTATGATAAGTCTATGGCTCCCTTAGAACACAGTGACTAATTTATGTCTATAATTATAAAGGTCCATCAAAATCTGTGACATCGCAGCGAGTTGGTGCAGAAACTTCAAGGTAGCGTAACAAAGCACATTTTCTCACTTGCTAAGCCTTCTCATGACCAAGGTAATAGAGCCACAGCCTAGTAGGTGTTTTGCTTTTTAGAACTTGAAAATCTGACTTGATAATAATCGTGCATAGTTTTTTCTAGAACAATGAGGTTGTGCTGCTTGCAGACACACTCTTTCCTGCAACCAGCTACATCTAACTGTAGACTGGTGTAGTGCAAAGAAAAGACATCCACACTAGGCTGAGTAGCATCATTTGCATCAAACTCTTATTCCTTTAAGAAATTTCCTCCTTTTCCATCTTCTGGGACGCCAGTGCAGACACCACACTTTGTTGTAGGTGTTTTTTATTTGTATGGTTGCATCATAGAGAGCGAGGCTCTCCGACATGCCTCAAAGTTATTGACTGATGTTGGAATCGTACATATATCACTGAAGAGACTTAGTTCCGATGCTTTCAAAACTAATGTTTCATCATACTAGCCAAAGCCATTCCCTTAACGGCAATATTTTATTACTGTACTATAGCTCAGCTCGAGCAAAATGGTTTGTTGAGTGAAAAATGCATCACCAGCCTTTAATAGCTCGAGTACTGAGAGAGCTGGCGTATAGCATATCCTCGCGCAACCATTTCGAGAATGGCTTCTAATGCGCTTGCGTGAATTTCTTTACACAACACCACTCATCGCTCCTTGTAGCTCATCTTGTAACTTTATGAAACTAACAGGCCAACCAGGAGAATTGGCTTTACACTAGTTTAAAAAGGAAATGCATGAAAAAAGAAAAAAAATCTCAGGGTCTCTTGTATATTGCCTTGTGTATTGCCGAAGGTAAAAGCTATCTTTCTCATCTCAGTTTGTGAGTAAGGGAGCAGGGAACATGAGCTGTGGTGTCACATGCTACTGCCCAGCGCAATATTCATTTTCGTTTTTTGAGATCGTGCACTTTGTTGTTTCATTTGCTGCCCAAAAGAGAGTGCTAGAACAGCATCATGTTGTGTTACGTCAGATGTCACACCAGAATTTGCGCTGCCATGATCAAGTTGCAAGTTCTTGTGATCTGTGACATCATGGAGACATCATATGTATGATGTCATCGCAGATGATTTTTTGTGTCCTTCATCCACAATGCCACAGTACGTTTGCCACCGCTGGTCTAATTTCCCGACATATGAGGCATTCAAGGCTTGCGCCTTGATAAATAAAGCATTACAAAACACTATATCAAAAAAGAACGAAGCCTGGTGCAAGTAAATATATAAATTTTAACCCAACCAGTGACAAAAGATTGGGATGAAATTTTAGGAGGGGCACCCCTTTAAAATGGCCATTTTCGCTCTTTAAGCCATGGCGAAAAAAACATTTCGGGTGGTGGGGGGGCACGTGCCCGGTGTGCCACCCCCTGGCTTTGCTTATGGAAACTGACGATAGCAACATACTCGCCCCAACACCTAAAGAACATAAATATGTTGTACGGTGTAGTGTGTAGGCTTCTTGATTTTTTTGCAAGTTATACCAGTAGAATAATTCATTTCTATTGCAACCTGCATAGTACTAGCTTCTTTTTTATTTAAAGAGACAAGGCGAGTAAAAATATTGCAAATTGTTTTTCCTTTTTGTGTTATTTCAAACTTGCATCCTTTTCTGAACCAAAATCAGTCGTTTGTTTGTCTCAGTACAACATTTTTCTCTAGAAATGACAAATTTCAAAGCTCGAGCGGCAGCCTGCCATGCCCCCATTCTTCAAGCAAAGGATTCCTTGCAGTTCAAGCACCAAACCCATATTAAGAAGTTACAGTTTGCAAGCTGGAGTGCATTTGGCACATACTGCGAAAACGAAAGAAAGCAGAGGCATCAAGCTTTCTGTCAAAAAATCTATATCTGGGCAGGGGCTTCTTAGTGGTGCATCTCTGACACGCACCAAAACTATTATGATTGGGTCATTAAAATAAATAGAGCCAGCTTGGAGGACATGTCAAAAGCTGTCTGATTAATATTTTTTCATGACATCAAAGGATACCAATGAATCCCACAGCCTTTGTTCGAAGGATGTCGAAACTTTGTGTAAATTCAACAAAGCCCAGTTAAATAGAAAATGATTCATTCATTCATAAAGAACAACTCCCAGCATCTCCTATTGAGACTGTTAGGCCAAGTTATCTGAAACTAGTTGATGCAAAATTACTCGCTAAATGCCTAAGTGGGGAAACTAAAAATCATAACGAGTTCTCCAAAATTTTTTTTTCGGGCACCAATGACTGTAAATATACACTCTTGATGCTGTGTTCACTATTAATGATGGCTGTACAGCCCATGTGAATGCACCGAACTATTATAAAATTTCATCAGGGCACTGCTGGGCCTACACACCCTTGAAGTGCTTCGACAATACTGCGCCAACTTGACTGCATAGCAGGCGACAAATGAGGCTCACCAGGCAAGACGTTAAAACATAAAAAAATATACTGATGAGTATCTGGCTGGTGCCAATTGAACAAATTTGTCAATTTGCTGCTATCTCAATGCACTTTTCGAATAATACAGATTTTCAGCTTTAAATGCAAACATGCTTTTCATGTACTTATATCCCCTTTTCTCAGCAACCTCAGCATCTAGAATTTCTGCCAGTATTTGATAACGAAATAGGGAATATGCTCAAGCAGAATTATTGTTGTGCAAGGAAGTGCGCTACAGAAACTCGAAATTTATAGCTACTTTCGAGTGATAATTAGGTACCAGAGGTAAAATATTTCACGAAAAATGAGCATTACAATTTTCAGGACTAAATCTGCATCTTGAGAAGAGAAATGGCTCATGATCACAATGATATTAAAATGAAAACTGTAGCTCTTATGGTTATAGAGAAGAAAGGTCCATAAACTTCGTCTAAAATACATGGCGAGTATATGGCTTACTTTGTTCCCTTGACCTTACAACTCTATCTGTAGCGTTATCAATTTTACTTGTTGACTGCGTTTTGGTTTTCATGTGATGTATGTCGTATGAATGTATTTTGGTTGGCCTCAGGCTCACTCAAGCTTTGTGCCAGGACAAAGTGTATAGTATGTGGGTGAACGCGTACGATTGTGCATACGTGTGTGTGTGCGTGTGTACGCGTGCGTGTGCGTGTGTGTGTACGCGTCCGTGTGTGCGCGTGCGTGTTTGTGTGTACGTCTGTGTGTGTGTACGCGTGCGTGTGTTCGTGTGTGTAAGCGTCCCTGTGTGTGCGTGTGTATGTGTACACGTGTGCGTGTGTGCCTGTTTGTTTGTGTACGCGTGCGTGTGCGTGTGTACGTGTGCGTTTTTGTGTATGCGTGTGTGTGTATGTTAATTGCGTAAATGCGTGCGTGTGTGTGTGTACACGTGCGTGTGTGTATGCGTGTGTGTTTGTGTAATTGTGTGCATGCGTGCGTGTGTTTACGCGTGCGTGTGTGTGTACGTGTGTGTTTTTGTGTATGCGTGTGTGTGTATGTTAATTGCGTAAATGCGTGCGTGTGTGTGTACACGTGCGTGTGTGTATGCGTGTGTGTGTATGTTTAATTGTGTGTATGCGTGCGTGTGTGTACGCGTGTGTGTGTGCATGCTTGTGCGTGTCTGTGTACGCGTGCATGTGTGTGTGTGTTCGTGTGTGTATGTGTGTCTGCGCATGCTTGTGTGTGTCTGCTTTTGTATGTGTGCGTGTGTGTTTGTATGCGTGCGTGTGTGTGTGAACGCGCGCGTGTGTGTGCATGTGCGTGTACGCGTGTGTGCGTGCGTGCGTGACTGTGTGTACGCGTGCTTGTGTGCGTGTACGTGAGTGTGTGAATGCGTGCAAGTGTGTGTGCTTGTATGTGTGTGTGTACGCATGCATGCGTGTGTGCGCGTGTGTGTACGTGCGCGTGTGTGTATACGCATGTGTGGGTGTTCGTGTGTGTGTGTGTACGCGTGGGTGTGTACGCGTGCGTGTGTGTACGCGTGCGTGCATGTACGCGTGCGTGCGTGTGTCTGTATGCGTGGGTTTGTGGGTGTGCGTGCGTTTGTTAGCGTGCGTGTATGTGTGTGTGTGCATGCATATGTTCGCGTGTGAGTGTACGCGCGCGTGTGTGCGCGTGCGTGTGCGTGTGTGTGCGTATGCGTGTGTGTGTTTGTGCGTGTATGCGTGCGTGTGTGCGCGTGTGTGTACGTGTGCGTGTGTGTGTGCGTGCACGCGTGCGTGTGTTTGTGTACGCGAGTGTTTGTGTGCGGATGTGGGTGTATGCGTGTGTGTGCGTGCGTGTGTACGCCTGCGTGCGTGCGTGTGTTTACGCGTGCGTGCGTGCGTGTACGTGAGTGTGTGAACGCGTGCAAGTGTGTGTGAATGTATGTGTGTGTATGCATGCGTGCGTGTGTGTGTACGTGTGCCTGTGTGTGTATGCGTGCGTGTGTATGTACGGGTGCGTGTGTGTATGCGCGTGTGCGTGTGTTCGTTTGTGTGTGTGTACGCGTGCGTGTTAGTGTGCGTGTGTGTTAGTGTGCGTGTGTGTGCGTGCGTGTGTGTGTACGCGTGCGTATGTGTGCGTGTGTATGCGTGCATGCGTGTGTGTGTGCCTGCGTGCCTATGTGTATGCGCGTGCGTGTGTGTGTGCGTGTGTGTGTATGCTTGTGTGTGTACGCGTGCGTGTGTTTTCTGGTGTGTGTGTACGTGTACGTGTGAGTTTGCACGTGTGTACGCGTGCGTGTGTGTGCGCGCGTGTGGGTGTGTGTGTATGCGTGCGCGTGTGTGTACGCGTGTGTCTACGTGTGTGTGTGTACGCGTGTGTGTGCGTGTTAGTGTGTATGCGTGCGTGTGTATGTACGGTAGCATGCGTGTGTGTACGCGTGCGTGCGTGTGTAGGTGTGTGTGTATGCGTGCGTGCGTGTGTGTTTGTGTATGTATGTGTGTGTGTTTGTGTGTGTACGCGTGTGTGTGTGCGTGCGTGTGTACGCGTGTGTGTGAGTGTGCATGCAAGTGTACGCTTGCGTGTGTGAGTGTGTACGCGCGCGTGTGTGAATGGATGCGCGTGTTTATGGGTATATGTGTGTGTGTGCGTGCGTGTGTGTACGCGTGTGTGCGAGTGTGCGTGTGTGTGTATGCGTGCATCTATGTGTGTACGCGTGAGTGTGTGTAAGCGTGCGTGTGTGTATGCGTCAATGTGTGTGTGTGTGCGTGTGTGTGTATGCGTGCGTTTGTGTACGCGTGCGTGCGTTTGTGTACGCGTGCGTGCGTTTGTGTTCGCATGCGTGTGCGCGTGCGTTTGTGTGAACGTATGTGTGTACGCGTGCGTGTGTTTGTGTGTGTGTACGCATGCATGTGTGTGTGGGCGTACGCGTGTGTGTACGCGTCCGCGTGTGTGTATACGCGTGTGTGTGTGCATGTGCACGCGTACGTGTGTGTGTGTGCGTGCGTATCTGTGTGTACGCGTGCATGTGTGCGTGCGCGTGTGTGTTTGTACGCGTTAATGTACGCGTGCGTGTGTGTTTGCGTGTGTGTGTGTACGCGTACGTGTGTGTGTACTCGTGCGGGTGTGTGCGTGTGTGTGTACGCGTGCGGGTTCGCTCGTAAGAGTGTGTTTGTGTGGGTGTACGCGTGCGTGTGTGTGCGTGTGTGTGTGTATGTGTGTGTAGGTACACGTGCGTATCTGTGTATGCGTGCGCGTGTGTCTGTGCGTGTGTGTGTATGTGTGTGTGTGTACGCATGCTTGTGTGTGAACGCGTGCGTGTGTGTTATTACGCGTCCGTTTGTGTGTGTCTACGCATGCGGGTGTTTGTGCGTGCGTTTGTGTTTGTACGCGTGCGTGTGTGCGTGTGTGCGTGCGTGTGTGTGTACACATGCGTGTGTGAACATGTATGTGTGTGTACGCATGCGTGTGTGTGTGCGTGTGGGCGTGTGCGTGCGTACGTGTGTGTGTGGCGTGTATTTGTGTGTGTAGGCGTGCGTGTGTGTTCGTTTGTGCGTGTGCGTGCGTGTGTGTGTGCCTGCGTGTGTGTGTTACGCGCGCGTGTGTGTGTGCATGCGTGCGTGTGTGTACGCATGTGTTCTTGCGTGTGTACGCGTCGGTATGTGGGTGTGTGCGCACGCGTGTGTGTACGCGTACGTTTGTGTGTGTGCGTGTGTGTGTGCGTGTGTGTGTGTGTACGCGTGTGTGCGTGTGTGTGTGTATGTGTATGCATACGTGTGTGTGCGTGCCTGTAAGCATACGCCATCGTGCGAGCGTGTGTGTGCTTTGTGTGTGCGCGTGCGTCTGTGCGTACGTGTGCGTGTGTACGCGTGTGTGTGTGCATTTGTGTGTGTACGTGTGCGAGTGTGTGTGCGTGTGTGTTTGCGCGTGCGTGTGTTCCTGCGGGTGCGTGTGTGTCTTTGTGTGCGTGTGTGTACGCTTGCGAGTCAGTGCAAGTGGGTGCATGCAAGTGGGTGCCTGCGTGCGAGTGTGTTTGCTCGTGCGTGTGTGTGTGCGCGTTGGTGTGTGCATGTACGCGTGCATGCGTGTGTCTGTATGCGTATGCGTGCGTGTGTGTGTGCGTGAGTGTGTGTGCACGTCCGTGTGTGTCTGTGAATGTGTGTGTGTGCACGTGCGTGCGTGTGTGTGTGTGTGAACGTGAGCGTGTGTGTGTAAACAGGCGTATGTGTGCATGTATGTGTGTGTGTGTACGCGTGTGTGTTTACGCGTGCGTGTGTTTGTACGCTTGCGATTTTGTGCGTGTGTGTTTGTGTATGGGTGTGTGTTTGTACGCGTGCGTGTGTGTGTACGAGTGCATGTGTGACTGTGTGTGCGTGGGCGTGCGTGTGTGTGTGGGTGAGTACGCGTGCGTGTGTGTATGCGTGTGTGTGAAGGCGTGTGTGTGTGCGTGTGTGTGTGCGCGTGTGTCTGCGTGTGTGTGTACACGTGCTTGTGTGTGCCTGCGTGTTTGTACGTATGCGTGTGTGCACGTGTGTGTGTATGCTTGCTGCCTGGGTGTGCGTGTGTGTGTACGCGTGCGTGTGTGTGTTTATGCTTGCGTAAGTGTGTGTTTGTGCGTGTGTGTGTATGCGTGTGTATACGAGTGCGTGTGTGTGCGTCTGGGTGAACGCGTGCGGTTGTGTGTCCGTGTGTGCACGTGTGTGTGGGTACCCGCGCGTGTGTGTATGCGTGCATGTGTTTGTGGGTGCGCCCAAGTGTGTTTGTGTACGCTTGCGAGTGTGTGTGTGCGTGTGTGTACGCGTGCGTGTGGGTGTGTGCGATTGTGTTTGTTCGTGCGTGTGTGCGTGCGTGCGTGTGTGTGTAAGCGTGAGGGTGTGTGTGTAAACATGAGTGTGTGTGCATGTATGTATGTGTGCGCGTGCGTGTTGGTGTGTGTGTGTACGCGTGCGTGTGGGTTCATGTGTGTGTGTGCGCGTGTGTGTGTGTACGCGTGCTTGTGTGTGTGTGTGCGTGCGAGTGTGTTTGTGCGTGCGCACAAGTGTGTACACGTGCGTGTGTCAGGTTGCGCGCGTGTATGTGTGTGTGTGCGGGTGCGTATGTGTGCGTGCGTGCGTGTTGTGTGTGTGTGCGTGTGTGCACGTGTGTGTGCGTGTGTGTGTGTACGTGTGTGTGTGCGTGTGTGCCTCTGTGTGTCTGTACGCATGCGTTTGTGTGTATGCGTGTGTGTATGTGTAAAAGAGTGTACGCGTGTGTGTGTGTGTGTATGCGTGTGTGTGTGTGCGTGTGCGTGTGTGTGTATGCGTGCGTGTAAGTTTTTGTGCGTGCATGTAATTGTCTTTGTTTATGCGTGCTTTTTGGAGAGTGCGTGCGTGTGTGTGTGATTACGCTGACGTTTGTGTGTGTGTGTGTACGGATGTGGGTGTGTGTGCGTGCGTGTGTGTCTGTACGCGCGCGCGTGTGCGTGTGTGCGTGCGTGTGTGTGTACACATGCTTGTGTGTGCATGTATGTGTGTGTACGAGCGTGTGTGTGTATGCACGCGTGCGTGTGCGCGTGTGTGTGTACGCGTGCGGGCGTGTGTGCGCATGTGTGTATGTGTATGCCTGCATGTTAGTGTAAGTGTGCGTGTGTGCGCGTGCGTGCGTGTGTGTCTGTACGCGTGCGTGTGTGCATGTGCTTGTGTGTACGCGTGCGTGTGTGCGTGTGTTTGTGTGTGCGTGTGTTTGTGCGTGTGTTTGTTTGTTCTTGTGTGTGTACGCGTTCGTGTGCGCGTCTGTGTGCCTGCGTGTGTGTGTGTGTGTGTACGCGTACGCTTGGGTGTGTGTGCGTGCGTGCGCGCGCGCGTGTGTGTGTGTGTTTACGCGCGCGTTATTGCATATGTAGGCGTGATTATGTGGGTGTGCGTGTGTGCGTGTATGTGTATGCATACGTGTGCGTGCGAGCGTGCGTTTAAGCATAGGTCAGTGTGCGTGCGCGTGTGGGTGCGTGTGTGTGTGTACATGCGTGTGTGTATGTGTGCGACTGTGTGTGCGTGTGTGTACGTTTGCGTGTTTGTACGCGTGTGTGTGCGTGTGTGTGTACGCGTGCGTGCGTGCGTGCGCGTGTGTACGCTTGCGAGTGTGTGGGCGTGTGTACGCGTGCGTGTGGGTACGTGCGTGTGAGTGTGTTTGTGCGTGCGTGTGTGTGTACGCGTACGTGTGTGTGCGTCTCTCCATGTGTGTGCGCCTGCGTGCGTGTGTGTGCGTATGTGTGTGTGTGTGTACGCGTGCGTGTGTGTGCGTGTGTTTGTACGGGTGCATTTGGGTGTGTGCGTGCGAGTGTGTTTGTGCGTGCGTGTGTGTGCGTGGGCACGCGCACGTGTGTGTAAGCGTGCGTGTGAGTCTGTGCGTGTGTGTAAGTGTTTGTGTGCTAACGCGTGCGTATGTGTGTACGCATGCGAGTGTGTGTGGGTCTGTGTGTACGTTTGCGTGTATTTGTGCGTGCGTGTGTGTGCGTGCGTGCAATTGTGTGTGCGCGTGCGTGTGTGTACGAGTGCGCGTCTGTGTGTATGCGTGTGTGTGTGTACGCGTGCGTGTGTGTGTACGAGTGCGTGTGTGTGTTTGTGCGTGGGTGTTTGTCGGTGCGTGCGTGCGCGCGCGTGTGTGTGTTGGTGTGTACGCGTGCGCGTGTGTATGTGTGTGTGTGTGAACGCGTGCGTGTGTGTGTACGCGTGCCTGATTATTCATGTGTGGATGCGTGCGTGTGAGCGTGCGTGTGTGTGTGCGCGCGCGGGTGTGTACGCGTGTGTGTGTTTTTGTGTGTGTGTGCGTGCGTGTTTGTACGCGTGCGTGTGTGTGCGTGTGTGTGTATGCATGGTGCCTGTGTGTGCGTATGTGTGTAGGCGTGCGTGCGTCTGTGTATATGCGTGCGAGCGTGTGTGTGTGCGCATTTGTGTGTACGCGTGATTGTGTGTGTGTGCGTTCGAGTATGTTCGTGCGTGCGCACGTGTCTGTGTACGCATGCGTGTGCCAGTTTGCAATCGTGTATGTGTGTGTGCGCGTGGTATGTTTGCGTGCGTGTGCGTGTGTGCGCGTGTGTGTGGTGTGTGTGCGTGCGCGCGTGTGTGTGGGTGCGTGTGTGTGTGCGTACGTGTGTGCGTGCATGTGGGCCTATGTGTGTCTGTACGCATGCGTCTGTGCGTATGCGTGTGTGTGTACGCGCATGTGTGTGTGCCTGCGTGTGTGTGTGTGTATGCGTGTGTGTGGTTGCGTGTCTATGTGTCTGCGTATGTACGCGTGCTTTTGTGTGAATGCCTGCGCGCGCGTGTGTGTAATTACGCCAGCGATTGTGTGTTTGTACGCTTGCGGGTGTGTGTGCGTGCGTATATATGTGTGTACGCGCTCGCGTGTGCGTGTGTGCGTGCGTGTGTGTGCGCGTTGGTGTGTGTTTGTACACGTGTGTGTGTGGCGTGCGTGTTTTTGTACGCGTGCGTGTGTGTTCGTGTGTGTGTACGCGTGCGTGTGAATGCGTACGTGTGTGTGTACGCGTGCGTGTGAATGCGTACGTGTGTGTGTATGATTACGCGTGCGTTTGTGCGTGTGCACGCGTGCAGGTGTGTGTGTGCATGTGTGTACACGTGCGTGTGTTTGTGCGTTTGTGTATGTGTGTGCGTGTACGCGTGCGTGTGTGTGTCTAGGCATGCGCGTGTGCGTGTGTGCGTACGTGTGTGTGGGTACATATGCGTGTGTGTGCATGTATTTGTGTACGCGTGTGTGTTTGTGTGTGGGGGTGTGTGTGTTCGCCTGTGTGTGTGGCATGCGTTTTTGTTCGTAAGTGTGTGTATGCGTGCATGTGTGTGCGCGTGTGTGTGTACGCGTGTGAGCGTATGTGTGTATGTGTATGCCGGCGTGTTTTTGTGCGCGTACATGTGTGTGTGTGCGTGTGTGTGCGCGTGCTTGTGTATCTGTGTGCGCGCGCGTGCATGTGTGTGTTTACGCGTGCGTGTGTGTGTACGCGTGCGAGTGTGTATGCGTGGTGTTTGTGTAAGTTTACCTGTGTTTGTGGGTGCGCGTGTGTGCGTGCGTGTGTGTGTTTGCGCGTGGATGTGTGTCTGTGCATACATGTGTGTGTGCGTGCGTGCGTGTGTGCGTGTGTGTGTGTGTGGTTGTGCGTGCGCGAGTGTGTGTGTGCGTGTGTATATACGCCTGCGTGTGGGCGTGTAGGTGTATGCATGCGTGTGTGTGTACGCGTACGTGTGTGTGTGCGTGCGTGTGCGTGTAAGCTTGCTTGTGTGTATGCGCGCGTGTGTGTGCGCGTGCGTGTCTGTGGGTGTGTGTACGCGTGTGTTTGCGCGTGCGTGTGCGTGTGTGTGGATACGCGTGCGTGCGTGTGTGTCTGCGTGTGTGTGTGTCTGTGCATGTGTGTATGCGTCTGTGTGTGTACGCACGCTCTTGTTTGAAAACGTGCGTGTGTGTGTGATTACGCGTGCGTTTTTGTGTGTGTACGCGGGTGCGTGTGCGTGTGTGCGTGCGTGTGTGTGTGTACACATCTCAATGTTTGCATGTATGTGTGTGTTTACGCGTGCGTGTGTGTGTGTGTGTGAGTTGTGTACGCGTGTGTCTGTGGTGTGCGTGTGTGTACGCGTGCTTGTGTGTTCGTGTGTGTGTGTACGCGTGTTTGTGTGTGTGCGTGCGTGTGTGTGTATCTGATTGAACGCATGCGTGTGTGTGTTTGCGTGTGTGTGAGTGTGCGTGCGTGTGTGTACGCGTGCGTGTGTGTCTGTGTGTGTCTGTACTTCTGCGTTGGTTTGTATACGTGTGTCATCATCAACATCATCATCTTCATCAACCTGACTACGTCCACTGCAGGACAAAGGCCTCTCCCATGTTCCGCCAGTTAACCCGGTCCTGTGCTTGCTGCTGCGAATGTATACCTGCAAACTTCTTAATCTCATCTGCCCACCTAACCTTCTGTCTCCTCCTAACCCGCTTCCCTTCTCTGGGAATCCAGTTAGTTACCCTTAATGACCAGCGGTTATCCTGTCTACGCGCTACATGCCCGGCCCATATCCATTTCCTCTTCGTTATTTCAACTATGATATCCTTAACCCCCGTTTGTGCCCTAATCCACTCTGCCCTATTCTTGTCTCTTAAGGTTACACCTACCATTTTTCTTTTCATTGCTCGCTGCATCGCCCTCAATTTAATCTGAACCCTCTTTGTAAGTCTCAAGGTTTTTGCTCCTTAGCTAAGTAACGGCAAAATACAGCTGTTATATACCTTTCTCTTGAGGGATAGTGGCAATCTACCTGTCATAATTTGAGAGTGCTTGCCGAATGTGTTCCACCCCATTCTTATTCTTCTAGTTACTTCAATCTCGTGGTTCGGCTATGCAGTTATTACCTGCCCTAAGTAGACATAGTCTTTTACAACTTCAAGTGCACTATTACCTATCTTGAAGCGCTGCTCCTTTCCGAGGTTGTTGTACATTACTTTCGTTTTCTGCAGATTAATTTTAAGACCCACCTTTCTGCTCTCCTTGTCTAACTCCATAATCATGAGTTGCAATTCGTCCCATGAGTTACTCAGCAATAGAATGTCATCGGCGAAGCGCAGGTTACTAAGGTATTCTCCATTAACTCTTATCCCTAACTTTTCCATTCTAGGCTTCTGAAAACCTCCTGTAAGCACGCGGTAAATAGCATTGGGGAGATTGTGTCCCCCTGTCTTACACCCTTCTTGATTGGTATTCTGTTGCTTTCTTTATGAAGCACTATGGTAGCAGTTGACCCCCTGTAGATTTTTTCGAGAATGTTTATATATACTTCATCTAGGCCCTGATTCCGCAGTGTCTGCATGACGGCTGATATTTCTACTGAATCAAACGCCTTCTCGTAATCTATGAAGGCTATGTATGGAGGTTGGGTATACTCTGAGCATTTCTCGATTACCTGATTGATAGAATGAATGTGGTCAATTGTTGAGTAGCCTGTTCGAAATCCTGCTTGTTCCTTTGGTTGATTGAATTCTAATGTTTTCTTTGCTCTGTTAGCAATTACCTTTGTAAATAGCTTATATACTACAGAGAGCAAGCCGATCGGCCTGTAATTCTTCAAGTCCTTGTCATCTCCTTTCTTATGTATTAAGATGATGTTAGCGTTCTTCCAAGACTCTGGTACTCTTCCCGTCAGGAGACACCTCGTAAACAGGGTAGCTAGTTTTTCTGACAGAATCTGACCTCCATCTTTCAGCAGATCTGATGTTACCTGATCCTCACCAGCAGCTTTGCCTCTTTTGCATGCTCTCCAAAGCTTTTTTGACTTCTTCTATCATTACTGGTGGGGTGTCATCTGGGTTACTGCTAGTTCTTATAGTATTAAGGTCTTGGTTGTCTTGGCTACTGTACAGATCTCTGTAAAACTCATCTGCTATTTGAACTATCCTATCCATATTGCTAGTTATTTTGTCTTCTTTGTCCCTTAGTGCATACATCAAACTTTTGCCTATCCCACGTTTTCTCTTCACTGCTTTGACGCTTCCTCTGTTTTTCAGAGCGTGTTCAATTCTCTTCATGTTATACCTTCTTACATCGCATACCTTACGTCTATTAATCAACTTTGAAAGCTCTGCCAGTTCTATTTTGCCTGTTGTACTTGACACTTTCATGATTTGACGCTTCTTAATTAGGTTCTTTGTTTCCTGGGAAAGCTTGCGAGTGTCCTGTCTAACTACCCTGCCTCCAACTTCCACTGCACACTCCGTAATGATACTCGTGAGATTATCATTCATTGTATCTACGCTAAGGTTGGTTTCCTCACTAAGAGCCGAGTACCTGTTCTGCAGTGACAATATGAATTCCTGTACTTTCCCTCTCAGTGCTAGCTCATTGATTGGCTTCTTGCGTATCAGTTTCTGTCGTTCCTTCTTCAAGTCTAGGCGAATTCGAGACCGTACCCTTCCATGGTCACTGCATCGTACCTTGCCAACCACTTCCACATCCTGCACGATTCCTGGGTGTGCAGTCATTATAAAGTCTATTTCGTTCTTATTTTCGCCATTGAGGCTCTTCCATGTCCACTTACGGTTTTCTCGTTTTCGGTAGAAGGTAATCAAGATCCGTAAATTATTGCGTTCTGTGAATTCTACCAGTAGCTCTACTCTTGCGTTTCTAGTACCGATGCCATAATCTCCTACTGCCTAGTCTCCAGCCTGCTTCTTTCCTCCCTTTGCATTAAAGTCGCCCATCACTATAGTACACTGTGTTTTTACCTTACTCATTGCCGATTCCACGTCTTCATAGAAGCTTTCAACTGAAGCGTCATCATGGCTGGATGTAGGCTCGTAAGCCCGTACTACCTTCATTTTGTATATTTTATTCAGTTTAATTACGATACCTACCAACGTTTCATTATAGCAATAGTATTCCTCTATGTTGCCAGTGACGTTTCTGTGAATTAAGAACCCCACTTCCATTTCTGTTCTGTCTGCCAAGCCCCGATAGCAAAGGACGTGCCCAATCTGTAGCACCGTATAGGTCTCATCTGCCCTCCTGACCTCACTGAGCCCTATTATATCCCATTTAACATCTTCCAGCTCCTCGAATAGTACAGCTAGACTTCCCTCACTAGATAAGGTTCTAGCGTTAAACGTTGCCAAGTTCAGGTTCCAATGTGTGTGGTTCCAATGTATACGTGTGTGTGTATGTGTAAATGTGCGTTCGCGTTCGTGTGTTTACACGTGCGTGCGTGTGTACGCGTGCGTGTGTGTGCGTGTGTGTATGTGTGTGTGGTCACGCGTGCGTGTATATGTGTGTATGCGTGCGTGGGCGTCTGTGCGAGGGTGTATATGTCTGTGTGTGTACGCGTCCTTGTGTGTGAACACGTGCGTTTGTGTGTGTGATTACGCGTGCGTGTGTGTGTGTAAGCGTGCGATTGTGTGCGTGTACACGTGTGTGTGGGTGAGTGTGTGTGCGCGTGTATGCGTGCGTGTGCGTGTGCATGAGCGTGTGTGTACGCGTACGTGTGTGAGTGTGTGTGTGTGCGTGTGTGTGTGCGTGCGTGTGTGTCTGTGCGAGTGTGTGTACGCGTGTGTGTGTGTGTACGTGAGCGTGTGTGTGTTCGCGTGCGAGTATTTTTGCAAGCATGTGTGTGTATGCGTGCATGTGTGTGCGTGCGTGCGCGTGTGTGTACGCGTGCGAGGGTGTGTGTGTGCGTTTGTGTGTACGCGTGCGTTTTGGGGTTGCGGGCGAGTGTGTTTGTGCGTGCGTGTGCGTGCGTGTGTGTGCGTGCGTATGTGTGTGTCTGTGTATGCATGTGTGTGTGTGCGTGCATGTGTGTAGGTGTGTGTGTGTGTGCGTGCGCGTGGGAATGTGTGTGTGCGTACGAGTGGGTGTTGTGTGTGCGGGTGTGTGTAGGTGCGTGCGAGTGTGTCTGTGCACGCACGTGTGTTTGCGTGCGTGTGTGTGTGCGTGTGTGTGAATGTGTACGTGTGTGTTTTTGTAGCGTGCGTGCGTGTGTGTGTGTGCATGTGTGTGTGAATGTGAACGCTTGCGTGAGTGTACGCGTGCTGTGTGTGTACGCATGCATGTTTGTGTGTTTGCATGTATGTGTACGAGCGCGCGCGTGTGTGTATGTGTGTGTATGCATGCGTGTGAGTGTGCGTGTGTGTGTAGGCGTGCGTGTGCGTGTGTACGCTTGCGTGTGTGTGTACGCGTGTGCGAATGTGTATGCGTGCGTGCGTGTGTGTGAACGCATGTGTGTGTGCGTATGTGTGTATGCGTGCGTGTGAATGCGCGTGTTTGTGTACGCGTGCATGTGTGTTTGCGCGCGCGTGTGTGTACGAGTGTATGTGTGCTTGCGTGCGTGTGTGTGCGCGAATGTATTTGTACGCGCGTGTGTATGCGTGTGTGTGTGCATACGCGTGTGTGTGTACACGTGCAAGTGTGTGTGTGTGCGAGTGTGTTTGTGCTTCCGCACCTGAGGTTGTACGCGTGCGTGTGTGAGTTTGCGTGCATATATGTGTGTGTGCGCGCGTGTGTGTGTGCGTGTGTGTGTATGTGTAAAAGTGTGTATGCTAGCGCGTGTGTGTGTACGCGTGTGCGTGCGTGTGTGTGTGTACGCATGTGTGTGTGCGTGTGTGTAAGTGTGTGTGTGTGTGTGTGTGTGTGTGAATGCGTGTGTGTGATTATTCGTGCGTTTGTGTGTTTCTACGCGTGCGGGTGTGTGTGTGTGTTTTTCCGTGCGCTTGCGCATGCGTGTGTGTGTGTTTGTAAACATGCGTGTGTTTGACTTTATGTGTGTGTGTACGCGTGTGAGTGTGTATGCATGTGGGTGTGTGTGTGTGCGTGCGTTTGAGTTCGCGCGTGTGTGTGCGCGTGCGTGCGTGTGTGTGTGCGTGCATGCGCGTGTGTGCGTACGCGTGCGTGCCTGTGTGTACGTGTGGGTATATGGGTGTGCTTGCGTGTGTGAGTGTACCCGTGCATTTGTGTGTGTGTGTGTGTGTGTGTGTACGCGTGCATGTGTGTACGAGTGCGTGTGTGTGTACGCGTGCGTGTGTGTACGAGTGCGTGCATGTGTGAGCGTGTGTGTGTACGCGTGCGAGTGTGTGTGTGCGCGCGTGTGTGTACGCTTGCGTGTGCGTGTGTGCGTGCGAGTGTTTTTGTGCGTGCGAATGTGTGTGTATGCGTGCGTGTGCGTGCTTGCATGTGTGTGTATACGCGTGCGTGCGTGTGTGTGTGTTTGTATGTGTGTACGCGTACCTGTGCTTGCGTGCGTGTGTGTTGGTACGCGTCCGTGTGTGTCTGTGCGCGTGTGCGCGCACGTGTGTGCGTGTGTGTGTGAACACGTCTGTGTGTGCGTGCGTGTGTGTGTACGCGTGCTTGTGTGTTTACGCGTGCTAGTGTGTGTGCGTGCGTGCGAGTGTGTCTGTATGGGTGCGTGTGTGTGTACGCGTGCGTGTGTGTCTACGCTTGATAGTATGTGTGCATGCGCGGGTGTGTACGCGTGCATGTGTGTGCGTGCGTGCGAGTGTGTGTGTGTGGGTGCATGTGTGTGTACGAGTGCGTGTGTGTGTTTGTGCGTGCCTTTGTGTCTGTGCAATCGTGCGCGTGTGCGTCTGTGTGTGCGCCCGTGCGTGTGTGTCTTTCCATGCGTGCGTGTGTGCGTGTGTGTGTACAGGTGCGTGTGTGTGTACTCGTGCGTGCGTATGTGTATGTGTAATCGTGTGTGTGTATGCGCGTGTGTGTGTATGTGCGTGTATGCATGCGTGTGAGTGTGCGTGAGTGTGTACGTGCATGTGTGTGTGCGTGTGTGTATGTGTGTATGGGTACGCGCATGTGTGTGTATGCGAGCGTGTTTGTGCGTGTGTGTAAGTGTCCGTGTGTGAACAGGTGCTTGCGTGTGAACGCGTGCGTGCGTGTGTACGTACGCATGCGAGTGGGTGTGCGTGTGTGCGTTTGCGCGTTTGTGTGTCTGTGCGTGTTGCCTGTGTGTGTTTGTGCTTGCGCGCGCGTTTGTGTGTGTACGTGTGCGAGTGTGTATGCGTGCGTGTACGCTACGTGTGGGTGCGTGTGTGCGAGTGTGTGCGTGCGTGTTTGTGTGTGCATGTGTGTGTACGCGTGCATGCATGTGTATGTTTATGCGTGCGTGTGTGTGCGTGAGCGTGTTTTTACGCGTACGTGTGTGTGCGCGTGCGTATGTGTTCGTGCGTGTGTGTGTGTGTGCGTGCTTGCGTGCCTCTGTGAGTACGCGTGTGTGTGTGCGTGTGCGTGCGTGTGTGTGTACGCTTGCGAGTTTGTGTGTGTATGCGTGTGTGTGTGTACGCGTGCGTGTGTGTTTTTGCGTGCGCGTGCGTTTGTGTGTGTGGGTGTGTACGCGTGCAGGTGTTTATGCGTGTGTGCGTGTGTGTGTTTGCACGTGTGTGTGTGTATGCGCGCGTGTGTGTTTTTGTGCGCGTGGATGTGTGTGTGTGCGTGGGGGATTGTACGCGTGCGTGTGTGTGTGCGTGTGTTATACGTGGTGCCTGTGTGTGCGTGGGTGTACACGCGTGCATGTGTGTGTATGCGTGCGAGTGTGTGTGTGCGTGCGTCTGTCTGTACGCGTGCTTGTGTGTGTGCGTGCGCACGTGTGTGTACGCGTGCGTGTGTCAGTTTGCGTGCGTGTATGAGTGTGTGAGCGCGGTGTGTGTTCGTGCGTGCGTGTGTGTGGGTGTGCGTGTGTGTGTCCGTGTGTTCACGCACACGAACACACATGCACGGGCGGACACATACACACACACGCGCGCCACACACACACCCACACATGCGTACACACACACATACATGCACAGACACGCATGCATACACACACACGCACGCACAGACGCACACGCGCACGCATTACACACGCACACAGACCCGCACGCATACACACAAACACGCACACGTACTCGCACACGCACACACGCGTTCACACACAAGCATGAATACACATACACAGATACACATACACACACAGAGAGACACACACGCACGCATACACACACGCACGCGTACCCACACACACATACACACACACACACACGCAAACGGATGCACACACGCAAATGCACACAAACACACACGTACGCATATTTACACATACACACATACGCATACACTCAAACGCACGCGTACATACACACACGCACACGCGCGTACCCACACACACAGACACAAACGCACACACACAAGTACACACACACAAGAACACACACACGCACACACACAGGCTCACACACGCACGCGTACGCACACAAACACACGAACGCGTACACACAAACGCGCGCACACGCTTGCGTACATACACACACACGCACACACACGCACGCGTACACACACACGCGCATACACAAAAGCACACACGCACACACGCGTGCACACACACATAAGCACGCATACATACACACATACGCACTCGTACATACGCACGTACACACACACAGGCGCACGCACACGTACCCCTACACACACGCACGCACACACACACGCATGCGTGCACACGCGAACACACACACTCCCACGCATCCACACACGCGTATGCATGCACAGACACACACGCACGCACACGCTTGCACGCACAGAGGCACAGGAACGCGAACACACATCTACACATACACACACACACGCATACACACAAACGCACGCGTACACACACACGCAGGCACACACGCACACACACACACGTACACACACACATGCACACCCACTCACACACTCGCACGCGCGCACAAGCAAACACACGCACGCGCGCGCGCACACACACACACACACGACTAAACACAAGCACACACACACGTACACACACACGTGCACACACACACGCACGCGTAAGCAAACGCAAACGCACTCAAATACACACACGGACGTGTACACACACGTCTGCACAAGCAAAAACTCATTCGCATGCACACACC